>OY720023.1:23928564-24434769 GCA_963082485.1 Eudonia mercurella | reverse complement strand
GTAATAGGTACATGGACCCTGTTTAAAGGTATTGCAAGTCTGGTAGTTTACATTGGTGAGCGCTTAGTTATTAAAAAAAAAATAAAGTTCTGTCTACCCCTTTTTGGGGAAAGGCCGTGACAGTACGTCTATGTATGTATGTATTCTACTATAGACACGGTTTGAACGCGAACATCTATCAAGAAGAGCACGGCAAGAGTCTCGATCAAAATGTCCTACATCAAATCATCAATCAATAATCAATCAATCATTAAAAAAATGTGTCTTCATGAAGTTGTCAAAAAATATTGTAACGCTATGTCATCATTAAACATTAATTAAAATTAAATTAGTTATAAAAATAATTTGTTGAAAATACTTAAGTATATGCTACTGATTTGAATAGTTCCCGTGTAAGAACGGTGAGGAACGGTATGATTCTGCTAAATCGTTTTAATGATGATGTAATGATTTACTTAGAATACTAGGCATACTTATAAAGTTAGACCGTGATCACGACCGGCGCATCTCAGTCGGCATAAAAAATATACCTATCCAGGTCGAACGCCTGTGGCAATTACGTTAATCCCCATCAAATCTTTGTGTTTATATAATATCAGCTCAATTTTTTTTCAGGCTGTTCTGTATTGAGAATGCTGATGTAAGCACTGACAATGTCAGTGCTTTTCGGATCAAAAGTGTATAATATCGAAAATTTTCCAAAACTTAACTAAGTATACATAAATCCTCAGAATCACAAAAGACTAATTTCTACATTTTATATTATTTCTACGGGCAACAGTTTATTTTGTTAACAGTAAAAATAAAAATATATATATAGGTACATATATGGTGACAAATCATACATTCCTGTGTTTAAAATTAATAGAAATGCGACTATTCAGTTATTAGAATCAGTGATAGCAAATCCATATTATCGTATTCTATTTTTTTATCTATGATTTCACCTATTCACTATGATAAGCTGAAAAAAAATATGTTGTTTAAAAAGTATGTATACCTATTTTACAACTTTTTCCTTTATGACTAATTGCTTATTTTTTTAATCCTACATCGAAAAATATTTTTTTGCTACATAGAATTCTGCATGGTGACAAGTGTCGATTAGACCGAAGATGGAAGTGCACTTCACCCGGATATGTAACCACCGAGGAACTGGTTCTCTTATCTCTAACTGACGGAATGCAATAATGCTACTAACATTATTGCTATGGCGAGAGGCTTAGATAAGTTGTTACTTAGACAAGTGGACTAAGAGGAAACATTAGCACTAACAAAACCGAGTACAATGTAAACCTCTGCTGGGAATTATACCTGAATCTACAGCCGCTTGTTATAATGGAAAAGCAACAATCATAAAAAATACAAATTAAAAAGTGAACATAATAATTATACTACTCTTTAATCTAACGATGTCACTGAAAGTATAATTATTTTGTTAATAATTTAAATATAGGTAATTTAGTTTATTAATATTATTGTAATGCTAATGATTTTATATGTCTTATTAGAAGTAGGTACTGAGTTCAAATAAAGTATGATGTTTATGTATTGTCTTACGTTTGAAATAATAAATAAGATGTAACTTTTATTGAACTACTGTAAACATTTAGTAAGGAATATTTTTTTTTATTTAATAATAATAATTCGAAAAGGCTGGTTGGTGAAAATTGTACGTGCGGTTTTTTTAACCGGTGTCTGGTTCAGCTCAAGTTGATCAGATTATCCAGTTCAGTTGATCTGCTCTAACTTAGTTAAACTAAACCCATTTTTATCTTCGTTATTTTCTATTATATCTCTTCGTCAATTTGTTTGTATATGTCTTTTTTGTGTGCAAATAAAGTTTATTATTATATTATTTTTTACGATTTTTCTGAAACGGTATGTAACGGTTGCATTGTATGGATAATACAGGGACTGAAAGTATCCTCTCGCGCGACAGCCAGCGGTCTGCCGACATTGAAAGTAGGCATTGCATTACGTAACCTTAGAAACAGCGGGCGAAGTGTCGTGTGTCGCCGCCGCCGCACGTGGCTGGACCGGCGGTGGGATCCAGCACATATATACATATTATATATATACATATAGGAACAGAATACTTGATTGTACCTACACCATTTGTAGGTCATGAACGATTGATCACGTAAACTTTCGATGTTATTGTCATTTGGTGTAATGAGTTGTCGATGTAACGATGGGCTTCGATGTTGGATGTCCGCATGTGGCTAGACCAGCGGCGGCGGTGGGATCCAGCACATATACATATAGGAACAGAATACTTGATTGTACCTACTATATCTGTAAGTCATGAACGATCGATCACGTAAACTTTCGATGTAATGATAATTCGGTGTAATGAGTTGTCGATGTAACGATGGGCTTCAATTTTGGATGTCTGCGTGTGCCTGGACCAGCGACCAACCTTTGTAGTCAGGAAACACTGCTTGTTACGAGTAGGCTAGAACAGTTATGTCTACCAATTTCTGATGGGCTTTTACTCCGTAATTGGCTTTTTGGGTGATGAGAACTTTTTTGAAGCGACAGAATAACCCTAGAGGTTTTCTTAGGGTTGGTATCTCACGAGCATTTCATAGGAATAGCTAAGATATGCCAACCCATCACATGTTCTAAATACGATGAAAGAATCGGGACCTACATTCCAATACCTGTTTGTCAAAACAAATGAATAAAAAATAGAAAGAAGTAAAATAAATAAAGGCGATTCCGTGTAAACGAAATATGAATCGATTTGAAATAAATAAATAATAAGTAAACTGAATACATTCATATTTTACACATATTGGCACTGCTGGACACGTGAGACTTGATATAAGTATTCGACAACTTTTTCTTTTAGATTTATTGCGTTCTATGTTTGACAAAAGTCTCTTTCTTCTAGGTAACAAGAGAAGTATGGCAAAAGCGGAAAAAGGAGAAAGTAACATGTAGTTAGGATAACTTACTCGTATTAGTTAGACAATAACTATACGACCTGTAAACTTTAACCCCCTTACAAATAAACAGAGAATAAACTCCGAATAGTTACTCCGTGTTTTGTCTCTTTCACTCTAATTTGAAATGACGTGTACATGATAGGAACAAAACACGGATTAACTATTCCGACCTTATTCTTTGTTTATTTGTAAGACCCTAAACGTTTTCATAAACAGTCAACAGATATTCTCTTTTGCAAATGGAATGCGTTTACGGATACTTGCGCGTCCTTGGGTAAACGCTACGCTTGTCCATCCTCTTCTCCTTATAGGTATCATCGTGATGATGGGATAGAGATAAGCTACAATGCTAACGCTACTTAAAATAAAACGCATGGGACGGATTTTATAGTGTTCATTTTACATACATAGATAGATACTCTCACGTCCTTATTCCAAAAAGGGACTCGTCATTAGTGACACGAGACGCAACATTTACCATAAACAAAGTACCTAGGGTTTCGAGTTGGAATAGATAACATCAGTGATGTGTTGCTAGCCGATCGCCTGATGTGTGAGTATCTTGGAACCTTTGTCCCTTTTTAGGGTTCCGTACCCAAAGGGTAAAACGGGACCCTATTACTAAGACTTCGCCGTCCGTCAGTCTATCTGTCTGTCTGTACGTCTCTCACCGGGCTGTATCTCATGAAGCGTGATAGTTAGATAGGTAGTTGAAATTTTCACAGATGAGAGATGTATTTCTGTTGCCGTTATAACAACAAATACTAAAAACAGAATAAAATAAATATTTACCCCCTTAAATCCTCCTCTTTAGCTCCCATACATCAAACATGATTTTTTTTCTCGTTTTTGCTCGATATTGATAACGGCAATAGGTAGACGCTTGAAATATTCACAGAATATTGAGTTATACTATTCACTTTAAAAATAAATAATTAAATTAAAATAAAATTAATATTAAACGGGGGCACCCATACAACGAGCGTGATTTTTTTCAAATTTTATTCTCGGTGTTAATAACGATACCAGGTAGAAACTTGAAATATTTTATAGATGGTTATAGAATGATACGGAACCCTTCGTGCGCGAGTCCGACTCGCACTTGGCCGGTTTTTATTTTTATTTATTGTTATAATAAGAAATAAAAATACAATTTCATCATCATCATCATCATAAACCTATAAATATAATACAATATTACATACAATTTGCTTCTTGTATCTAAAATCCTGCTGTGTTTGTCCAGACATGTCAGCTCTTATGACATGTACGGGAAGTTGAGTAGTGGATACATTCTTTTCATATATATTTTTATATTTTTTATTTTGTTGTTTTTTTGTGTGTTGTGATTGTCCTTTATTTTTTGTGTGTTATTTGTGATGGAAAGTGTCTTTTTATGATAGGGCATTTTCCAATATTTTTTGACGCTGTAAAGAAGAAAAGAGCTTGACATTTGCTGAGTTTCTTGCCGGTTCTTCTCAGTACGAGATCTCCCGCCCAGACTAGACTTACGAACCGATGGTATAATGACGTTCATAAGAGCTATTTGTAGCCTCAACTGAATAAATGATTTTGAATTTTGAATTTTTGAATTTTTCACCCGAGACATTTTACATATTTTACATTTATTTTATATTGACGCTTTAAACCAATCGCTGGATCACAGGAAAGCTGAGATGTTCGGCACCTAAAAATATGTTTTGGTTTGTTACCATCAACTTTTTTCAGTGCGGTACGTTCCGTTTTACGCAAAATGAGCTTCCTGTCTGTGGGCCTAACCTTCATATGAGTGTTTCATTTCAATACGTTTTTAGTCTCATAAACTTAAGAAAACAGATTAATAAATAAAATAAAATATAATTGGAGTTACCAAATCCCAAGTCAATATGACAGTAGACAGTTAATTTAGAGCAATGACTTAAAATAAATTGATAACCTCCGATATAAACCACTTATCTTGATGCACTCTCTCTTTCTAATGTAGGTAACCCAATTCTTATATCTTAACTGGATAACGTTAATGTTGTCAATACTTTTAAAGTTATGGTTCTTTTATCAGTAATTTTAGCAAGCGATTGCCTGATGTAGAGCTAAAAAGACAGTTTATTTATAATTTAAGTTCTTCGAAGGGCACGTAAAGCCGTTGGTCCCTCCTACATTAGCACTCGTTAACAACCTCAAACCCGCATTGGGCCCGCGTGTTGGTTTATGGCCCGTTCTCCTTCCATCCATAGGGAAGGCTCGTGCCCCAGTAATGAAGACATAACATGAACTAGTAAGGTGATGTGATTCCATTGCGCCTGGGGAGAAACATACAGGTTATATGGGACTCTCCCCCATTTTTTTTGACAGTGTAAAACTCGTCGATAGGTACCACCGCGCGCAGGGAGGCGCGGATGGTTACGTGGGGTTCTTCCCTCCAGCTCCCGCCTCCCTGCCCAGACCCAAGGGTCTCGCCAGGGATTCGGGAGGAGGAGGGGCCTACCCACTAAATCTATCTATCTATCTACTATCCCCTTCACGTGCCGCTAGGATGACTGAGATCGCCGGTTTGGTAGTCACCAGTGTTCACCATAGCGGCGGGCGGCCCGCCAGAGGGAGCTCGCCCGAAGATGTTTGAGCGTGCTCCAGACGTCCTGGGGCTAGTGGACAACCATGTATTATGGGACTCTCCCCCTGTCCCCTCAAGGGTATAACTACTAAGAATTCCTGCTCTTCCCCTTTTTGCCGCCAGGTTGATCCGTGACTGTGGGGACACTCGAGGTGTTGTTTTCCCGTAGCGTAAGCATAATTATGCAAAACCGGACTTTTAGCGGCAGTCGTCCCGCGCCCCTAATAAAGTCAGCACATACCGTAAACCACCTTTCATTTATTTATCGCATAGGGTCCTCCCAGAGATACCTACATAGGTATTTACAGTGACCGTTACAAACAATGTCATGAGTTGATTTTGAAGACGTTTTTGGTAACTCCATCGATAACTTTTCTACGAATTCGTAAAAGTATATATGTATACATCTGTATTTATTTAATTGAAATTTTGCTTGTGACACTATATTTTTGAACCATTCATAACCGGATTGACAATAGAATAAAATATTTTATTCATTGAACGCTGACACACACCACACACTCACACGCACGCACCCTCGGACGCACTCACGCACGCACACACACACACACACACACACACACACACACACACACACACACACACACACACAAATTGGTTTGAAGTTTTGTATAAATTAAATTTAAATTGCTTAAATAAATACTTATATAATATTGTCTATCTAATGTTAAAAATGAGAGTGTTTTGGAAGAGCAGGAGGCCCGCTCCTGAAACAGGCATTTTAGAATGTCTACTAGGATGGTCCCAATCACTGTTTATAGATAAGTAACCTTGATAGACTGCAAAAAACGATTTTGATTTTGATTTTTCTTGATTTTTTGACCACGTTTTGTGTAATACAAGGAACAGACAAAAATGTATACTTATGTAAGGTATACTCGTACCTAAAGTTGGAGATCGAAAGAGATGGAAGGAAATGGACCTGGCCCAGCAGTGGGATATTATACGTTGTTAAAAAAGAGAAATAGAGCACAGATCACAATAACAAACCTATAGTTTAATATTATTATTAAGGGGCCAATTTGGCTAGTTCGTATTATTTCACTTTTAATTTTTAGTCTTTTTTCATTTCTAGTTCACAATAGATTTTTATATTCAACAGTCACTAAAGTAATATAAGACGCACAAAGACAATGTATAGTAATATACCACGAAGAAAACTGTGTCACAACCTTGGTTAAGTAACAAAATTACTGATAACCTCGCCCGGGAATCGAACCGGCTATCACTCGTACGAGATTTAAGTGTTACGCAACCGGGAAGGGTGATGTAGTAGGCACTGTTTGTTGTTGTAGATAAAAGTCAATGGAAGTGTGTTACGAAGTGTGTAAATACAGTTATCGGCCGCTACTGGTGACACAGTGGAGTTTATAATTAACTACTAACTGTGGTAACTGGTACTTGTATCTAAGAACAACTAGACGCTAAGCAGCACTGTTTTGCACGGGTCCATGTTTACTACATTTCTTTCCCAAAAGGTATTGCTGTTGGACCGCTTTTGACCATACACTTTGACAAAATTAAATATAAGGTCACTTTTTATTAACTGCAAATATTTTAACAAAACATCTAATTATATCAGAGAAATAAGGCCCTAGCATTTAAAAAAAAATTAGGCTAGTTTTTTCTTTTACTTTTCCTGACACAAAAATTGTAATATTTTTAAGAGCGGCCTCTCTGTTGGTGTTTTTGTATGAAACTAGGAGCACGTGTAAGCGGTGAAGGCATTGCGGCCTCTCTGTTTCGGCTCCTTTGAATTGAAACTACCGAAAGTGCTTTATTTTTCTTATTAATCGAAATGTCTTTTGGCGTTTTTATTGAAAACTAGCGTATAAAAATTTAAGGTTTTTTCATAAAAATAGTTTATATATGTTGTTGAATTTATCCTCAAAATATTTGCAGTTGATAAAATGTGACCTTATATACTCTTTGACCTCATACCACCTTCATCCTTCCTCCATAATAGGAGTACGAGTGCTGCTCTCCGGAGTCACCGCTGTACTGTCTCGAAAAGTCCATCGCGCACAAAGAAATTTGGTGTCTCGTTACTTCATCGCGTTTCCAAAAGATGGAATAATCTATCAGTAACTTTTTCCCTCCTTTTTATAAAGGCGTGAAGTGGCACCTTGTGGGCTGGCAGGGTGAGGGTGACTGATGCTACGTTGTTTTGACGTTGCACCAGTTGTCTTCATGTCTGGATTCCATTTCCACTTAATATCAGGTGATGGAGGAGTGGTAATTTGCCGTGCAATCTATATAAAATACAATATTTTACAGAAAGACAATAAAATAGAAATATTTCAAATTTAGTAATTTGTTTCCCAAAAGAAAGCAGCAAAAAGTAGGCCCAAAGAAGTGGCAAATAAGTTTAGTAAGAAAAATATATTTGTATGGCCAAATTTTTTTTTTTTTCTTCATTTCTCCGGTGGGCAAGTTTGTCAGATTGTATGTATAGCCATGAACATCATCTCAGCCAAAACACGTTCACTGCTGGACAAAGGCCGATTTTGTGCTGCTTGCAAACTCCAGTATAAAACCTAAAAGGCATACATCATAGAGGGAGCAAGGTACCTCTCTCAGTTGCTACTGAGGGAGGTAGAGGGTCGAACTGCTGTTCGACCCATCAGGATCTTTTGTGCAAAAAGGAACATCATAGATATGTACAGACAGCCTCGGAAGTTGCTGACCACTTTACAACCGTGTCATTATAGCTTTACTAGATTTGACAAATTGCCAAAACTGCTAACGTCTACGACTGCAACTGGTGCTTCTAACTAAACCACAAAAGCAGTTTATCTTTGTACAAAAGGTTAATTAAAACAAGTTCATTTATTCTCACGTAACCCTCATAACTACACGAATATCCAATTTGCATCAAGGGCATACCTTACTCAGACTCTACGAGTATAAGAGATTGTCATAGAGCACATAGTACACACAGTAGAGTACAATAATGTACATACACTCAAAGCAACTTCTGTCAACTTATGTTCTATGGCACAATTAATACAATACAGCGATAGGGTCCTATACTGTTGTGATATTATTGAACTCAACTGTAGGTGGAGTAATATAGGAAAAAAGAGCCACTATATATAATTTTCCTACAACGTGTGGTGATTATAAAATACCATAAACCTGTAATAGTGCCGTCACGTGTAGCGATAGACCGGCACCTACCATTAATGTGAAGTTAATTAGCTACTATCAAACCTTCAGTGTTAACGAGCAAATTAAGAGAGTGGCGAATATATATAATACGCCATGTCATGTCATAACTTATGACATCTGCTAAACGAATTGGATGATTGAGTTCTATGAGTTTTTGGAATGCAGGTTTTAAAAGATAAAATTGCTCCAGCATTGTTAAAGACTATTCCACCTGGTTTTACAGGCTGTATCTGTGTAGTACGTATCGTACGGCGTATCTAAGGGTTGTTTTTGTCGTTATGTAATAAATGCTATTAAAATAATCTAGGCAAGGTTATTGTCAAGGCGCAACGGACTACGGAACGCAAATTAGACCTGTTTGAGGCAATCCCGAAAATCCCGAAATTAGCTAAGTACAGTCCCGAAATTTTCGGGGCCAGAAGACGGCCGAAATCCCGGGATTCGGTATCCCGGGATTTCGTATTGTATTATCGATTGTATTCTTTACTCATAAGCGAGCACGAAACTATTTGGTGGGAGAACGTGTTCTTTGAGTAGATAGAATGACAGCTGACAGGTCTAGATTTTTTTTGTTGTACAACTTGTTAACGATTATGGCCTTACAAATAAACAGAGTACGAATTTGGTATAGTTGTTATTTGTACCAAGCCTAAGAGAAGATGGCAACAAAGTACATAAAGCATATTCTACATATTGGAAACATTATAATAATACGCATTCTACTTGGTAATAAAACATACTTACTCTTTAATAACAATTGCAAATCATTCGTGATTGCCAGTTAATGATGGAATAAATAACTTCTACTAGTAGGTATTCCTATAATATTGCTTTATGTAATTTACATTGCATTATTGTTGATTGATGTTCGCGTAAGATAGTTTGCGATGCGGGAAAAATAATTTTACTTTGTTATTACGATTTTATGTTGGTGCCATATTGTATAGGAATCTAGCGAAGGTTTCATTGTCGCGTCATTTCTATTTTATATACTGGTGAAAATGCATTAGAGCATTACCAATGCGCTCGTGGAGAAGCTGATGGTTATGCGGACACTTTTCTTTAAATAAATTCCAGCTAAAATCAAAAGAAATATCACCTGTATCCTTACGTGCCGCCGGGATAATCTGGGACAGCTTTTAAATTCAAAATCCAATCAAATTATATATTCAGTTTAATCTACAAAATAGCACTAATTAATGCACTTTTTTTTTGAACCCAGGGAAATCTGTTCTCAGACCGTCTCGACCGAGCTGTTGCAAGCGCCGGGAGGTGTGTGGGGATGGGCGGTAGTCTGCTCGACCCACTAAAACCTAGGCACATCCGTCAACCGCATTAGCGGAACCACAAGAACCCGGAAGCCATTCGCGGTCCACGCGGCGGCCCATTGGGGCTCTCCAACTAGGCCTTCCGGCCACTGAAGGCGCTGTACCTCCTGGATGCGAGCGTCTTCCACCCTAGGCTATGGCGCGGGGAGTGTGGGGAAGATTGTGGCCCCCACCCCCGCGCTAGGCTACGGTGGGTGCAACAGCCCATGTAGCCGTCTCCGAACTAATGAATGCACTATGCCATCGGTTCGTAAGTCTACACAGGGTGGGAGACCTTGTACAGAGAAAAACCGGCAACAAATTCAGCAAGGGCGTTTTTACAACGTCAAAATGTTGGAAAATGACAAAAATAAGTCGCGTCATTCCTGGCCAAGCAGTTCGCATACGTCACAAACTTTCTTCCAATGATGCGGCTAACGGCTATTCGAATTTCTTTTTGAAATTTGTTTTATGACACTTCTATCACATACTTACTAAAATCGGATGGATACAATTAAGTCTGTTGTAATTACATAGGAAAAAAAATGTTTTACAAAACATTTTTAAACAAATTGAAAAGTCGATTATTTCCAGTTAAGATATGTTGATTGTTTCTTCTCTTAAATAACATTATTTTTCAGGTTTCTGCCTGACTGTTTCACTGCTGGGCAAAGGCCTCCATCATTGAAATCAAGTCATCGCTACAATTGATGGGCAAACGCTTAATCACCACGCTTGCCAAATGCGGGTTGGTGATCACAAACCCGGGCTATGCATCGAATAAATCCGTCCGATGAAACCGTGGGGCACAGCTAGATTATAAAGAT
Organism: Eudonia mercurella; assembly: GCA_963082485.1. Lineage (NCBI taxonomy): Eukaryota > Metazoa > Arthropoda > Insecta > Lepidoptera > Crambidae > Eudonia > Eudonia mercurella. The sequence continues at coordinate 24,423,878 of OY720023.1, read as the reverse complement.
GTAAAAATCACTTTGATGGATCAAATGAACGCGGAAGGCCCTCAACCTCTTTCGTGTACAATATAACAACGCTTTCCAGGAGTTGATGGTTCCCAAGGTTTTGCAGCATGCAAGGTATGTTTGTTGCACTCTTAACGTCCCATTGCTGAACTCAGGCTTTCTCATACGAACAATAGCATATGCAACCTATCATGACCATACCAAATAAATACCTGGGGAGGCACAAACAGCAATATGAAAGTGTTATGAGATAAAATTCAAAATTCAAAATTCAAAATTCAAAAACATTTATTCAGTTTAGGCTACAAGTAGCTCTTATGAATGTCACTATGCCATCGGTTCGTAAGTCTACTCTGGGCGGGAGATATTGTACTGAGAAGAACCGGCAAGAAACTCAGCAAGTGTCCAGCTCTTTTCTCCCTTACAGCGTCAAAAATATTGGAAAATGCCCTATCATAGCAGGACACTTTCCATTACAATAAACACAAAAAATATAGAAGACAACCACAACATGTAAAAAAAAAAACATAAAATAAAAAATATACGTTAACAAATTTGCATCAGGTAACAGTTGCAATTTCCATACTTATAAACTAGCCATCACCTGCTCATTTTTATGTCCCCTCTGCAGGGGCACGAGCCTTCCCTATGGATGGATAGGGAGAACAGGCCATAAACCACCACGCGGGCCCAGTGTGAATTGGTGGTTGCTAACGACTGCAGCAGCTGGAACCAACGGCTTTACGTGCCTTCCGAAGCACGGAGGAGTTCGAGATTATATGCATTTTTGGTCACCCATCCCATGACCGGCCTTTGCGAAAGTTACTTAACCTTAGCAATCGAAGGCAGGGCGTGCTAACCGCGCCATCGTCTTTTGAGGCACCTTAGAGTTGTTCGATCCGATCCGAACTTCTAGGAGAATCTAGTAGAGTAGTAGAGTAGGAGAGGACAGGGACACGCTTGCGTTTTGCCATCCATACTAGGAACCCTCTGAGGATGTTTCGATCACGCGCCTTGAGGAACCCTTTAAGTTTCTCGACGCCCATAAAAACTGCAATATCCCATAAAAGCCGAAAAAATAAATCATTCCTAAAACGAGCGAAAAATATTTACCTAACCCGTCTGGATGTATGTCTAAGGTAGAATAATATTGAGCGAATTAGCTGAAAACATCAAATACGTGTACAATAACACTCTCGCAAAGCAACATATTACACTTTTATAAAAGTCGCCTTTATGGGATAGTTCACTAATTAATGTTTTTGTACCGAAAACCTGACTTGTGCTCATAAAAATAAGTGTTATTAACACAGGAGCCCGAACGCCAAACAGGAAACGCGAAGACTTACTATGGCGAATTTCATTTCAATGCGTTTGCAATAAGGACGTTCAGTATTGGTACAACTTCAATTATTATTTTCTATATTGTTGCGTGCGGTTAGATTAGAGAATGGTTTTCCAATATTATTACAATTATTAGTTAGCTGTTTATTTATTATTGTAATAATTCAATCCTTAATCACGTTTCTAAATTTAGTAATTGTGTGTTAATTGGTGAATTTCATGTGAATGGAGTCGTTTTATGATTTATTTTCTAAAACCGCAATTATAAAAATGTAGCATACATTTTACCATTTAGAAGAGAACCAACTTCTAGATGCTTTTGTTTTTCCAATACCCAAGCATAGTAATCGTCATTTTGCGATATCAAGATATCAAAATAAACAAAAACAAATAAACAGGGGCCAATTCAAGTCATACTTCGCGGGCGGTGTGATTCCAAGGTCGCGCCGCTGATCTCACCGACCATTTTTTCTGCACAACTACTATGCGACCGGTTTTAAGCGGACACAATTTTATGGCATTCAGAAGAGAACATTGGAAAAGTTGCTACCTCGTTAATCGTTCGGGTTATACTCTCGGCGGTCACACACTACCCATTGTATATTGTTTCATTTGCATACTACCATTCTAATATGGATTCTAACGCTTCCGCTTTAGGTATTCTTGTTGATTGAGGAATTCGCCTGTAACTTCTAATCTATCATGCTGCAGAAGTAGTTCAACGTTTTTTCTTTATTTTTTGTTGCGACTCCAGTTTTTGTGGGAGTCACATTTTCGCAAGCGCCATTTTTCATACGTGGGTGGATTTCGGTCCTCTAATACTTATGCACGACATATTTGGTGTATCATATACTAAGTCACTATAGTTAGGTACGTAGAGGCCTGTAAAGGCATTACTCAAAAACTTCTTCCGTCTGCATTACTAATAGTATGGCATCGAAGCAGCGCCTCCTGGCGGCATACGAGAAGAGTTAAAATTTTGCCATACAAATTCTCGTTTTCGTTAACGTGATCGAATGGCGAATGAAACTCACACTAGGCACCGTTCCGTGTCCGTGAGAGTATGTCTATGTTTTTTTTGTTGGAGAGAGATTGCTAATTGCCTCAGACGACATTTTCAGTTTCACCGGGCTTGTTTGGGGGCGGTGAGAAACTTAAAGGGTTCCTCAAGCCGTGTGAAACGAATCACCCTTGGAGGTTTTCTAGAGGGAACGGCATCGCGCACTAGTGCTCGTCCCCGTGCCCTACTATATTCTCCGAAGGGTTCGGATCGGATCAGGGAGCGGAAAAACCCGAGGGCGCCTCTAAAAGCTCGGACCTCGGCTCAGGTAAACGAAGCCGTGGAGGAGGAGAGAAGCGCCCAGGTACATGTCTGTACCTGGTATAGAGCGCATGTGAACCGGTTCTTCGTACCCTTGTTCTATGAGTACGGTGTCTTGGAACTAAACTAGTGTGCATGTTTAGTGTATTCTGTAAATGTGTAGTGTCATTTGGAGGATCGGGCGGGGATATGTCTATCTCTTTATTTTGTGTCAACACTATTCCTATAGGTACAGCCATTCGCACCAGTGAGCGATGTCAGTACATCCGAGTTTAATTCCCAGGGGGGAGGAGTTCATATTATTGTACTCGTTTGATGTAGATTGCTTATTTTAAGCCCTCCTGGATAGCTACCACCACCTTATCGAGTTTATCGCCATAACAACAATGTTTGTAGCATTTGTGTTCCGCCAAAAGTAACATTGGGAAATGAGTATTCCGGGTGAAGAGCGTTTCCACCTCCGGCCTTTTCATCTACTCAGGGGGCCGACCGCCTAACGCTCTCGCTTTCGATCGCTTTGAAGGCGAGGCGAGGAGGAGGCTTCATCTTGTCATTTCGAAAGGAATATGAAAGCAATATCGAAAGCTATAGGCTATATATAGCTTTCAATATTATTCGATATTATATTAGAAGGCCAGGCGAGGGCCTCGCCTTCAAAGCGATCGAAAACGAGAGAGTTAGGCGGTTGGGGGGCAGGTGAGATGCAGACCAAGTTTTAAATGTGGTAGCTTATTACTAGCTCATAAGTTGTTAGGTGTCAAGTAAAATTGTGAATGATGCTGTTAGCTCCCCAGACAAAATAAAATAAAATAAAATAAGTGATTTGCTGTTGCTACGAGTATATAAACAAAAGAAGATCGACAGCGCGTGCGCACCGTTGTACGGATCGCCTTCACTGCATTTGTCTTCATTGACTGCTAACTAGATATAATGATATAATAGTAACGTCAAAGCGTCGGCGGTAGGGTTATAGCTAGAAATTGTGGCTTAATCCCTATAGCTCCTTCAGACTATGGACGAGACTCATGCCTAAGACAAGCATTATTTAAGCGTTCTAGATGTTAATTAATGGGTAGATATTGCGCATTAATAATAATCTATATAAAAATAGTGGCATATACCCAATAAATAAGAGTTAGATTAAGATTGATTAAATTACATATTGTTTGCACATATACTTATACTTTATCAACATAAATGCATAAGTACCACTTACGCAATATTAGCAAGTTTCCATTGTAGAAGTATATAAAACAATATCGATATTTTAAATCTAATCAAAACACGCCGATTTATAAAATTGTGCTGTGTTAATGTTTTTTTTACGCACAGCTAAAGAGTGTTCCGTAATCCGTTAGGGAGCCGCATGGAATTTTGAAATCATACTGTTGGATGTTTCATACACGTGGGTGGTTATGATTGGTGGAGTAAGCATATTATACCCTTTTAAACTTTTACGTTTTAATTTTTTAAGGTTTACCGCGAACTAGGGAGACCGTAGAAGATTAGAGATTAGATTCTCAGAGGCTTTCGGATCAGAATCTAGAGCGGTACAACCTCAACTAACCTTGTATCAACACAACAGTTTTTTTATTGTATTATCCCATTGTTGGGTAAACGTCTCCCCCCATTCCCGCCACTTACAAAACAAAACACAAATACTTATTAAAAATAAAATAGAACTGTTAGTGTTGAAAGGACTCTTCACTTTATTTAAGCTTTATTTCTTTGTTTTTTGTTCGCTTTATTTGTTTTTTGCGCTTTTCTTTTTTCTTTTTTTCTTTTTTGTTCTGACTGCGGTTTGCTATTCAGCCAGTGTCAAGTACAAATTAAAAAGTGGGCTCTTCTTTTCTAACACGACATTCGAAACAAAAGTCGACCTACGTAGCCAAGTGGCTTGCACGCCGGACTTTGGGCGGCCCTAACTCTGAGGTCCCGGGTTTGATTCCCGGTCGGGGCAATGTCGAAAAACGAACTTTTCGACATTGTGTCTGGGTGGTTGTGGTACCGTCGTTGATTCTGATTTTCCATAATACGAGTGCTTAATCTACTTAAATAAAAAAAAAATAAATAAATAAAATATGTTTATTTTCTGTAACAATATTTTGTTTAACATTCTTTTGGGACAGGAGTCTCCTTTTAAGCTGTTAAGCCTGTTCCAGGAGATACCGCTCTTCCATAGCAATGGCTATCTTATTTAATAATTATATTTATTATATACTTACTTGGGATCAGAAAAAAGTATGTGATGTTGTCCAATATAAGAAAAAACTAACGGAACCCATCCCGTCCGGCGCCGCGCCGTCCCATCAGTATCAGTGTTCGTTATCAGCCGAAATCTCTGACAATGGCACTATCAGGCCGGGAGGAAGGCGCAGCCGCGGCGTCACTTTCACAATACCCGTTATCTCAGTGATAGCGAGTTGTAAACACTGTAGTAAGACACTGGGCGCACGCGGCCGTCGATAATGACAGATACCTATATTTTTATGTACACACGCACGCACATTAGACTACCACAACTGTCAAATTTTCTCAATAGATTTTGAACTCTATCTCTAGTTCATATGGTTGAAAATTTATTGAAGAAATTTAACAGTTTTGAATGGTTGACGTGCTGGCGTCTGTACCATTATCATCTCACTGTGAAACAATAAGACGAAGAGTTGTTTTGTTTTTCTCTACAGGTTATTTTTATCACATTAGATATATTGGGCTAGCGTAGATAGTGTTGTGTTGACATATAATCTAATCTACGAGTATAACCTATGCCAAAAAAAAGAGATGATGATGAACCTATGGCAAAACTAACTCACGTGATAGTTTTGCCAGTAGTCTTTCTTCATGTTGAATAATCTATACTAATATTATAAAGAGGAAAGCTTTGTATTTTTGTATGTGTGTATGTTTGCAACGAATAAACTCTAAAATTACTGGACCGATTAAAAAAATTCTTTCACCATTAGAAAGCTACATTAGCGCTAAATAATGGCTATATATAAAAAAAAGAAATGCGGTACGAAGTCCGCACAGGTCAACTTTTTTATCACCATCCAAATCTTCTGAAATGACTCCCGTGATACAAACGAACAACCCTTTCTAATAGACCAACTTCCTAACTCAAAAAAAAACCAGCTGTTCCATACATTTTGGTCGAATGAATATTGATGTTTTGTATGGCACAGCTAATTTTTTTTTCGAGTTAGGAAGTTGGACCGATAGTAAAAGTTGTTCGTTTGTACCACGGGAGTCATCTTAGAAGTTTTGGATGGTGATAAAAAAGTCGACCTGTATGTAAGATTGTTTTTTGTGAACATGGCATCTATATATTTTGTCAAAGATAAAAAACTATAGAGCTGACAAGTAAAAATAAATGATTTTTTCTTATGAAATGTTATTCAAAATGACTGGCTTCTAGCTAGTTTTTGTCGGTTCTTTTCTCAGTTAAAGATTATAGAAATAAACAATTAAGTGACGTAAGCGTTTCATAATGAGAGTAGGTCTGTTGAAATAATTAATAATCGCGTAGACAGCTTAAAGCGTCACTATACACAGTATATCCCTCTTAGCTACGGTCATATACATGTTTATACATGGCGTCTACTGCCGGCAAAAAAGGTTATAACTGTTTTTATATCTTTATAAATAATTAAAAAGGAAAGGTACTGCTACTAAGTTGGGCTACTACATAATAAATCACATACTAAATAGTAGAAAAACATGAACATTTGCCAAGAAAACAAAAAACACAAAAACACCTTTCTAAATCTATAGATAGACCTACGTGATTGATTGATTGACCGAGAGAGTTGCTAATAATGTTAATTTGTTAAAAAAATACAAATTCTCAAGTGAACACAATATCCATTAAAATGGAACAAGTAATATCATTTCTATGTTAAAACGCAGCATTATGATTTTATATACATTCTCTCAGCTATTTTATTTCACTTTATGTCAAGACTTTACTACAATGAAACATCACTAATAACGATAAACACCTTTTACGATCTAGGTTGAATTTTACATATGATTTGTTTAATCCCGATATTTCGAACTCTTTACGGGAACCTAGTCAGACTCACAAGGACACTGAACTGTTTGTCAAGGTCGGTGCAGTTAATTTGTAAAATCAAATAATATTTAAACATTAAACGCGAATAGAAAAGAAAAAGTGTTTAATGTCATGTCAATAATGTTATGATCTTATTATAAAACTAGTTGTCGCCCGCGACTTCGTTCGCTATGACTTAACTATCCCACAGGAACCTGTTACTGGGATAAAAAGTATTCTATATCCTAGTCTGGGTCGTGGTCTGTCTATGTGCAAAGTTTCATCCAAATCCGTTTAGCTATTTTCACGTGATTCGCAGTCAAATAAACTCAAATAAACAGACAAACAGATAAACAGACAAAAATTCTAAAAACTGTTGGAACGTGTTCTGTTATCGATTCTAAGTATCCCCAGCCAACTATTTTTCGAATATCTTCCATGTACAGACTTTCGACCCAATTTAGCTTTATTATATGTATAGATAGACAATTAATTACACGTTACACTTATATCGTTTAAACACAGTTATACCGTGAATCAAAGTGCCTACGCGAGTTTTATTCATGAGTTAACAAAAACGAGACTTTGAAGGACAATAAAGCCTGGTGGTGAGGTGAGTTGCAATTTTGCTTTACAAATTCTCGAACAGGCACTCCGAGAGTTCTTTTGTAGATGTATACGACCTAAAAGGAAACTACCCGCTAAATTTCGAGTATATTATTAGGCTCTATATTCCTGCGATTTGTGATAGTCAGCCAGTATATACAAAGTCAAGAGAGTATTTTTGAAATTGTAAAATTGCACGTGTTGTTTAAAGGCATTTGTGAAAAGCGAAAGTTACAAGACGTCTCGTCAAAACAAAACGTGCAAGATTCTATTAAAAACAAATCGAGCCTATGTAAATCGTACTAAATTTAAATTGAGAAGGATAAAAGTAATTTCTTAAAATTAGTGTACAGAATTTGTTGTTATTCCAAATTATCCTCTTGGAGCACGCTTCGGAATAGGCGGTCATTTAACTTTAATTTTATGGGTCGAAAATAGAAATGACATTACATATAATAATATTAATTATGACGGCTACAAATAAAATAAATTCCTTGTTATGTGCGAGTTCGATATGCACGCAAAGGTTTCTTCAACACTACGGGTATTAATAAAGAGGTTATCACTACAAATTAAACAAAGAATAAGGTCCGAATAGTTATTCCGTGTTTTGTTCCTGTCATGTAAACGTCATTTCAAATTAGAGTAAAAGAGACAAAACACGGAATAACTATTCGGACCTTATTCTTTGTTTATTTGTAAGGCACTTAATCTTATGAATTTCACTACATTTTATAAATATTTAATTCAGGTTAAGTGCAGCAATTACCACTTAAAAATAAAAAAATAAAAAAGGTAAAATTTGTGACTGTTTGTTTGAGGAGGGTAATCTCTGGAAGTACTGGCCCATTTCCCAAAATTCTTTCATTAATAAAATGATACAGTCCTTGCGAGTAATATAGGCCATATATTATTTGATAAAAAAATTAAGTGTTTATTTTGCACGGAAAAACACTTAATCTACGGGAACAAAGTCGCGTGCAAAGTGTTAGTATTGGATAATTTGCCAAAACAGACTAATCGTAGTGGTAGTGCCCACGTCTTGGCTCTGTTGGTCATTTTACAGATAGGACTCAATCGTCTTCAGGCGTTGTGCTATATACGACAATAATTAAATTTACAGGAGCACGACATGCTATTACAATATAATTATAAACCATTTTAAGTACTATTTTATAAGTAAATTTTAATGCTTGATTTTGTGTGTCATGTGATTTACAGTCAAGTAATATTATTAATCGAATAGTCATTCCTCAATATGGTACCCTAAAATTTAGATGAGAAATATTTCAGACGATACCAAATAAAGGCGAACACAATAAATGAACAGGAAAAATTGTTTTAATTGATATGGGTAAAACGTTAATTAGTGGTAAGATTACCGAATTGAGTATAAACAGGAAATGGTTAGTGGGATCAGCTTCTCATTAGACATTTTTATAAAGATACTTATGCTAGAATTGTTAACAGGAAGGTTTAATTTTCCTCTTGTGAAAACTATGCGTTATTATTGAGTTTTGTTGTTGAGCTTTGGATAAATAAAGTCAACGTTTTAATATAAAATTAGATTTATTAATAATTATTACTGGTTGTCAAGCCCTTAAAGGCATGGAATGTTTTACAAAACACAAATGTTGAAAAAATTACCACGAGCAGGATTTGAACCTGCACCCTTCTGACATACCGGGCCAAGTGCTCTTCCAATTGAGCTATCGTGGTTCTAACCAGCCCGCCGAAATTATTTAGCACTTTTTACTTTGAAAGCCTATGTCTTTCAAAGTAAAAAGTGCGCATTCAATGTCAACAACTACCGTCACTAACATTTAATATTAACATTTGCGTTAAAAATTATTTGAACATTTTATGGAATGTTTTATTGTTATTTCAACGTTAAAGTAGGCAAGTGACCCCTCTCCACTTATTTATTTATTAATTAGAATTACTAACATAAGTACAGCAATTAAATCAAAATAAATATAAAATACAGAGTTGCTTATAACTAACTGTCTTTACAATTACAGGTAACCATCGTACGCATATATGGTAGATACAATAAAAATAAAAATAAAAATAATTAAGTAAACATTCAGTATAAATTATAAACTAAAATCTTATATTATTTAAGCTAAATTCTATTAAAATAGGATAGTACAAATAAAATTCAATATAAAACTTAACAAGCGATCCACGCAGTTTGAGGTATGTCACTTTTTTGATAACTTGATGTTAAATGAAACAACTTTTACGGATCTACTCGCGTTTATTTTACACATTACTTCTTAATGTTTATCCTGACGTTTCGAACCCTTTGCCTCACCTTCCCTGTGTTCACGGACCCTGCAAAGGGTTCGAAACGTCAGGATAAACATTAAAAAGTGATGTGTAAAATAAACGCGAGTAGATCCGTGAAAGTTGTTTCATTTCAATGTGTAGTGTTCGCGTAAACTTTAGAAAACCATACTTGATGTTAAACAGAAACGGAGTCCAGATGCGAAAGATAGTGGTACAGGACTGTGCCTCATCAGCCCTCATGTCCTCGCCTTGCCGACCCGCAAGTTGCTTCGTCACATCTGGTATAGAGGACCCTTGTTGTAAAAAGGAGGCAGTAGGTACGAGTGCTGGGAGAAAGTTAAATTTGGTAATGTGATAAATCATTGACTCGACAGACTTTAATTTGCATTGACAGATTCCGTTACAATTACATATTTGTAAGAAATTCAACAATATATATATATAATATATTGGTGAGTTGACATACCTTCGCGCACACAGAAATTTGGTGACTCGTTTCTATGTCGCACTTCCAAAAGATGGAATAGTCTACCAGCACACGTTTTCCCTCCTTCCTATGACATGGGGTCCTTTAAACGAGGCGTGAAGGGGCACCTTGCGGGCGTGGCTGATGACCAGTGATCGGAATAGGTAGAGCTATTTTGGTTCATTGACCGCAAACGTATATGTTAATATAGATATACCCCGGGATTTCGACTACAATACCGGGATTTTAAAAACAAAAAATAAATAAATGAAGGTAACAGAAAAATGTAATAGATCATGTAACGGATTCCACTGGTGATTGTTTCGGAAATGTCGCGTACTTCACTGTGGTTTCATCCTTATACCTCATTGTAAGCATCGCGCGATGTGTGGCTTCGTAAGAATTGTCAAGCTTTTAGTTAAGTAACTTCCAACTCAAATGAAATCCCGGGATTAATTTTGAAACTGCGGGACGTAGGGCATGTCCATATTATTACATCGTATTACATTTCGTATAAAAGTACCAAAAATAGCTCTACCTATTCCGATCTCTGCTGATGACTGATGCTGCGTTGTTTTCGCGCTGCACCAGTTGTCCTTGCGTCTGGACTCTGTTTCCACTTCAGGTGGAGTGAAGTCATTTGCCGAGCTACGTATAAAAAACATAAAAAATATTTTTTTTGCATTTGCCTAAGCGTTTTATATAATTATATTGTCCTTATTGTTATCCAAATTTTACGCAAACACTACACACTAAAATGAAACTACTCTTACGGATCTACCCGCGTTTATTTTTCACATTGATTTGATTTAATGTTTATCCTGACGTTTCGAACCCTCTGCAGGTTCCGTGACGAATCATTAAACCATTAACTCAAATTAAAAGCAGTTACATTTCAATATATTATCCTTGTTTTGTTGGTAAGCCAAATCAATAAATAGATTTTGCCTTTAAAATTTTGTACACTATTTTGCTTTCAATATACCTTGCGTTGAAATCTTTTGCTTTATCTCTGTCAATATATAGTTAGTATTCTTCAGCTCAATTAAGCAAGCTTATTCTAGTAAGTGTAAAAACTATTTTATATGCAAAGCTTTGATTTAATAGTAACAAGCACGTGGTTTAATTTCTTTAAAGAAAACTAAAGCTACTTGAAAACGAAAAAATGAAATCAAACAATTTATTCCATTTAATGTATTACACAGACTACTGTGTAAAAATATACTATACTATTATAATAAATACCTAGATTATGCAACCATACTTAATTGAACAGAGAATCTTTGTGCGTCAAAATAGTAAATCATATAAAATAGTTCTATCGTCCTTTTTATGTTTTTTTTTTTTTTTTTTTTTTATTTATTATTGAATAATAACATAATTTCTTAAAGTTATTACGGCATTTAAAACCACTGAGGTTTGTGTTAATGCCGTTTTATCTACATCGATAATACAATATAAGTTCACAAGTATCTACTTATAAATATGCACTTTTAAACTTTCGCGTTTTATTATAAATAAACAAATACCTAGACAGGGGTCATCGCCAGTCGCCCATTAAAGGCATATTTTATATTAATATGTAATTTGCGCCAACCCCCGCCCAATTCGCCATTTACAATGTACTTACTATAGGTTAAAGTAACTGGTAATTCGTCTCTAAGCTTCAACAATATTCACGTTATTTATGAAGTGATTTTTAAGTTTCGATTTGATATTGTTCGTCGTAATGCTTTTTCGTAAATCAGAGGGTATTTCGTTAATAAACTTGGGCGTAAGGTATGCCGCGGTCCGCTCGCCGTACGTATTGTTGGCTCGAGTAGTACGCAGCCGGCGCTCGGCGACTGCTCGGGTATATACAGGGTGGTGCCGCTCAGTTTGGACTTCATTATTAAAAAAATATTGTTTTAGAAAACATAACCTAAATTGAGTCATTATGGGCAGGATTTTACAATACTTAAAGAAATTACTCTCGTCATTACGAAATTGATTTTTAAGTTTAACTGAAACTAAATTTTTAAGTATTCTAATTTGTAGCTTATATATTTGATTTAAATATGATTTGTAGGTACGACCGTAGCTACTAAGGCCATATTGGATAACTGATTCAGCCAAAGCATTGTACAGCATTAGTTTGACCTTGAAGGGTATTCTGTTTTTAAGAATTACAATATTTGCTAGAAATTGTCTTAACTTGTTACAAACGTGCTCAATGTGTTGCCCCCAGTCGAGTTTATTATCTACTATCAACCCGAGGTACTTTAAGGAGCTAACTTCTTCTATTATCGAACAGGTACATGTTGAATTGTAAGAGTTATGCAGACAGTTATGGTTATGAGCCACTATGTTCTTGGTGGGACTGCGTTTCAAGTAGGGAGATTTAATTACTAGTAATTTGGTTTTCTCACTATTCAATACTAGACCTGCATCATGGCACCACCTTATTAATGAATTAAAATCTGTTTGTAAAAGGTCACTCGCTATTTGCGGGTCCTTGTGTGCAATTACCAGACATGTGTCATCCGCAAACTGATAACAAGAGCTATATTTGAGAATGTTACTCATGTCATTGACATACGATAAAAAGTGCAGAGGGCCTAATACAGAGCCTTGGGCCGTGCCCACAGTCGACTCAACTGGTTCACTGAAAGAATGGCCAATCTTAACTCTGAATGTTCGATTCTGAAGATAACTTTCACACCATTTGAGTAACGGCCCACGAACACCACAACTGTCGAGCTTACTGATAAGTTGATTGTGCCTTAAGGTGTCAAAAGCCCGTGAAAAGTCAATAAATAATGCTAAGACTATATTTTTATTATTCAAATGCTCATTGACCTCGTCTGTAAATTTTGCTAACAGGTCAGCTGTTCCTTTACCGGTTTGGAAACCAAACTGATTATTAAATATCACTTTTTCTTTCCTATAGAATTTATGAATTTGCTCACAGATATATTTTTCTACAATTTTATCTACTGAAGAAAGCAACGTAATCGGACGATAATTAAAGTATTCATCTTTTTTACCCTTTTTATAGATTGGTCTAACACATCCTAATTTTAATTCATCAGGGTATGAACCATGTTTCACACTGCAGTTAATTAAATTAGCAATTGCCTTGGAAATGTCTTGACCTATAATTTTAATGTCAGCTACTTTAACTTTGTCTGCTCCAGGAGCCTTATGGGAGTTTAATTTGCTAATAATTTTATGTACTTTGTCTTCAGTCGCTTTTTGGAAATAAATACTGCAATTTAACGGCTTTGAATAAATACTTGGATCTAGTAGTTGGACGTTACAGTTAGGGACTATATTCCTTACTGCTCTGTCAAACTCAGTTGCAAAATTATCTGATATAAGTTTGGGGGTGAGCCCTTGCTTATCAAATGCTTTGATGATAGCTTCATCAATTGATAGTGTCACTCGCCCTAGCATTTGATTAACTATTTGATAGACTTTTCTGGTATTTTTAAAGTTGTTATTAATTTGTTTAATAAAATATGAATTCCTTTTATTTTCTACAATTTTGTTTACTTTATTCCTAATTTTATTATATTCTAACTTTAGTGCAGGATTGTTTGAATTCTTCCTCCACGAATTAAATAGTTGATTACGTCTTTGATTATGTATATCTATCGTCCTTGGTTGTCGCGCTGTCGGTACGCGGCAGGCAGGAACAAGTGCGCGCGATTGTTTATAGTCACAAAGTGTTGAATATTTATTTTGTCGAGAACGAGGCGGGCCGCATCGCACGGCCGGGTGGGAACGAAGCTGCGGCCTGTATCCATAGACTTGGATGTAAACAACATTGTAAACAGGGCCCGCTCACACTGCTCAGCCGCGCTGGATCGCTTGGGAAGAGGAAACGCTCGATGTTCAGCTGTTATCTTTAGCGGGCAGGTTTCCATGATTACGATCACTAGCGAAAATTCTTGTGTGATGCTCAGTTGTTTGAGAACTGTACGTTGATAGTGTCTTTCAGAGGTGTGTGATTTGAATCGATGTTCAGCTGTTATCTTTAGTTGGGTAGGAATGCCATGATTGAGATACTAGCGAAAATTGTTGTGCGATGCTCAGATGTTTGGAAGTTGTACGTTCGACAGTGCTTTTCAGGGGTGTGACTTGAATCGATGTTCAGCTGTTATCTTTGGTAGGACTGTTGGGTAGGATTCCGTGGTTGATATCACTTGTGAAAATTCGTGTCAAAATGATGGTGGTATTATCGACCATTACTTTACATTCGACAAAACTCAAGTTTCAGAAAATAAATCAAATTTCAACCATGACTCTTCACTTTCCCACCAACAACCTTGTGCGATGTTCAGGTATTTAGAAACTGTACGTTCGAATATAATATTACTATTATTGTGTGTACCTACCTACTCATGTTATTTTATTATATATTTTTTATTTATATTTAAGATATGTAGCTACTCGACTTTCATCCTAATCTGAATATATTTTATTTCATTTATTTTTCATTTCGGCATTGTGTTTGAAAAGGGTGTGTGCTTTGATATAATAATCAAGGGTGTGTGGTTTGAATCGATGTTTAGCTGTTAACGTTAGCTGGACGATAGAGATCATTTGTGAAAATTCTTTTGCGATATTCAGATGTTTGGAAACTGTATGTTTGGCAGTGCCTTTCAGGGCTGTAAAATTTAGATTGGTGACAATAGTTCTCGCACTATGATATTAACTACGTCTCTTCCCCTTGCATTCGAAGTTGATTGTGGTTTTAACACGGACAATAAAATAAACAAATTACCTAAGTATTTTTTTTAAATTATTTTTGATTTTTTCATTCACAATGCTTTATCATCGTCAGCTCATTTTTATGTCCCCACTGTTGGGACACAAGCCTTCCCTGTAGATGGATAGGGAGGATGGGCCATAAACCACCACGAGGGCCCAGTGCGGATTGGTGGTTGTTAAAGACTGCTAATGCAGCCGGGACCAACGGCTTTACGTGCCTTCCGAAGCACGGAGGAGCTCGAGATGATACATTTTTGGTCACTTATCCGATGACCGGCTTTTGCGAAAGTTTCTTAACCTCAGCACTCGCAGACCGGGCGCATTATCCACTGCGCCATCGAGCTCCTCATGCTTTATAGTTACAAGATAATTTTTTTTCTAGAAAAAATCAACCAGCCTCAGGGTGCTCGAATGGGAATCGGTCTCTCAGCGGTTAGAGCATTGGAAGGGTTACCCAAAGGTCATGGGTTCGATTCCCAGTTATCATTATATAGAAGCCCAGTGTGGAAGTTTAACACCTTTTCTTTGCGCCATTTCAATGCAAATATATAACTTACACGTTTCCTGGGTGCAACGTCGTTAATAATACTGTTATTGAAATAGCTCTAAGGTGGAGAAAGTGCACCGCACCTTGCCGTACTAAATGTGGGCTAAATTACTGCATAAAAAAACTGTTTGTTATTAATTTCAATCTACGTAATAAAATATTCAAACCACTATGCTCGCCCGTAATTAGAATATTGTTTATGTGACGTTTTGAATGGTTAGAAGACACTGTAATTGCTTACCCGAGGCATTATATCTCAATTCTCGATATGGGCTCGCATGCGTGCTGCGTCACTGAAGGTAACTCTATAATAATTTTACATACGCCAATGTCTTTATTTATAACTTTAGAACGCGGTTTTGTGCGCTTTAATTTCGGTTTGTCAGAAAAGTCTTTATTGCATGCCCTAGAAAAATTTGTTATTCACGATCACCATCAACAGCTTAATGATATTGAATAATAAAGGAGATCGCGTTTGGGGAATCCCAAAGGATCATCTTTCCATCAGGCGGGTGGTACGCAAGTTTGGCTTAGTATAATGAAAATTCAACAAACAATAGCAATTTAGCTGTCACAAGCACCATAGGGCTTTTGTAGTCTGACAATAATTAAAAAAGTAATAAATAATTGGCTATAACTTTCCCATTGTTGGGCAAAGGCTTCCATCATTGAAATTAAGTCATCACTACAATTTATGGATAATGGCTTAATCAACATGCTTGTCAAATGTAGATAGATGATCACAAACCCGGGCTATGCATCGAAAAATCCGACGAAAACACTGACGACCTGGCAATTAAATTCGGGTATCGGTAACGCGTTAAATAAAATAAAATAAAAATATTTATTAATCGGACAAGAAGATCCATAACATCGGTTAGTGCAACAAGATGTTAGCAATCAATAACTAAGTAAATGAGAATAAAAAAAATATCATGTTTTTTGTTCTTAATTAGAACACACACAATACACAATAAACAAATGAGCCTCAATCTATCGATGAAGTTTAAATTCTTGAACAAATAAAGAAATGTGCGTTGCGTCACCAGATGATTTCATCACTTTGTTCTACATCTATCCTAGCGGTCTGGCCTTGCATGGTGACCACATGTTGCCGAAATTGCCAGTTTTTTGTGACATTGTAATGATGTGGGAACGCTCTTGTACCTTTCGAGACAAGGGAAGTCGTGTATCACGTAAGGTCACCCGATTATGTAATTGTACAATGATAGTCGTAGCTTGTGTGGGGTTCCGTAGTTTTTTTGCCTAATATATTTTTTTCAATTTAACTACGTTTTGTTTTTAGTTATTTTTGGTTTTTGTACTTCGTCTTTTTTTTAGTTTTTTATTTATTATATTTGTTATGTGAGAGTCAATAAATGTTTTTTCTTTCTTTCTTTCTTCTTTTGTTTTCTAAAGCTTACGCGTACGCGATCACTACACATTGAAATGAAACTACTTTTACGGATATACTCGCGTTTATTTTGTATATTATATATACTAGTTCTATTGAATGTTTATCATGACGTTTCGAACCCTTTGCAGGGTCCGTGGTAATATGTTGAATATGTTTATAGATATAATAAATCTGTAGTTTTTGAATTGAAACATAAACATTTGGGTCAGCAAGCTGATATGTTAAGATTGGGTAGAATAGAGTTCAGATGCGAGAACAGCTAGTGCGAACAGGATTATGGATCACTGGCCGTCCGCACCTTGCCAACTCGCGAGTAGCTTTTAGACACCTCTTTCGTTTATGGGAACCCGTGTTGTAGGAAGAGGGAAATCTTTGCGCTGGGAGCGGATTCCATTTTTGATGGTATTACCGACATCTTAAGACATGTGTACTCGGTTTGATTGGCGGTAGGGCTTGTTTGTCCGCCTGGCTAGCTACCACCATCTTATCTAAATATGTCGCCATAACATCAATGTTTGTAGCATTGTTGTGTTCCGGCAGCTAGAGATAAGATAGCCTACTTCACTAGTTGAGAATCCCGGGTGAAGTGCACTACCATTGGCCTTATCATCACTTAACATCAGGTGAGATCAAGGCACTGTACTTACCCGTAAAATATACAAAAAAAAAAGTAAATAAAAAGATCTGAACGAGGACTAACGGTTTATGTCCTTCAGCATAAAGGAATACAACATATTATGAATCGGCCACCCATCCGATGACCCGGGCCGAAAATTTTAATGATGCAATAGTTTTTGTTACAACATCAGAACAAGTTTTTTTTAAATACTTTCCGCGTGAGGATAAACATTCTTGATGCCTACTCTTATCTTACTCCGTATCAGGCGATTGGCGTGACCCCAACTTATTGATACCTACCAATTAAATCTTGCTTAAATTAGACGTAATGTTGACTATAAACTATTCTGTATAACAAAAACATAATCCGTAGGTACCGTAAAAAAAAAACATGAATTAAAAAGTTGCTCAAAAAGTCTTTCATCATCATCATCAGCTCATTTTGTGTCCCCACTGTTAGGCCCGAGCCTTTCCTATGGATGGATAGGGAGAACGGGCCATAAACCACCACGCGGGCCCAGTGCGGATTGGTGGTTGTTAACGACTGCTAATGCAGCCGGGACCAACGGCTTTACGTGCCTTCCGAAGCACGGAAAAAAGTCTTTGTGTTCTCGTATTTATGTGCGGCTGCTAATTTAACTTGGGTTTAAAAAAAATATTGAATTTGGACATTTGTATGGGATACCGAAATGTATAAAAGTACCTGTCACATACTATTTTGGTCTGTGGCTCCTGTAATTTATTGAAGGTCGCGTTAATCTAATAGGTGTTTAGCGATCCTTACTGCAAAATCCACGTTCAAGGGTTCGCATTTTGCAATAAGAGTTTTTGTATGTTTATCATAAACATATTTTACATGTAATATAGTTTTATATATTTATGTACCTATTAGAGTATTTTTATTTTACTTTCAATATGGTATAATTAGGTCCCAGATTAAGCAGTGCTTGTTAATGACAACTAGGCAAAGAAAAGAAGAAGTTTTTTTTGTCACGAAAATATCAACGACTGTCAAAAGGAAAGGTTTCTTTACAATAGCATGTAGAGTTTTTTTTTATTAGCCTATTTGGTCCCACTGTTGAGCAAAGCCCTTCCCCAAAACCCTTCCACGCATGATTTTTACCGATGAAAAAGTAGTGAATTGCGTTATATTTTCAAGTTACAAGAAACCTATTTAAAGGAAATGCGATATAATTTTCTCATCAAAATAGCTTTACTCCACTGTCTCGTAAAGCTGTAAGGTGGCGCTTTAGTAATTTATTCTCATTGCGGGATTCGAACCCGCGTTTGTAAATTTCATTTTGGCATCGATTGATTTCAAAACATTATGCAATTTGCATTAACCGATCTCGATTGACCAGTACCTAGTTGCATCTTCGGCGAATTAAACAATTATCGGCTTTTGTAACCGTCGGCGTCGTTGGCTAGCGCGTTTTCTACGCCTTTCTAAACGAAAGGCAATCGCTAAATAGATTAGTTTTTTCTATTACAGTTCGGTCTTGGCGTGATTAGGGTAGATGAAACCAGTGATTAGCGATTTTCCATCATTAATTTATGTTCAAACTGCAAACCCACGCGGTCTAGAAACACATATGGAGCAACCTACAGTGACATTGTAACTGACATAATAAATACTCATAATTACAAGATTGAAAAAAAACCACAATTTAACAAAAAACAAATTAAATTAAATCGCTATAAATAAAATAAATGTGTGGTTCCTTGAATTAGAGTAATTATTATCGGGATTATTTCCATGTTGTTTTTTTTATATTAACGGGTAAGCAGAGTGCTTTGATCTCACCTGATGCTCAATGATGGAAGCGCACTTTACCCGGGATCTTCAACTAGTGAGGCACTGGCTATCTTATCTCTAGCTGCCGGAACACAACAATGCTACAAACATTGATGTTATGGCGACTTATTTATATAAGATGGTGGTTGCTAGCCAGGCGGACAAACAAGCCCTACCACCAACCAAACCGAGTACACAAGCATGTACCTACCCCCCGCTGCGAATCAAACCCGGGACCTCTGGGTCTAAACCGGTAGTCTTAGTCGCTAGACCACAGAGGCGGTTAAAGTTATTTGTCAGAAGGCACGTAAAGCCGTTGGTCCCGGCTGCATTCGCAGTCGATCCGCGCTGGGATCGCGTGGTGGTTTATGGCTCGTTCTCATTATCCATCCTTAGGGAAGGCTGGTGCCCCAGCCCCAGCCCCAGCCCCAGTGGGGGCAGAAAAGTAAGTTGGAGATGGTCGTGTTGGTGGAGGATAAAATAATATATGTTAGAAATAAAAATGTATTCAATGATTTATAAATCGTGTTTTATGTTTGTCTAAAATATACAAATATTTATTAATAGTTAATAAACTCTGACAAACAAACACACACGAATTCATTTCAAATTTTCCTCCGTAGCGGTACTCGTATATAAATTACTCTGAGGACTAAGGAAGAGGGTAGATCGTTTTGTCTGCTCATAATCACCTACCCGCAATAACTTCAGTACATCCGTGATCATGGCGCATGCAACTGTGCCGAAATATCGGATACTCAAACACAACGAAAAACATGGTAATAATCCCGTTGATAATATTTATTGTAATGTAAGTGACCATGATAGTTTAAAAAGTCATACTTTGAGGTCGTAGTTAAATAGAGAAGTTTTTTTAAACTATAAATTTAGTCTATATCAAACCAACACAAGTAGGTTATAATATAGAAATTCCACCTTCTATTGATTTTATATCAGTAAAAACTGATTAATATGATTATTTCGTATTGAATTTGTTCTTATCACGAATCGGAAGGTATAAACTTGTAGGTATAAGATAAAAAGCTACAAATGCAGTAACTAAATATTGTTATCTTTTTAGTGTTGCTCCGCCCAAAAAAAAAGATAATTTTAAAATAACTGTTTCAAGGATGTCTTTCACCAGCTCATATTTCATAACACCACCGTAATTCTTTATTTTTTATTACCTCTATATCGTTTAACTTTTTTAACAAAAAATAACTTTGAAATAATTTTTGTGTCTTTCATTTTGATCAAAAATGTGTATATTTCTGTTGTATTGTATCTAAATGAGGTTTCGATCCTTGATATAATGCAAATTATTTGGCTTAACAACTTGATGTATTTTTTTGTTTTGTCTCAAAATTTATAGAAATTGAAAAATGTGAAATTCAATTTTGTCACATTAAGTGCATCAGTGAAGTACAGTCGGAACATAAGCACCTGCGTCTCCCCATGCGCAGGGGTACTCCTAATCTCTTTCACCTGTGTTTTCAGCAATATAAAAAAACATGAACAAAATTACGAATGGCAGGCATCTAACAAGGTGGACCGGTGATCTGGTGGAGGTCGCTGGTAGCCGCTGGTACGAGCAGCACATACCAGATCTTTCTGGAGCTCCTTGAGGGAGGCAGAGGCCTCCCTCAAGGAGCTCCAAATATAATAATAATTGACAGAGGTCAAGCTGTGCTTTTAAATATTAAGCGCGGCAAATTAATTTACCAGTCACCCTCACTTTGCCGGTCCTTAAGGTGCTCTTCACGCCTCGTATGAAGGACCCCATATCCCCCCGGGTAAACGTGTCTTTTCGGCTCATGATGATAAATTTTCGCGAACATCTTCACTCTGATGTTTGAAGCTGGTCCGCGTCGCGTCGCATCGCCCCGCTCACTATCTACGCTAAGTGAGGTAAATGTTGGTTAACAAACTGTCGGCGCTTGCGACACCGCCTGCGCCTGCGCCGTGGGTATAGCGACTTGCCGCGACCAGAGGGCTTAGTGCGAGTATTATTTGTCATAATTTGACGTTAAAGATAACGAGAATTTGTATGGCAAAACTTTAAATCTCCTTGTTTTCCACTAGAAGGTGCTGTTTCAATGCTATATTTTTTTTTGTGTTTTCGTAAACATTATCGAATACGATTTAAAACTCGCATTAGACCTTAGGGTGCATGATTTAGTATCGCATTGATGCGAACAGCACAAAAGCGGTTGTAGTAGAGATCCTTGGCGGAGACCTTTGTCCAGCAATGGACGTCTTTCGGCTGAAATGATGATGATGATTATGATGATGAAGCTTCTTACTACACTCGATGGTTATAAGCAACCACTATCAGCGGTACCTCCGCTTTCCAGACTAGTTACAACTTAGGTACCTTCAAGAAACGAGCTTACTCTTCCTCAAAGGCCGGTAACGCTTTTGCTATTCTTCTAGTGTTGCTGGTGGCCATGGGTGACGCTAATTACTTTCCATGGGGTAACCCGAAGCTCGTTTGCCATCTCTTGCAACAAATAAAATCGAGGAATGTTAACATTTAAGGGCTTCACAAAATCTATTTATACTACATTTAATTATACTATATATATTTTATATACTTATTTTACATATACTATTTATGAAACCCTGGCTCCCATGCTAGTAAAAACCGTAATATGGGAGCCAGTGTCTTCCCAATAATATTACAGTTTAAGTACTAAGTACTAAAGCATACAAAACATAATCAAACACGTTTATGTATACAATATAAGTATAAAAGGTAAATGTATTATTAGAAATGACAATCATATTAATTTGTAATTAAATTGTTTTCCGATCATATACCTTTCGTGGTTTTCAATTGATTTAAATGTTGTTGTTGTTGATTACAGCTTCGTGGCCAATAAACTACTCATATTTAACAATATACTATGTTATTATTTACGCTAAGTAAGTATTTATACATAAATAACAATGTTTAATTTCTACCGATGATGAAAATAATGCTTGGAAATAACGACTTTTCGCTGGATAAGTAATGTGACGGCGGATGACTTTGCCGCGCAAATGAAGGCGTACCATTACCATCGCGACTGCAGTTAACTCGGTCGAAACGTCGGATATAAAGATATAAATAGGATATCTATACTAAGTAGTTTGCGTTAAGCCCCGTTAATAACGTTTTTTATATAACTAAAGCTCAATTAGCAATCCAATCAACTGCTCTCGCATATTCCCAATGCAGCTACGATGACAGTGGTATACTTATATATCCAATTACGATAGCATTTTCGTAGTTTAGCACTTTAATCCCATGAAAGTCAATTGCTTTTTTCAAGAGTTACACCATTAATATTAAGTATTGCAGAATTTTGACTCACAACACAATAGAAACGTTTTATGCAATACCTACCTTTTCTGTCTCTTATTAAATGTTTTTCAACTCTATCAGCTTTACATATTTAAATTTAGTGAACCGAGCTTATTCCAGAGTTCTACTAAGAATAGTTCAGTTATAAAATGAAAATAAGGAAATAATAAAATGTGTGTTTTTACAAATTTTACGAAAACATGTAAACGCTGTATGAAACTTTTTTCTTTGAGAGAGTTTGCTGAT
This sequence comes from Eudonia mercurella, assembly GCA_963082485.1. Taxonomy (NCBI): domain Eukaryota; kingdom Metazoa; phylum Arthropoda; class Insecta; order Lepidoptera; family Crambidae; genus Eudonia; species Eudonia mercurella. The sequence continues at coordinate 24,401,071 of OY720023.1, read as the reverse complement.
TGGCAAAGACGGCATTTTCAGCGTTACTGGACTTTTTTTGGGGCGCAAAGAAACTTAAGGGTTCCGAGTCATGTGATCGGAACACCGTCAGAGGATTTCTAGAGGGAATAGCATAACGCACTAGTACTCTACTAGATTCTCCGAGGGGTTCAGAACGGATAGGGTAGTAAAGTTGAAGCTATTTAAGTAAAAGTAACATATAGTTAACGGTGTTAAAATATTGTTTTAACAAAATCTTGGAAACTTGTACCACTACTTGTCTCCTCTTCACGTAGGCAGCGATATTATTCAATTATGTTTTTATGAGCCTCTCCTGCCAAGCGCTGTCGGATACCTAATTTCATAATGTGAAGTAAACAAGACAAGTTATTTGTGAATCACAAGTTCAACGGAGGAAATTCACTCCATTTCGCGGTGACTCATAGTTCGTGTGGTTATACAAACTCTTTTCTTCGGTTCTTATTTGGACCGAATGCACTAAAGGTTTCTATTGAAATTAGTGTCAAATCAGTAAGTAGAATTTGTGACGCATTTAAAGTAAGTCATCCTTATGTATCTATGTGGTCACATTCGTTGACTTATTTTAAAGTACTTCACTTATTATTATTGATTGTGAAATAAAATATATTTTTATTGGTCACTAAATATAGTTTGGAAAAGTGTTAAATACATTTTCCACCAGCTGCACTTGCACTCGGGAAGGACGGTATGGGTTCGAGCCTCTCTTGAGAAAAAAATTCAACACAGTTTTTTTACTAGCGTATCTTCACTACGTATTAGTTCACATTCATTCTCTGTTTATAGATAAATCGCAAAGACGGCTGGCGTATATAAAATACATCTAAACATTAAGTTGGTACCCCAAAGTACAAGTAACTTTTGATTTCTAATTCCAACCGACAATACACAAACAGGTGGAAACTTGTTAATTGTTACAAATTCTCTAGCAGGTACTAGGTAGGCAGAAATGGACGGAGGTGTCAGATAACTGGTCCGGTAGAATTTGAACTATCTCTGATTGGGCAACGGCGGCGCGGCGCTACGCACTCGATTGTTTCTTGTTGCACTATGATAGCTGCGTACGCGTACGCGTTTCCGTTTGCGTGACGTTGCTGATCAAGATAGTTTCTAAATGACCTAATTTCTGATGACACTGATAAAAATATATAGAATGCATTAATCTTCAGTGTCTAATCAAATGTGCCGAGCCAAACTGATAAAGCGGACGAGAGTCAATAATGTTACTGCATTCATGGTTTCTTAATTTCTACTGGCTATTTTACTTCTAACTGATTTAATGGTATTGCTGTTATGAACCCAGAATTAGATAAGACTAGCCAGGTAAACTTAGATCAGGGTTTCTTTTGCGCTGTACACGTAAAATAGAGATCGATAGATAATTAAATAAAATTAACTGAAACATAACAACTACTTACACTGAAAAAATAAAAAAATATAAGGAAAATAAAAGATACAACTTGGGGGGTTTATCGCTTTAAAACTATATCCTCCAGATAACCTGTAGATAATTTAGACACTATATAATCGGAGAAGCGGACAATTAAATACATTAGAACAATTTAATGTAGCTACATAAGTGTACTCGAATCCAGAGGCATCTTTGCAAGATGCTTAGTATGTAGAATGGAACTGTAACCACACAATAGATAATAGTACTACTGATACCTAGGGCACAGTATATATATAAGCTAAAGCACTAAAGAAACTACGTACAAACGTTCAAAATGACGTACGTACGCCCACAGACGCACGTCTAAACACGGCCCCTAAGCGGACGTCGCAGTGCTGTCAATCGCGAGTTATACTAGTTGTACCAACGGACGATTTTGTTCGATATGTCGAGAAAATGGATGAAAGTTTTCGCTGTTGTTTCCAAAGAGGACACACTAATTGTAAAATAGCTGTATTAGTATACCAAGAAGTAGACAAAATCAATTTTATAGTGCCGTGTCCATGTTTTTCGATAATATATTTAAAAAAGCTATTCATTGGATGAGAATTTTTTACACTATAAAATCAATTTTAATAATAATAAAGCTTTTCAGGCGAAAGTATTTTTCAGTGAGCCATTTATAATACCTAACGAATAATAAAGACTTCTTAAAATGTTGAAGATTTTTTGATTACACAATTCTGTTTGTAAACCAGTCAATCCATTCGATTGTTTGATCATTATAGAACACAAATTAACATTTTAATAAATAATTTTAAAAAATATCTTTTAATTTTATGAGAACCCTAACGCTCAATTGGTGCGTAGGTATTTATCTCAACAAAAAGGTCTAGGTTCGGTACTGCTTTAGCTTATATGTATACTGTGCCTAGGGTATCTTTACACAGGAAGAAGAGTAAAAGGATGGGACTTCTTGGTGGGAAAGTGAAGAGTAATGTCTGCGGTTTTGTTTTATTTTCTAAAATTTGTGTTATGTCGAATATCAATGTGAAATAATGGTGGATTATTAACCGTTAAGTGTTCGTGAGTGTGCATGAGTGTTGGCAAATAAAACAAAACAGTGCAACATCACTTTTCAAATTCTCTCAAGAAGTCCGCCCGAGGACTTAGTAAAGCCCCACATCTTTACTGATACACTCGAGGGGTTGGGGGGTATATCATTTCTCACTTCTCATTTCTATTATCATTCATCATCATCATACAGGAAAGAAATATTGTTTATTTATGTATTACTTGTAAGAATAATTACTTTGACATTAGCTAAATGCGCTTATCGCACAAAGTCATCAACAAAAAAAGAAAAAAGAGTAAAAGGATGGGGTTGCACAAAAGCTCCCGATGGGTCGAAGTGTTACTGAGAGAGCGAAACCTCAGCAGGCCTCACTAAGATAAGATAACATACTTATGGTAAGTATATTGTCTGTGCTAACAGTACTAACAAACGCAATATATAAAGTTGAAGTTGTACGGTTGTACCTATCACGCTGGTATGTCGATACTGCAATTTAAATACACTCAGCGGCATTTATCATTGAACATGTGCATAATATGTGTATGTTATAATTTATCTTGTTGCCGTGCTGGGCCTAGGTCCGACGCCTTATCGTAATAAACCAAAGGACCTATTTCGATGTTTTAATATGGCTATCTGTTAGTATTATTTTAATCTATGGACCTTTTCCGTTCGGTAGGCGCGAAAACCCGGTTTCCAGTAGCGTGCATCTACCAACCTGTATTGAGGCAGTGTGGTGGATTTTAGCTCGGTCTTCTCAAAAGCCCTTCCACAGCATTGGGATGTTTATCACACATCAAACCTAGCTTTGTGTCTGTCAAAGTAAAATGGTAAAAGTAGGAGTCGAAACGTTCTGGATAAGTTTATCCACAATAAGATCACATGGTAGATAGTTATCTGCCATGTGATCTTTGGTGAATCGCGAAGATTTGTCGTCGTGAAAGAAATGAAATAAAGCAATGCACGTTTGAAGTGTGGAGTTTTTTTGTTTTTTTTTATTTAAAAAAAGTTATAATTACTTATAGTGTTACTAAAATGAAACCACTTTAAAGAATCTACTCATGTTTGATTTTGTTCTGAGGTTTGAACCCTTACAGGATCCATGGTCACAAGGAGACTCCCTGTGACTCCGTTATTTTACTTAACAAGGTCAGACGCGATTTTTCGCAATTAGTTCGCAACAAAATTTGCATTAATTATATATAACCATAAACGTTATTTTTTTTAATTTCATAATTAGTGTTTACGTAATCTCTAGAAAACAATAAAGTTGCACTGTACACATGGACGACAACGTAACTAGACAGTTATCGAATTTTGTTACGTCTATTTTCGTAATAGGCTTTCGAGGAGTCAAACGCGCGACAGCGACACATATGCTGTCCACATGCAAATAAATTTCTGAAATTGATAAATATTACACACAAAATGGTCAATGCTGTGGGATGAATATTAATATACAGAAATGTGTTTGCATTTTCAAGTAATTTTATTTATATTGGGACGACGCGACGTTAAATTAAACACAAACAAAATTTAAAAAAATATTAGTATAACATAAATCAGCGACGTTTCCATATAAAACCTATAACAAACGTACGAGTATGCAGAAGAATACAAATTATTATAAAATTAATTTATAATAAATTACCTATGTACTTCGAATAAAATATTGCATTGAAGAAAATTTACAAAACCATCAGAAATCGAGTACTTACATAGAACATCATTATATACATTGCAGAAAATTGTCAAAAAAACCCAGTCAATAAATTCATTCATGTTTATAAATTAAATTAAATACATAAAACAAGTCTATGAAGACTGACACTATCGATCAGTATTAGTAATACTATTAAGAATAATGGGTCCAACCGGCTATATAACTTGTCTACCGCATTACGACTGACATTCGGTGGCACGTCACAAAATGATTTATTAACACTGTATGGCATTGTAAAAATTCAATTTGTACCTGTTGTAAATTTGCGAATACCAATATCCTACCTACCGGTACTCACTGGTACCTAATTAGGTCCTATTCTTTTGCATGGTGTAGTCTTTTGTTACTTGTATTAGAAGTGTGAACCCACCAACCCGCATAGAACCAGCGTGTTGGGTTATGGCCCTTTCTCCCCACGTGCTTTGTGCATGTGGGAGGCCTGTGCCCAGCAGTGGGACGTTTATAGGCTGATGATGATTAGAAGTGTACCGAATATGGCATACGTTCTCAATATGGACCAATGCGTATTTGAACTCAATATTTTAGGCTCTTGTAAGCGACGATGCTTATCCTTGATTTACTACTGTCGCTATTAGATATTATTACCGTGCTATTAGACAGAGTTAAAAGAACGGGAAAAAGCCTCGATCTGGTCAAGAACCTCAGGTGTTTAGTTTTAATAACAACCCATTGGCCCATATTGGGTACTTTTTCAATATTCTGTACATTTCACTTATATTTATTTGTGATGGAAAGTGTCCTTCTATGTTACAGAGGGCATTTTTATATTTTTCGCGCTGTAAAAGAAAGGGGAAAAAAATACCCTTGCTGGTTTTTTTGCAAGTTTGTCCGAGTACAAGGTAAACTCGGTAAACTTAATAACGCAGTGACGATCATTATAGCTCAATTACTCATACTAGTGGTCGCCCAGTGGTCGAAATTCGACCGTAATTTTATTAAGGCTGCACGGATTGTATACTAAGCAATGAAAAATTAAAAAAAAGAATGTGAGTTTGGATTGGCATTGACAGATTTCGGCCGCTCCTCTTCCATTTTTGGAATTTTTGAAAAGAGTATATATTATGCGTATGTGTCAAATACGTAATAGTGTATCTAATGTTTGTTTTATTGATTTATTGTATTTTTAAGCATAATTAAAAAAAAATTAACATTCGGCAATCCTTTTCTATATAAACTATAAGTAAGTGTGCGAAATTTCATACTGCTCTGTCCGCGCAATTTTCGTAAAAAGGGGTACAAAGTTTTTGCTTCACGTATTGATATATAGATGGTAATCTAAACAGAATATTATATTTTTAGTTTTGCATTATCTAAAGTCCATTTTTGCTTACAACAATAAACTGTCAATGTCTAGTACGACCCAAGTTACATTTTCCATAGAAAAACAACTGAACGAACTGGGGTCTCTATCGGATCGCCTAACTTTTGTACGCCTAATTTGAAATGGCACCCAAACGAAAAGCCTAAAATTTTTTTTGCCTAATTTCACTCTTCAGAATCGTGTTTGCCCTAATTTCACTTCGCCTAACTTTTTATCGCCACATTGTCATTTACCAAATGCGTCATTTGGCAGAATAATTCGTAATCCCTAAAGTTTACAATTCCTAAATATTAATTCGCACAAAATTAAAAATAAAACATGCAACATGCATGCAGACATGCAGCATAACATGCAGCATGCATGCAGACATGCAGATGCAAGCAGAAACACAGCATGCGTGCAGCATGCATGCAGATATGCAGCATGCGTGCAGGCATGCAGCATGTAAGCATGCAAACACGCATGCAGCATGCGTGCAGGCATGCAGCATGTAAGCGTGCAAGCAGGCATGCAGCATGCAAGCAGGCATGCAGCATGCATGCAGGCATGCAGCATGCATAGTTTCCGTCACGGCTTCGGCGCTGCGGGGCTCCGGCGGTCCCACGCGAGCTTTTCGTCGCAGATGGTTTTCGCTCACCGCCGAGGCTGAGGCTGGCCGGCTTGCCGGCCAGCAAGCCGAAGCCTCGGTGGCTCAACCCACCTGCTCCTTAGCTCGCGGGCCGCCTCGCCCCTCCGCGCCTACGCGCTTTTATATTGCACTCTAGCGTAGGGCAGACAAGACTACGTGGAGTCGGGTTTGCAGCGATTCGCTTCTGTCAATTTATTTTCTCAATAAAATTCTATGCTTTTATTCCAATACATTATTGGCACATTTAATTTTAGATATGCTAAAATTAGAGCTTTTATAAATTTTGCGAAATAATCGTTATGCCAAAATAAAGTTATGCCAATATAGTTTAGTCTATTTTACATTAGACATTCTAAAATTAGGCCTTTCAATTCTTAGGCCAAACTATAATGGTGGCAAAACAATTTTTAGGCGAAACAATAATTGTACGTTTTAAGTATAGGCCAAAACGGTTTGGCCAAACCATATTAGGACAAACAATTTTAGGCGAACCGAAGGGCACCCAACGAACTGTGCATAGAAGATGGTTGGGTGAAGCAGAATCTTTCTTGTCTTAAAGCAAACAAAGCAACAGAACATACAAATATTTGATCACCAAATCGAGTATAGACAGATATTGCAAAAAATACCAATTCATATTATTAGCCCAAACTGCAAAAATGAAAGTTATATTTTCTGTTGAAAGTTTTGTTTGCAGGACAAAAATCTTACAAATTACATAATGTGCCCTAATTACAACAATTCATTCTATAAACGCCAAAAACGTAAAAGCTTGCTTGATTGCTACACAAAACTGGATTTGCACTACTATGTAACAAAGAGAAAAATTGCATCAGATAGAAAGGACCTTATCCTTGCGCAAACTTTTATCGATTAAGTGCAATATCGATCGATTGCGAATAATTAGTTAGATCCTTCCATTATCTACTGCGCATATCGAGTTTTCACACGCTTCGCCAAGGCCTTAGGAATGCGATAAAGGATCGCATTCATGCTGTTATTATTAATTATATGCACAGGTAGGTACAGATACTGCTTGTTACTAGGTTTCCGGGTTCGATCATCTATCTTTAAAGCATAGATGTAATGTATTTTTAAATTATCATTCTCATTTTCTTATGTGTGGTATAAGGAATTAGCTACCCGTGAGCCAAACGAATTTGCCGACCTTGTTAACGGATGTTTGTGACTTCGTAGCAGCAGGCGTAGAAGGAGGTGCTGGGATGAACTCCGGTGATTGTTTATAACGGTCTCGGATCATTCTGGCGGCATGGAGGGGGTTTGCAGGAGTTTTTGTGGGTATACCCTCCTTCCCCTTGAGAGGATCAGGGGGAAAGTCCCACATAACCATCTGCGTCTTCCTCGGCGCAATGTTATGCGTATTGCATTTTCTTCTGTATAAAGTAAAGGCCTAGAAGGTGATGGTGGCGAGACGACCTTGGGAAACTACGCCAGTTCCTAAAGTTTCTCACTGGTAAGAGGATTGCAATGTAAAGTGCACATCCATCTGCTTTACTGTGACTTATCCTCTGATGAGATGAAAGCATATTGTATAATTCGTCATAATACAAATCTAAATAGATCTGTTTGTAAATACTTGCTGGTTTGTGTAATGCCGAATCTAATTGGAGAGTACCTCGTCGTTTTGTCCTAATAGTCCATGAAGCTCAATTGACGATTGGAGCGACGAACGTTTACAAAATGATGTACTTCTCTTTTTACCACCTGTAGCGCTGTTATAGTTATGGCGTTAAATTAAAAAAGAATGTCTTGTTAAATAAATGTCCCGAGTCGCTCTCGAGTTGTTACGCTCTCGATTCGATCCGAACGCCTACAATCACTAGATTGTAGGCGTTGTATGCCATCCCCTCTGAGGATTTTTCGATCACTTGCGTAAGCTCGGCTTGAGAAACCTTTTGAGTTTTTCGCTGAATACAAAACGACTGGTGGCGCTGTAAACGCCATAGACAGCCAATAGCAATCGCTATCCAAAGAAAGTATATATTATGTAACCGGTCATTTTTCAAAATCTTTGGACGCCGATTTTGTATATTTTTCAAATCATCAAGGAAGGATCATTTTTCAAAGTCTTTGGAGGCATTACGCCAGAATACCTACTGTAGTTTTGCTAATATCAGTATTATGTTTTCATATCGAACTAATGTTGATTTCTAGCTATTCTATGCACTACATAAGAGGTGATATAATAGCAACTGTATAATTGATATCATTTCATGTCTCATGAAGTCTTAATCGGTTCCGATTTGTACGATTCTCCGAACAAGAAGTATGCGTCAGAGGTAATTTTCAATATCAAGATCAAGTGGGAATAAAGATCGGGCCGTGACTGTTCTATGACTTGATTGCTACAATTTACATATTTATCTGTGTGTAGTATACTGTACGAGTATCTATGTTAAGATGGCCTTTAAAGAGTTATAGTGACAGTAAGTATCTATATCTGATCCAGATTATGCGAACCGACAGATGTCAGTACTTAAAAAACAATGAAGAAATCTTAGGTTGTAATGTAATAGAAAATAGTGTCACAAACTACAAAGTATAAAATAATATTTTAGATAAGCAACGCAAGAACAACACTAACTAAACTAAATTAATATTTAAAATTAACAAAAAAAATTTATGCTTCTCTTATTATGCTTTAAATTAAATAAATATATTTTAATAAGACAGACTCCAAAAATGATAAATAAATATAGTAACTTTAATTCATTAGTTCTTTTTTAATCGTTTGCCAATAAATATATAAAGTAATAATCTTATACTACAAACATCAAGTTATTAATTTCTGAAGCCACAACCAATACTTAGAACTAACATAGTAATTACATGCGCAGCTGCTATACAACAGGAATAAATAACAATACGAGGTGTACTCAGACCGTTAAATATTAAAACAATAAATTTAATTATTTTATAACATTACCATCACCTTCATTACCAGCTTATATGTCCCCACGGGGGCTTGATACCGTTACCAGATTCCCACTATAAATACCGGTAAGTAACGTTATTTTAATTTTTTTTATATTAAAAGGAGGCAAACTAACAGGCGTGATGGAAAGTAATCGCCGCCTATGGACACCCGCAAAACCAAAGTAATCACAGATGCGTTGCCGGCCTTGAGGAAGGAGTTGGATCTTGAGGAGGGAGTAGGAATTGGGAGAAGGGAGGGGTGAGAGATGGGCCTCCGGTACTTTCACTCACCGGACGAAACACAACAGCAACGAGTGCCATTGTTTCACGCCAATATTCTGTGAGAGGGTGGTATTACGCCGGCCGAGCGCCCATTTCGTGCTGCAACGCAGCGTGGATCTACCACTCAGACAGTGTCACTCATTTAGCACCACCCAGGGATCACGTGTAGAGTCTCGAGGGTAAACCTACGGACGCGAGTAACTTTAACCCCCAAAAGTACCTATAAAATGAGAATAAAAGTTATTTGGAACTGGTAATGCAGGTAACGTTATCTAGAAAAGTATTGTTACTTTTTTCGTTCAATATTGCGCTTTAGCCAATACACATATAGCGGCTAGTTAATTTATCGGTAAAAATGCCACCCAAGTACCGATACCAAGCATACTGTTACTTTTTTACCGGTATTGTCGGTTGACATAAGTATCGATATTAATTTTTTTACGGTATTCATGCCCTGGTCCCCACTGCTGGGGCACGAGCCTCTCCTGTGAATGGAAATACCACAGTGAGAACGAGCCATAAATGACCACGCGGGCCCACTGCTGATTGGTAGTTGTAACGACTATTGTATACAGCCGAGACAATGCTATATTTTATATAGTTACAAGATAAAGGGGCCTCGGTGGCTCAGCGGTCAGATCATTGGACCGGTTATCCAAAGGTCGTGGGTTCGGTTCCCACTCGAGCTTCCTGAGGCTGGTTGATTTTTTCTAGTAAAATTTTATCTTGTGCTATGATACATTTTTGGTTACCCATCCGACGACCGGCATTTGCAAAAGCTGCTTAACTTCAGCAATCGCAGACGCGTTAACCACTGCGCCATCGAGCTGCTCCAATCTTTGTTGGCTTTCTGTTTTCCCTATAGTTATTTATAAAATTTCCTTTATTAATTATAGGTACAGCGGTCTTCCTCAATGTCCAAATCTATCAAAACAATTCGTGTTTTGTATTCGGGGACTTATGTGAAATCTCATTCCAATAATATGTAAAACCATACCATTGAATGATAATATACTCCAACGCGGAAAATCAGTTTGAAAATATGTTCATTATATATGGTCGATTAAAAGTGTTTTTGACCAGAAATTTATGGTGTTTATAACAATTTCCGTTTATTTTCTATGGAACATTGTTATCATTGAACCTTTGAACGGTGAGTAAGGACTTGAGATGGAATCATCGGTCAAATTACAGTAATTTTACCTGACTGAGTCACGGGCATGTGACACGTCTGTACAAGAAAAGACCCTTCATAGTATGAATTAATGCTAATTATAGAGGTTATGGAAATAATCTATTAAATCATTGTCAGCCTATCAACTGCCTCTGTGGTTTAGTTAGAGCACCAGTCTTAGACCCATCCACTAAGTTCTATTCACAGCGTAAGAATACGTTATTGTACTGTTTATGGTTGATAGCAGAGCTGGTCTTAGTTTCGCCTGGTAAGCTTTCTAGATAGGTAGGTAATCAACGATCATGTAACATCCTTGTAGGTTTGTCGCAAAAATATGGTAAAAGCGTTATAGATAGATTTTTTAATATAAACATGAGCAAAAAAAAATGTTTTTCAAAGTTACAATTTGGCGCTTTTATCGCTTTCAAGCGATTTCTTCCAGACATCCAGTTTTTATGCTCCGAGAGAGGAGTACATAATATCGGAAGTTCCTTAGTTATTGAGGAATCCAGGTGGCATGCGCCGTTCGGACACAAAATGAGGAGAACTAGAAGGTAAGCTTGATACAAGGCTTTACTTATAATAAAAGGGGGTTTATCGATAGAAACACACTAAACGTTTAAGACGTATATTTTTTCAGCTCAAGGAATCACAATCGTGCCCTACGCGTCTCGGCTGGCTCACGTCGAATCTCTTCGATCTTCACTTGTTTGTTTCCATCCGATTATTCTTATTTTCTACTACGTTCAAATTCAGATCGCGGCGGCTGCCAGTAAGCTTGCCCAACCAAGTAGTCCCGATCACTACAATACATACCGCGTTAAAGCAACAGAAAAGCTCGGAACGACTTCTTGGCGGGTAAGTGAATAGTCATGTCTGCGGTTTTGTTATATTTCTTAAAATTTGTGTTATGTCGAATATTAATGTGAAATAATGGTGGATTATTAACCGTTAAGTATTCGTGCGTGTGCAAGAGTGTTGGCAAATGAAACAAAACAGTGCAACGTCACTTTTCAAATTCTCTCAAGAAGTCCGCCCGAGGACTTAGTAGAGCCTCACATCTTTATTGAGATACTCGAGGGGTTGGGGGGTATATCATTTCTATTATCATTCATTATCATCATACAGGAAAGAAATATGGTTTATTTATGTATTTCTTTTAAGAAAAATTACTTTGACACCGGCTAAATGTGCTGATCGCACGAAGCCATCAATTAAATGAAAAAAAAAGCTTGGAACAGTCGCGCAAGCGCAGCTGTTGCAAGATTCCGGGTCCCTAGAGGTCGTCTATGTGTGCATTGCTAGAGCGCGTTTGTACGAAGCTTATCTCCTGCAGTCTCCTTATTATGTGGTTCGGAGGAGGTGGCAGCACGAGTTACTCCACCAGTGTTAGCCGAACCGAGAGGGTAGGGAATGCCGTCTCCCTACACTTTCCGCGAACAACTCCTCAAGGCGTAGAGACGCCTCTCCACACTCGGGGGTTAACGCCTAGTAAGGTAGTGTCTGAAGGGACCATCGCAGAGGGCGGGTCGTGAATGACCTTTCCCGATGATCCCGTTTATGACGGATGCCCTGAGTTTTTAGTGGGTATGCCTTACGGCAGATATATGTGGGGGGATATGGAGATGGTGATAATATCATCCAGCTAACCCCACATTCTCCCACAAATTGTAGCACAGGAAAAAAAATGTGGCGTACTCCGTCACCTTATCGCCACTTCATGTCAAGGCCAAGTGCATTTCTGTTGTAAAATAAAAATGCTAATGAATAAGGTGGGCATTAGGAGGTCAAGCTTACATCCACTAAGCTCTCTCATAGGGGTTTGTGCTTGGTTAATGACTGTCATGGCACGATAGAAATAAATATGTTTAATTGGGTCACCCATCCGTAGAACCAGCATGGTGAAAGCTACTGAAGTTGCCAGCCAACTTCTCAAAGTAATTTTTTTATCCAATGGATATCTTAAGAATAGATTATGGCCTTGATTACTTCATGTAGATAAAACTTATCCATATTATCAAATAAAATTCATATAATAAATATTGCGCGAAAATAAAATTTCTATATTAATAAACGCTCTTAATACTGTACTAAAGGCGCGTACAGACGTACCCTACACGTATTTTACAAACACCTTATCGATTATATTTTTATGAAAAGCTTGAGTTGTTACTTAAATGTTATCAGTGTTAAACCAATCCACCACAAAGGCGGTTAAAATTTAAATAAAGGATAAATCGGCTTTCTTTGCTGAAAGCTTTAAGTCTACCAGTTAGTATTTCTCTTTCAGTCGATGAAAGCAAAAACCGCATGTCCTTGACGTGATCTAAGACTATGTCTAACTTTTTTCTTTCCTAAGCAATTAGGTTTTTATCCATCTACTTTACCTTACACGTCACAGTTTGCAGTTTCGCACACACCAGCACCCACCTTTACGTCACCAGCGAATGAGACGTACAAACAAACAGCCTTCAAACCTCAATTACCCCAAAGCCATTAGTTGTGCCGTTAATATGCTCAATCACGCCGCTCAGGTTTCGCTCAGACTCCTCCTATCACTTCTGCACTACCTCATTATAGCCATAACATAAGGAGACTGCAGAATGTAAGCTTCATACGAACGTGCTCGAGCAATCCAGACATAGACGACCTCTCATGGACACAGAATCTCGCAGCAGCTTCGCTCGGACTAGTTTCACACCTCGCTTTGTAAACATTTAAAAAGGCTGATCCTTACTGGCGCTGTCATAAGGTCGAAAATACGTAGCGCCTGCGACAATTGAGACCGCAAATTAAAAAAAAAACAAAGAAATCTGTTTTAAAATTATAAATTACGAATATTGATGTTATCAATATATTTAACTGGTTTCCAAGCATATCAATTAAGTAATTCTGTTGTAATTTGAACAATAGTTTCATTTGTGGTGTTTCCGAAAATAATTATGATCGAGTCAAAATTATACAATCGTGTATTTGAGCAAGCAAATTCAAGATAAAGATACGAATTTACCTATATCAACATTTCAGATTCGTGAGTCTTAATATAGTCTAAAACTATTCGCCGAAAGTTGGCACATTTTTTCAGTTTGTCGCCTTAAATTATTTTGAATTTTGCATTTACAGTGCTATATATAGTTACAAGATTAAATTTTACTAGAAATAATCAACCAGCCTCAGGAAGCTCGAGCGGGAATCGAACCCACGACCTTTAGATAACCCTTAACACGCTGACTTGCAGCGTAAATCACAAACTACTAGAAAAGTTCAAAAAAAATTCTGGGCCCTCGGTAGCTCAGCGGTCAAAGCATTAGACCGGTTATCCAAAGGTCGTGGGTTATATTCCCACTCGAGTTTCCTGAGGCTGGTTGACTTTTTTCTAGTAACATTTTATCTTATGTTACGTTTGGTGATCTGGGTAATATAATATAATTTAATACAATTTATTGCTTTATATTATTATTTCTATATTATTATATTATGTTGTACAATTTAATTCATAATATAATTTAAGCTTTAATAACAATTTGATATAAATATAAATATTTTTATAACATATTGGATTATATAGTTAATATAGGTATTATTTGTTATACCTGTACCTACAAGGTGACTAAGTAAAAAGGACACTATAACATTGTAAACACCATCTATGTACCACTAAGTTTGCAGATAAAAGTTTGAGTTTGAGTATCTTGTAGTTTAAGATGGTCTACGATTTCTAGAGGGTGTATGTGTGCGTCGCTCGAGCGCCCACATAGTTCGACCGGGTGTTATAACACCTGTAAAAATATTATATAGATGTACCCTAATGTGATACTTTTAAAGTTTCATTTAGAACCACACGCAAACGCCTGGTCGGTGTAAATGGGTTGCTTACCTTCTGGGGTCTGCTTATTTTGTGTTATATAGCCATATCACGAAGCGAAAGGTTAAGGTTGTATACTCCATGAAGTTACGTAATGGCGGTGTTAATTTCCTTCGTGGGACTTGAGAAACATTTTAGCTAGTTAGAAGTGATAGCATGATTTTATTGCGCGTTTTTATTATGTTGGCGGTTTTATTTTTTGCAATCAATTTGTACGCAGGCAGGTGTTGGTAACCATATGTGTTTTTGACCAGATTTATAACACAACTAGTGGACCCGGCGGACTCAGTACCGCTTTGACAGTTTCCATACTTTCCCGTGGGAATATTGGGATAAAAACTATCCTATGTGTTAATCTAGGTTATATACTATCTGTATCTATATTTCATCCAAATCCATCCATCCGTTGCAGCGTGAAGAACAAATTACAGTTTAAAAAACAAGTGTTGAAAAAATTTACACGATAACATAGTTGGTAGTGCACCTGATCTATTATGCGGCATGTTAAGGGGTGCTGGTTCGATTCCCGCTCGTGCTAAAATTTTTAACACTTATGGTATTTAAAACCGGTCGTTGTGGAGATCCTTGGGGGAGGCCTTAGTCCAGCAGTGGACGTCTTTTGGCTGAGATGATGATGATGATGGTATTTGTCAGTGCAATGAAAACGGAAGGTCAATCTTCAGCTGCGCAAGCCTTTGGGAATGATCTCGATACCTTTAAATGTGGGTAGTAAGAAACTGTCATTTATCAAGGGGAAGTGCCAGTATTTTACATATATTATGTTATTCCATTAAAAAAGCAATCACTATTTATGTGGTTTGAGAGAACTGCTGCTGCTATTGGTAATTGACGCAATTCGGGATGGACTCCAATTTAGACCAGCTTGGAAGAACTGGTTTACCTTGAGATTTATTTAATTATTTTCAAATTATTTTCGTTATGCTTATCTCACAAACGATTCGTGTTTTAATTATGCATCTGCGAACAATTATAGATCAGGAAACGAAACTCACCTTGATGAATAACATCATATCCTACATGTTACTCCAACGAATTAAACAGAATGATCCAATTTTGTTAACAAGATCATAAATCGTTGGTATCTCGCGGCAATTAAGGCATATCTGGGGGCCCTAAGAGATATCTCCCACGCAGAGATCGTGACAGTGCTAAGTACTAGTTAATGATCTATTTTGAAAGTCGATTGTATTGATTGGTGCAAATTAAGATCGATAGCGATAAGGTTGGTAAGTAAAGACTATGTGAGACAGTAGAATTTTTTTTGATCTTGATTCTTGATGCCGTCTTGACTTGAGATCTCGTCAGGCTCACAAATAATCAATCCAGTACGACATGGCCACGGAAAACCTGTTGATACAGGCAAAATGGACATTAAATCAACGAACAAACGAATGAACATTAAAATTCTCGACGTCTATAAATCTGTAAAGCCCGTGATGCTTTCAAACGAGTCTACATTTACCTTTGCTTTTCATTTTTTTTTTATCTTTTGGTGTAGCTAGCTACGTAAAACCCTGCACAAACGGGATCCAGCTAGAACCTTACCCTGAAAATTGTAATGTCATGTTTTTGCTGCCCGAAGTTAGCTGTTGGGCACACACACGCACTTAAACTCATTCTGACATACATGCACTCCACATTCGCGCATTGCACCGTCCAATAATTAGTTTATTTATTTTTTGTTATTGTCAGAATCATATTGTATAGTTATTGTTTGTGACGAATAGCCACATTGTTACCTAGCTAACCCTAAGGAATTGACCCCCATGAGCTAGGCCTAGTGTGGGAGTCAATGTACTTACATTCCTGTAACACAGCTTACTATTAATTTTGGTAAATGTAATTTATTTTTCATTTTCTTTTTCTTTTCATTTCAGGTTTTGCTACCAATCAAAAGCCTCTCTCGACTAACCTTTTTTAGCAATTGTTTTAACACGCTGAAACTTAACACTTGGGTCGCTAAAGCACCTCACGCTACCACAGAAGGCTGCCGGCATGACGCACCACTGTATCAACAAATCATCTCGACCAGGAAGAAGGGATTAGGCGTCGAGCGTTCGCTGCTATCATGATCTGCTGACACGAAGTGTTAGTGAGTTCAGAGATTGTAGTAACACCGCTTGACGTGGCTTGGAGTATAAGGTGTAGGATTTAATAGACTGCTCTGTGGAGCTTTAATTTAGTTCATTTTTAAAATAAAAAAGAGTAACCTACCTTACAATATAACAAGATTGAGATTCGTTAGTTAGATTGTAGACGATATCGTCTACAATCTAACTAGCCGGATATATGTCCGGCATATCATAAGTCGGCACTTTAACATACTTTACAGCAAAAGAACAAAATATTTACTAAATATTTACTAATTAATAATTTAGTAACTGACTATTATTTGTATTTAATATAAGTTGTCCAGCATTTAACTGCAATACATTACCTCTGATGAAAGGATTAATCAATGTATTAATTTTTATTTTTATTTATTCTCAAATAATTATACAGTTTTACTACAAATTAAGATTTCGCCAAACTGATCAACATGGATGAAATAAATGCACTCATTACTCATTATTTCCATTAATCAGCTATATAGATGCTGATTTGCCCTTGTTTTTCATAGTTCTAAGCGGTTTTTTTTTTTTTGCTAAGTACGTTAAGATGGGGTTAAAATATCCGATAATTATAATACCCTTTATTATTTAAAAAACTATTACTGTTACTACCTTAACAAAATAACATCATCGTCGATCTGTAAACACTGTACCTACTACCGGGTTCTAGCTTCCCACATAGACTTTAGCATAGCGTGATAATACCATATTAAAGTAACTTGTTCCGGTCTTAATACCAGCTACCGGCAAATATTATGAATGACGAGACTTAGCTCAAACAAAGGTTTTCACAACATAATCTCTTATCTTAAGCCGCATGATTTTTCTGACCTAAAACCGTAACGCTTTGTGTATATAATATAGTTATTACAGGTTGTTATCGCAAATTAAATTACCTAAGTGGGTACTTACATCATCTATTATTTTATTCTCTTTTATTGAGCTTGGCGTGAGTGAGGTGAAATATTGTAATATGCTATGTAGGTGTGACATACCCATTTATTATCGATGTTGCATTGCATCATGACGTTTATGATTTTGGCTATGGTAATGAAACTACCATCATATATAATAACTAATATTAATTTTGAAATGTATAAATTTCCTTGACAAACTTAAAGCTTCTTTGTTTATTGAAACATTAAAAATATGCATTATGTTAACGATATTAATACGAATTAAAATTAAACTGGCAGTGGTTTTTGTAATGGGTTATATTAATCACAATATCATCATCATCAGCCCCTCCCGACCCACTGCTGGGCAAAGGCCTCTCTTTGCTTGTGCCATTCGCCTCGATCCTGCGCTAGTCTGCTCCACGTGCAACCCACGGTCTTGGTTATCGTCGCCCCATCTCGCCGGTGGACGTCTCCTTTTTCTATAACCGTCTCTCGGCCACACCTCAGTTAGCTTTCTGGTCCACTTCGTCTCGTCACTTCGTCTGGCCATGTGTCCTGCCCAACTCCACTTGAGCCTGAATATCCGCTCGCTGGCATCTTGGACTTCTTGCGGATTTCGGTGTTGGGGACGCGGTCCAAAAGTGTGATGCCAAGAATGGCGCCAATATAATGCCATCAAAAACATACTTGTAAAAAAAACCAAGTCTCTTTTTTTTTTTTTTTTGAGATAGTTTGCTGATTGCCTCAGACGGCATTTTCAGCTTCACCGGGCTTTTTTGGGGGCGGCGAGGAACGTAAAGGGTCCCTCAAGCCGTGTGAAACGAATCACCTCTGGAGGTTTTCTAGAGGGAACGGCATCGCGCACTAGTGCGCGTCCCCGTGCCCTACTAGATTCTCCGAAGGGTTCGGATCGGATCGGGGGGCGGAACCACCCGAGGGCGCCTCTAAAGGCTCGGACCTCGGCTCGGGTAGACCGGGCCGTGGAGGAGGAGAGAAGCGCCCAGGTACATGTCTGTACCTGGTATAGAGCGCGTGTGAACCGGTTCTTCGTACCCTTGTTCTACGAGTACGGTGTCTTGGACCTAAGCTAGTGTGCATGTTTGGTGTATTCTGTAAATGTGTAGTGACATTTAGAGGATCGGGCGGGAACCAAGTCTCGCAACTCAGTTCTTCTACCGTACAAAGTTGAGAGATCCATTTAATACTAATAGAAATATTAGTATTAAATATAGAAAGATTATTTATGCAGTTGGTGTATCTAGAAAACTGGACCGAAATTGTAAAATATTTTAGTTTTTCCTTGATTTATACACTAAGCATTAATTGTATTCTCAATGTGATGTCTGCTAAAAGTGCCTTAGAGTTTTGATGATCGGCCAGTCAGTGAGTGAGTGAGTGACAAAATTATGAAACTTTGACTAGTTATAATTCTTAAACTACTGGTTCAAATTGAATGAAACTTGAAGTATACCGTGTTTATACAATGCCTGCTTGGTTACTGAAAATTGAGACTTTTAGTTTTATCCAAAACAAAGTTATAGGGGGTCGAAAATGGTCTGAACTGTTTCAAGAAAAGGATGGTACGGCCGTGCCGCTTTTTTGCTTGACTTGGCGGAGGCACTGCCGTGCCCCCAGATTTGACAGACCAATCAAAAACAAATAAAACACATGTCAAGTCTAAAATAAAACTATTTAAAAAAAGTGACAATAAACAGAAGGGAACAGCATAACATGGAGGAGGCCTATTCCCAACAATGGGTAGATACGGGCTGAAAAAGGTGATAATGATAAGCAAATAGGTTGAAAAAAGATATTATTTCTTTAATAAGATTTAAGTTAACTACGTTGTTTTATATAATTACATTAATATTGATCATACTATATATAGAACTATTTTATTTTTACTAAGCGTTCCAAAGGATGTATCCAGGCAATAAAAAGCTTCCGAAACTCAGGTAGCCATCCTTTCGGCCCCCGGCGGGCGGCGGCGACGTAAAAGCAAAAGTCTAATCTAAGAATCACTTAAAACACAGCAACAACAAAACAAGTAGCCGAGTCATAAAAGTCAACTTTCACTTTTGAATTTCTTCAAAAATATCAGATAGAGCCCTAATTATGCAACCGAAGCCGTCCCTTGAAGAAAACTAAGCCATTGTTATAAGCAAGAATGCCTCTGCCATTGTTTTCTACCGACCTGTATAGCAATTTGATTTTATACAAACATTACCATCTGTTTTGTTTATGCATTTGAACAATAAAGTTGTTGGATGTCGTATGAATTTTGATTTTATTATAGAAGACTAACACCCGTTTGCACTAAACTTATAAATCGCCTAAGTCTTTGCCTAACTACTACCCGGTCAAGTTAAGTCGGCACCTGAGTGTAAGCGACGTTTTCGAGTCAGGTGCCGAGTTAACTTGACCGAGTAATAGTTAAGCCAAGACTTAGGCGATTCATAAGTTTAGTGCAAATGGGTGTAAGAGACTTTTAAAACTATTTCTATTAATATAAGCCTATTAACAGTGGGGCCAAAGTGCAAAATCATAACATTTCTAGAGTGGGGAGAGGGTATTTTCATCGATATGTATATCCCACGGATGGGCTCGGGCTTTCCTTTAAGAACTTAAAAAAATATATTATGTTACTACTATACTGAGGAGCTCGATGGCGCAGTGGTTAACACGCCCGGTCTGCGAGTGCTGAGCTTAGTTAGTTAAACAACTTTCGCAAAGGTCGGTCATCGGATGGGTGACCAAACATTTATCAACTCAAGCTCCTCCGTGTTTCGGAAGGCACGTAAAGCCGTTGGTCCCGGCTGCATTAGCAGTCGTTAACAAGCACCAATCCGCGTGGTTTATGGCCCGTTCTCCCTATCCATCCATAGGGGAGGCTGGTGCCCCAGCAGTGGGGATATAAAATAAGCTGATGTTGATGATGATGATGATGAACTATACAATACACTTTACTATTATTATGTCATTTATATACTTAGTGACCGACGACTACTAGATGATATATATATATATATATATATATATAGATGATAGACGATCTACTATAGGTTATTAATGGACGACTTTTGGCTGAGATGATGATGATTGGTGATGATGACGATGATAACTAGATTTCCTATAACACATAGAAATATCGGGCCATAGCCCACCACACTAGCGGGCGTCAGGGATTGCATGTGTTTTTATCTATACTAATATTATAAATGTGAAAGCTTTGTATTTTTGTATGTATGTTTGCAACGAAAAAACTCAAAAACTATTGGACCGATTTAAAAAATTCTATCACCATTAGAATGCTACGTTAGCGCTGAGTAACATAGGTTACGAGTATATTAAAAAAAAAACAAAATGAAATGCGTCGTACATTCATAATCTTAAATAATCTAAGTACACGGTGATATACCTGTAAATATTATACTGTCAACTAAAACTTCTGTCAAAATAGCGACGAACTTACCCGCCAAATAAAAGAGTAGATTAAAACGCAAAAAGTACTACCTATACTTTTTGCATTTAAAAATATTTGCGGAAGTTTTAAAAATATTTTGTTTTGATTATACATAGGTAGGTATATCTACCCATTTAATGTATGACAATTTATTTACAACCATCTAAAAAGAACGAATTGAAAAAACGTTCAAACAACGAAAACAGAAATCGAAAGTGTCCGTTTTTGTATCTTAAATATCGTTCATTACAAAATTACACCCCCGCCGACATTTTATAAAGAATCCGCCTAGCTGACACAAACAGCGTATTGTCCAAACATTATGACACAATCTCACCATTGTTCTGCATACTTAGAAAAGGTTAAAACACCCTAAAAAAATGGTTTGTCAAATTTTATTACGCATTTATTGGAGCAAAAACCTATTCTCTGTAATCGTTTATGGCATTATTTTTGTTTGACGAAAGTCGTTGGGGGACCGACAAAGTCCGATCTTTTCGTATGCAAATAGGTTACGACGAACTTTCGTATGCTAAGGGCTGTGGTGTGCACGTGTTGTCAAAACCAAATTTTTTATGTCTGGTAGCAGTCTGCCCAGAATTCAAATAGATAGATAGCATGGCGAATGCTTTTAAGAACTCAGACCTCATCCCACCTTCTCCCTTTCTTCTTTTCCCTTTCAATAATGCTGCTCTCCGAAGTCACCGCTTTACTGTCTCTAACATTCAATCTCGCTTAAAGACACTCGTTTCTACCTGGAATAGTCTGCCAGCACACGTGTTCCCACATTCCTATAACATGGGGTCCTTCAAACGAAGGTGAAGAGGCACCTTGTGGGCCGGCAGGATAAGGGTGGCTGATGCTCTGCTGTTTTTTCGCTGCACTAATTGTCTTTGCGTCTGGACTCCATTTCCACTTGACATTAGATGGAGCGGAGTTTGTAGCGAGCTTATTTTGCCTTATTCTGTTTACGTTTGAAAGGTATTAGATCCATCCATGCAAGCCTCCATGTGCTGTTGTGACTGTTTTACATAAAGCGACCGTAATGCTCGTTTTTAGAGCCTTTAGAGGCCCCTCTGAGTTTCCGCTCTCGTCATTTATTTATTTAATAAGGTACACTAACATCATGATGATAATTAAGTAATGACATTGTTTATATTTTTCGCCTTAAATGAGCATAATTGTATAAACATCTTATATGCTTATTAGAAACACTTCGTACACAGCTTTTGTAGAAAGAACTTATATAATAATTTTGCATTTGAATGAATAAAACTAACTAATTTTGCATTTGTCACACATTCCAACATTTTTAAGTTTACTAGAAAAAAATATTTTTCATTTGACTTTGACATTGAAAATAAAGTCATTTGATAGAGCGCTTCGGATTTTTTTTAAAATTTGGTATCACGCTCTGGCGTGATGCAAGCCCTTAGAAAATCTCCAGGGATTTATATTTTTAGCCACTTTCCGCCGTTCATAATCCTGGTCACATTTCTATGTCACCTTCAATATGTCGCCATAACATCAATGCATTGTTATGTTTCCGTAGCTAGATATAAGATATAACTTAGATTAATACATACACACTTTAGAATAATAATTATTTTTGGGGTTATCACCATATTTTTTGTTGTGTGTAAGTATCCCGATATTTAGAGATAAGATAGTCAGTGCCTCAGTAGTTGAGGATTCTGGGTGAAGTGCGCTTCCACCATTGGCCTTATCATCACAACATCAAGTGAGATGAAGGCTTACCCGTAAGAAAATAAAAAAAAAACATTGTAAAACAACCGGCGCAAATATTTTTCCGCATCGATTCGTTCAGTTTTTTTTATAAGGATTAGTAATTTGGAGCGATTGTTGTGCAAACAACGAGATGTGCCCGTCATAAATGTGGGCCCCATTTTTATAGTTTCCTTGAAAGGTTTGTGTATACTTTTGCTTTCGGCTGTTCACCGAAACATTTGGATGTTTTATTGCGCAATTGTCATGGTCATGGGTAAGATTTTTTAGCTCATTAACGCAAGCATTGTGGACATATCCCAAGAATCTGTCGCAAATATTTCTTAATTACCTATTATTCTATACGTAAGTTTTTATAGGGATTTAATCTGTAAAATAACACATCCAACGCTGCGAATACCTGCGTATTATTTTACTTATCCAGTGTTTTTTTATAAAAAGATTTGTAAAAAAAGCTGATGTAAGTAAATAAATTAGGTAAGTACTTATATGGGAATATAAGTTGTAAAAATCTGAAACACTTTTGATATACCTTATTTTTTAACCCTAGTCAAATAATTATAAGTATTTAAACAATAAGTAAGAGTTTCAAATACTTTAATTAACAGCAATTTTATTATGTATCAGTACAGCGGCCGGCTTTAGCTGCGCGTGAGTGACAAAAACATTATACTTACGAATTTGACATGCAACTACATATTTGTATGTTTGACCCTGTGATTTGTTAAAAGTAAGTGGAAAATAAAGTTTAATGGCAAACCGGTTGGGATCATATCAATTTTCCTTTAGCCAAAGTTCTGGTCCTGTGAGAATGACAGTGCCCATAAAGTTGTTGCTAAGTGTGACATGTTAGCAGGTCAAAGGTCTCGCGATAGACTTCGCAGTGTGGGGATAACTGTTTCATCATTATCATCATCACCAGCTCGTTTTATGTTCCCACTGCTGGGGCACGAGCCTTCCCTATGGATGGATAGGAAGAACGGGTCACAAACCACCACGCGGGCCCACTACGGATTGGTGGTCGTTAACGACTGCTTATGCAGCCGGGACCACCGGCTTTACGAGCCTTCCGATGCATGGAGGAGCTCGAGATGATAAATTTTTGGTCACCCATCTGATGACCGGCCTTTGCGAAAGTTGCTTAACCTGCAGACCGGGCGCGTTAACCTCTGCGCCATCGAGCTCCTCTCTAACTGCTCTGATAACTGTTTGAGTACTTTTTATTTTTATTTTTTATTTTCTTATTTTTTTGGAGACTTTTGTGACATAGACATGTCAGCCTTGTCGTAACCTAACCTTAATGCTTAACTTAATCTATTTTTGTTTTTTGTTTCTTTTAGTTAGCGTACTTGGTTTGGTTGGTTGAAGGGCTTGTTTGTTCGCCTGGCTAGATGTCGCCATAACATCAATGTTTGTAGCATTGTTGTGTTCCGGCTACTAGAGATAAGATAGCTAGTTCCTAAATATTTGGGGATCCTGGGTAAAGTGCGCTTCTACCATTGACTTTATCATGACTTAACGTCAGGTGAGATAAAGGCTTACCCGTAAACTTAAAAGAAAAAATAATATTATTATTTTAATAAGCCGTTATTTTCCATTTACTTGTCTCTTTCTTGAGCTACTCCGGGTCAATTCTTTGACCAGCTCATCCCGCCATCTCCGTCTAGGATAAATACAATAAAAAAAGAGTTAAATTTAATTTGCCTTAGTAACATAGTATTTTACCTCTACCGCCTTACGAAGCGGATGCACCCGAGGACACATGATGTGCCAAAAAAAGCCGGTGTGATAAAGTGAGCGGGTGGCGGGCGGCATTGTTTGGGACAAGCAAAGGTCGAAATGCCGGCTTGATTGGAATTTGATGTGGCCAAAATTAGTTCCGCCATAGATTTTTACATAGACGCAGATGATGTTGCTTGGATAGTCAATTTTCATTGGTAATAGAGAGGTATAGGGAGATTTGGGACAGACCTTTTTCCAGGGAGACGAAAAAGGGTAATGGTTCAAATGTTCGACACTTTAAGCCTAGTGTTTGACAGAGTTCTTTTTTTTAAACTTTATTTTTTTTGGGACTTTTATCACACAGTGACAATGCCAGTCCCATCACATCTTATTCCTATACTTAACGTCTAAAGGTATACCATAAAAAATACATTTTGTGCTGGCGGTGACATCGGATCGGCTAGTAAGTAGTTCGTGATACATAAGAACATTTTTAGCATTAAGGCCAAATTTGGATACAAACAAAATCCTATCACGTGCGTCCCGCACACATTCCATCAAAATATGACACAGATCAGAAGCCAAAAAATAACATAGACAAAGGCCGGCTACGCATCTGCGATTCCTCTGGTCTTGTGGGTCCATGGGCGGCGGTGATTGCTTCCCATCAGGTGACCCGCCTGCTCATTTGCCTCCTTTTAATATAAAAAAGATTTTAATTGAAATATTATGGGATGACAAAAATGAAGCTGCTGTTCCATATTTAATAGTTGCTAAAGAATAAAATCAGTTGCTGGCCCCAATGATTAAAGGACAAAAATGTTGATCACTGGTGACAATACCATAGGTTAGTAAAAAATATAGAATAAAATAACAAAATGGACAAAAGACAACAACTGGTGCAGCGTAAAAACAACGCAGCGTCAGTCACTCTCACCCTCACCCTCATCCCGGCGGCCCACAAGGTGCCTTTTCACGCCCGCCACGTTTGAAGGACCCCATGTCATCGGAAGGGGGGAAAACATGTAGACTGTTGGCGACTGGCTAGTTCAAACCTTTCTTACCTTTTAAAAGACTTTTTTTTTATGATTTTATGTCAGTGTTCCAAGTGACGGATTTTTAGTTGTCAAGTTGTTTTTGCTACGAATTGTGGTACTTACTGAAATAAACATTGAACATTTACAAAATACTACGTGTTTCCATCAATTAATTCATCATACAGTCCACTACTCCATAACATAGACCATTATATATTTTGGAAGTGTAAAAGTATAAAGAAACGAGTCGAGTTATTATTGAATATTTAAAAGTGTTTTCAATATAGCATAAATTATTATGCTTAATATTGCGTTTTTTATAGATTTCGCATCCTGTACAGATAAACATACAGTCGACTCAGTATTTCGGGTGTCCAAGAGGACTCTTTTAATAGCCTTGTTACCATGGCCCATAACCAGCGCCATGGCTCCGGCTGTAACATTAAGCTGAGGAGAAGCCGTTTTGGCATTTCATTTTTTGAATCATTTACCAAATTTTTTATATGTATTTTTTGAAATATCAAATAAACGTTTCTTTCTTTCTTTCATTAGAAATGTTATGTGCACCTCTACCCCATACTTCCCAAAGGGAAAGGCAGGTATACCCATAACAAACTCCTTTAATTCCCTCACTTGCCGCCAGGATGATCCTGGATCGTCATAAGCAGTCACCGGAGTTCACCCCAACAGATATTATTATAACCTAACGTTTCGTCCTTGGTTAAGATGTCAGTTATTACAGACTCCTTAGCACTCACGGCAGGCCCCGAGGTTTCCCCCAAAATATTCGAAGAAAGACTGAAGGTTTTAGTGGATACTCGTATACACATGGCAAAGAAAAAGGGAGACGGGAGACTTCCCCTTGCCCTTCAGGCTATTCTATAAGATTGAGGTGATAGTTATTAATGTAATGACCATTATCACATTACCTAAATACTGTTTTAATAAGATTTATTATTGTAACATTATTAAACCAAGAAACTTGTAGAGGAAGCTACCTTCAATCCTGTAGCTGTTATAGCCAGCACCATTCATATTAAAAACGCATTTGTTAAAGTAACTAAAATGCAAACAAATCGTATCCTGGGAGTGGCATTGGAAAATTAACATTATGAATTCGGCTTTAAAGTGCTTTATCATTTAAAGGTTAGTAGAGAAAAAATTCAAAGCAAAGATTATACTTAAATTACGTGACATTCGCAAGCACACGTACAAACGCGTAACACTTGAATACTATCGCTACTCCTTTGTGTACCGACCGAAAACCACAAATTTTGTTTCCATTTAAATTTCGACGTTATCCGTGTTAAGTTACATAACTTTTTTGTTAGTGCTTTCAAGTTAACATACGTCTATTTTAATCTAGCTAGCAATCTGTGCAGTACTCACGGTAGGACCTTGGCAGGGACGTGGAAAAGTATCATCAGTTTTCAATTGTTAATGAGTAAACTACTGTATCACAGTGGGTTAAGGTAAGCGTTGCATTGAACGCTATAAGTCAGATAATACTTTGCTGTATTAAAGTGGACTGTCGAAGTTAGAACCTTGACTGAAGTGGGACGTTGCTCAGTTACCACATGGGGCCAAACTGCAGCACAGAAGGTAATGTTCAGTGGCGTAATGTGCGAGATGCAAAACAATGCGGTCGCTAGGCAACTTGACGGCCATTTTCGCTGCGTGAGAGTGGAAAACAAAAAGATTGAAATATATTATGTAGTACCTAGTAGGCAATGAGACAGTTAAACAATATTTATGTATACTTCTATTAAATTTTTATTGGCTATGCCCTCCTCCTGAATCCTGAATTTGGAAAATAACTAAATACCGTCCCGAAATTGGTAAACTAATTAGCTATATATACCTTTCGTAGTTCAAAATATATATATCTAACACGAAGTATGAAAGATAGATAGATATATTCTTCAATTGGATACAACATTTAACAATAAAAATACTAAAATGTGTGTGCCATAGCATCTCAGCAGAAATAAAAAAAATTGTATTGCAAGGATACATAAACTTTTTATAGCAAACTTAACATAACCTATGAATATAAATGTTGCACATTTTTTTTTCCTTTAGTTGATGGCTTCGTGCGATTAGCACATTTAGCCAGTGTCAAAGCAATTTTTCTTGCAAGTAATACATAAATAAACAATATTTCCTTCCTGTATGATGATGATGAATGATAATAGGACCCCTAAAAACACCCCTCGAGTATCTCAGTAAAGATGTGGGGCTTTACCACAGAATAAGGCTTTACTAAGTTCTCGGGCGGACTTCTTGACAGAATTTAAAAAGTGACGTCGCACTGTTTTGTTTCATTTGCCACCAATCATGCACACTCACGAACACTTAACGGTTAATAATCCACCATTATTTCACATTAATATTCGACATAACACAAATTTTAGAAAATAAAACAAAACACACGCAGACAAGACTCTTCTATTTCCCGCCAAGAAGTCTTGTGAAGGTTCTTTTTTTTTTTCATTTTGTTGATGGCTTCGTGCGATTAGCACATTTAGCCAGTGTCAAAGTAATTTTTCTAACAAGTAATACATAAATTAGCAATATTTCTTTTCTGTTTGATGATAATGAATGATAATAGAAATGAGTAATGATATACCACCCAACCCCTCGAGTATATCAGTAAAGATGTGGGGCTTTACTAAGTCCTCGGGCGGACTTCTTGAGAGAATTTGAAAAGTGACGTTGCACTGTTTTGTTTCATTTGCCAACACTCATGCACACTCACGAACACTTAACGGTTAATAATCCACCATTATTTCACATTAATATTCGACATAACACAAATTTTAGAAAATAAAACAAAACACACGCAGACAAGACTCTTCTATTTCCCGCCAAGAAGTCTTGTGAAGGTTCTTGTTTGCAGATTTATATGTTTTTTTTTAAACACGTTAATTATTCGTGAGCATAGATAGGACTGTTGGCAATTGGAACAAAACAGTGCTAGAAGAATTTTGAAGTTCTCTCAGGAATTCCGCGAAAGGTCTCAGTAAAATCGCCACATCTTTTTATTACTCATGCATGATTGATGGAATATCACTTATAATAATTGTCATCTTTATCATAAAAAATATATATATATTTTACGTAATATCAGGTTGTTTGTGACACGTCAGAGAAATCAATTTGTAGGTACAATTGAACCGTCAAACTTAAATAATAATATAGTAATAGCCATATGTTAAAACATTGTTACTGCCATTTGTAACATTATATCTGCATACAACAACTTCACGGGTGACTAGTTAATTGTCGTGTACGGTGGAGCAGCGTACTTGGTGCAAATAATTATTGGTTATGGAACATGACGGAGATGCGGTCGGCGTGTAGGAACCGTGAATGTGGCTGGAGCTGGTACTATCGAGTATCGACCTCTATTACATAAACAATTTGAGGCCGTATATAGTTATATTATCCCTCAATAACGCACTATGTCTGACTGACCAAGCGAGAATAATCTGTCTCATAGTAGTAAAGTAAGTTACAACCCAACCATTTATTGGACAAATATCATACCATGCTGGCTTATACCATGGCGAGCGCTCTGAAGAGCTCTTTGACCTCATCCCACCTTCTCCCTTTCTCCATAGGAGTACACGTGCTGCTCTCCGGAGTCACCGCTTCACTGTTTCAAATATTCCATCGCGCACTAAGAAATTTGGTGACTCGCTTCTCTGTCGCACCTCCAAAACATGGAATAGTTTGCCAGCACACGTTTTCCCTCCTTCCTATGATATGGGGTCCTTCAAACGAGGCGTGAAGAGGCACCTTGTGGGCCAGCAGAGTGAGCGTCACTGATGCTGCGTTGTTTTCACGCTGCACCAGTTGTCGTCGCATCTGGATTCCATATTCACTTAACATCAGGTGAAATGGAGTCATTTGCCGTGCTGCGTATAATTTTTTTATCTTAAAATGAATGAGTGATTTCAATTACGAAGGCCTTTGCCCAGCAGTGGGCAATCATCATAATTACTTATTTACTACTTTACTATTAAAATGAAACATTTTTACGAGTTTACTAGAATTTTATTTTACATTCCCATGCTTGTTTGGTACTTGAAAATAATGTATCAGCTGCCAAGCTTCCCGTGCATGTCGTAAGAGCCGACCAAGGGACAAGGGTTCCAATATGCTCGTATACCAGGCGATCGGCTAGTAACCTATCACTGATGGTATCTTCGGAGCCCTACTTTGTATATGCTAATTGTGGCGTCGAGGTCACTTACGGCGAGTTTACTGAAAATTGGTGAATTTGATGCTCTACCTACAAGTGGTAGGTTAAGTGAAGAAGTTTGTAAGAGTATGTATGCAGAAATGCATTTTATTTTACATATTTTTTTAGAGAAATAATAAATTGATCCACAAAAAAATAGTAGGCTAGCACCTAAAATGCTAAGTTAGCATCTAAATAGTAGTTTAGGTGCTAACTTTGTATTTTTAGGTGCTAACTTAGTATTTTTGTGGGTTAGGTTAGGTTAGTTTGGTGATCGATTAAATACAACCCATTTTTTTACCCTGAGGTCACAGTGAGACTCAAAAAAATGTGCAGTGTTCGCGTAAACTTAAGAAACCATAACTAACAAGATATTAAAAAAATCGGAAAAGTGTTAAAATCCAGCATCGGAGCTCGGTCCAATCCGTGCAAATTATTGCCTACCTACTAAAAAGTACTTAAGTAAAGTAAAAAAGTAAGTTTTAATTTCGTAAGTGGAGTACAACCTTAATGTATAGAGTGGCAATGGCAACCACACAAACCTCGCAGGACTGAAACGTAATTAATCGGAAAAGTGTTAAAAATTTCCAGCATCGTAGCTTGGCCCAACCCGTACAAATTATTTTATCGACACAATCTACTCTTACTTTGTAAACCAAAGGAGCCCATTTGCTAGAACACCGTCTTAAACCAGTAGATCACAGAGACTGTTCAAACGTCTGCTATTATAACATTATGTTAGTAGCATTTGTGTTCCGGCAGTTAGAGGTAAGATAGCCAGCGCATAACATTGTGGGTGAAGTGTGGCCTTATCTGTACAAACCGTCTCGTGAGATGAATGCAAACGCTTCCCCATTGGTGAAAAAACCGAAACAATTCTAACAACAATTCAAAGTAGCTACAATATGATTAATTATGTCTTAGTAACTCCCTGTCAGTGTTATGTCAGTGGCTGCCTTCCACTTGTAACCTTACCGCGTCGATCGTATTAGTTAACTGCTCACAATATCAATTCTATTATGAACCACCATCCTTAAACTCACTTATGACGAAACAAAGCATGCTTCTCCCTCTTAAATAACTTTGCTTCACTAAAAAGAAAGTTTCGCTCGGTAGAAACAAACACTCACCCTATCTCATACACACACAAACACACATTTCATTATCATCATCATCATCATCATCATCATCTCAGCCAAAAGACGTCCACTGCTGGACAAAGGCCTCCTCCAAGGATCTCCACAACGACCGGTTTTGTGCTGCTCGCATCCAGCGACCTTTACCAGATCATTCTTTATATTTAAGTTTATTAAATTACAATGGTTTAAAAAATAATAGAAAACTTGCCAATGTTAACCTTATCTAAGATATTTAGAGACATTTGGAAGGTTGCTGATATTTACTACTCAGGGTATCCTTAAGTAAGGATCAGCAGAAAAACATTATGTTTTTCTCTCCGTGGCATGACTTATCTTATCTCATCTTATTCCATATATCCCATCTATCGGCTTTTGGTAGTAGGTTTTATCATCGTTTAACATTATTTAACGATATGGGTTTATCTTCCTACGGCCCAGGCATATTTTTTAGACTTCTCAAGTACCGCCCAAGTCCTTTAAAATTTACTAAAAGGATATAATGCAAACTTTGCTGCCACGATAGCATCATTGGTCGTGCATCTGAACCAGACCTGATATTCATCACTTAACATCAGGCGGGATGAAGGCCTAAGCGTAAGGAAAAATCATCATCATCATCTCTGCCAAAAGACGTACAGCTGCTGGAGAAATGTCTGCTTCAAGGATCTCCACAACGACCGGTTTTGTGCTGCTCGCATCCAGCGTCTTCCCGCGACCTTAATCAGATCTTCGGTCAACCTTATCGTAAGAAATAATAAAAAAGAAAAAAGAAAAAGAAACATGCGAAAAATATTTCCTCGTACACAATCATATCTACAGAAAATATAAGCATGCTCATTTATAATGACAGTATTATAATTGTTCTAGGTAAAGTAATTTTACGTCTTTCTAAGTATATGCACGAGTATTCTCACAACATTTGCTGCTTCAAGAATGAATCACCTAATCGCCAGACAAACTCGGGTCTGTTCGTACAAAGAGCTAACATCAGATCGTTTTCATTCACAAAAAACCAGACGACTTTGAGAGGCCCTCGTAGTTTTACCAGCCAATCAGCGGTATTGATAATACATTGCTCATTATGTTGAAGCTGTTCATAAAAACACATATGAACAGCGGTAATGTATAGCACATATGAAGTAATTGCAGCTTTCTTTGTGGAAAACAATGTACGCGATACCGTGGTGCACGTTTGAGAAACGTGACTAAAACAAAAATAAGTAAAAGGTTTCTGTTGAAAACTTGAAAATGAACAGGGTGCCCAGTGCGAGTTTTATTTGCCTTTCGATCATGTTAACGAAATCGACAACTTGTGTATCATAATTTCCACTTTCCTCGTTTGTTACCAGGGTGCCTAATGCGAGTTTTATTTGACATATATCAGGTTAGTTAGTACGGTTAGCAATGAAAACCACTGTATACTGTCGCACCATGTCACAGTCAAAGTCACTCTGTAAACGTCCCACTGCTGGGCACATGCTAAAAAAATCTCATTAGGAAGTCGCTGACAAGCTACAACTTGTAACCACCAAATTCAGAACCAAAGTAATTTTGTCCTATAATCTATATATTAATACGTGAAGCAAAAACTTTGTACCCGTTTTTACGAAAATTGCGCGGACAGAGGAGTACGAAATTTCGCACACTTATAGTTTATATAGAGAAGGTTATCCGAATCTTAATATTTTTTAAAATTATGCATAAAAATTGGTAAGTGGCATTAAATCAACAAAAACAACATTACACACATTACCATGTATTTGACACACACGCATAAGTATGTATTTGACACACACGTATTGTTTGTCTTGAATGCGGCCGACATCTGTCAACAAATTACGGTCGAATTTCGACCACTGGGCGACCACTAGTCTTATTAAAAGAGCAAAACGAATAGTCTATTTAATACCACGGAGTTCGGAATTAATTAAAAACAGATAGCAGACAACAGATGGGGAGATGGGACCACAATAAGTAACTTTATTACCGATTGCTTCTGTCAGTTGTTTGTCACTTTTGCCAAGCCAAAGTACTAAAGAGCTCAACGATCATCGAACGATCATCGCTACTGACTCTACACATAAACAGCTTACATTCCTATAAATAGGATTTCAAATAAATACACGGACAGGCAATATAATTTTATAGTTTGTTAATCTAAGAAATATAACAATAAATAGACAATAAAATATTTGATAGCTAATTGAGACTCGCCAAGGTTTTCTTTTGTTCAAAATTGCTTTTTTTTATTGCAAACAAAAAGGTGATTTTCAGCGTCATGTCATTAGTTGGCACTCAGATGAAATATTATGAAGAAGATAGACACTAATTACTATTTCCTTGAGTTGTTAGATGTAAGATTGAGGCTGGTGCAAAAAATAACCTTGCATGTGCCTGCATGCCGGCAAAAACTCACTTGCACTCCGAAATTAGATGTTAGTTGCTATACAGACTTATACACCTCTCAATATAACAAGCTGCAAGATCTAATATATAATTGTGATTCAAGACGTTTTCGTCTTGTGAATAAGGCTCTGACACAATTATTTGGACATGGAGAAAAAGTAATGTCATTTGCTTATATGCATTTGCATACAGTATAAATAAATAAATAAATAAATGTTTCCCACACTCACACCAATTATCTAGCCCCAAGAAAAGCTTCCTTAAGAAACTCGTTATATGGTTAACTAGACAACGGATAAACATACTTAATATACTTAAATACATACTTATTATACATAGGAAACACCCAGACCCGAAACAATATAGAAAAACAGGTATTTCTAAATTGATCCGACCGGGATCGAACCCGGGACCTCAGAGATAGCGACACCATGAAAACCGGTGTACAACTAATCTCTAAAGTCAATTTCCGAGTAAATAAGTAATAAAATAAAATGAGTAATCTAACTTTTGCAGCAGCATGTGACCGAGCCAATGAAGTCTGTGTGATTTATATTCTTCTATTATGTTAGGCTCAGCCACGAAGTCTTAAATCTTTGCGTTTTTGGGAAGATCGAAGCGTCAAGAGAGCATACTTGGGCCGACCGATCGGCCGGAGACCGCGACCGATTGGTCGCCCCAGGTACCGCTGGAGCGATAGGGTGGAAGCTGACCTGCGCGACCTCGGTCCGTCAACTGGCAAGAGACTGCAATGAAATGTAAGTAAGTAAGTAATCTTACTTTTGCCATATTATGACTACAGCAGGCAGGTTGAAGAATTTTTAGTTTGCATTAAAAAAAGAAGAATCGAT
Source organism: Eudonia mercurella (assembly GCA_963082485.1). NCBI lineage: Eukaryota > Metazoa > Arthropoda > Insecta > Lepidoptera > Crambidae > Eudonia > Eudonia mercurella. Next base: position 24,366,993 of record OY720023.1, on the reverse strand, counting down.
TGAAATCTTAGTATGGCTTTACCTTTCGTCACATCCTTATCCATAACACAACAGATAATAAAAAACTTTTTAAAAACAGACAATTGTTTTCGTAAGGTTCTGTATATTGACTCAATGTATGAAAATAACATACATACTACTACGAGGAGCTCGATGGCGCAGTGGTTAACGCGCCCGGTCTGCGAGTGCTGAGGTTAAGCAACTTTCGCAAAGGCCGGTCATCGGATGGGTGATCAAAAATCATCTCGAGCTCCTCCGTGCTTCGGAAGGCACGTAAAGTCGTTAACAACCACCAATCCGCACTGGGCCCGCGTGGTGGTTTATGGCCCGTTCTCCCTATCCATCCATAGGGAAGGCTCGTGCCCCAGCAGTGGGGACATAAAAATGAGCTGATGATGATGATGAAGATCTACTTGTAAAACTAACAGACATCTTCCCAAAACTATTACAAATGTTAATAGTACAATATTCAGTCAATGTAGTCATAAAATGCTTATTTGAATAACTTGTTTTTAATGCGGAATGGATTAAAAGTTGGGTGCAACAGACCTAAACAGTGAAACACATCATAATACGGATCCTGTATGCCAAATAAACATAGGTTTACCTGCCGAAATTTCCTTGCCTACGCAAAATACCGAAGCGACCAGTCCCCACTATGAGCGGAAATCAAGAGTTGAAGAATAATTTATAATCCTTGAAAGCTATAAAGAATTGATGAAAAAATTACAATTCTTTAACACTGTGCAAAAGTATATTTTGTGAATAATATTTATTTAGTTGGATACCATAATAACTGCTTAGGTAGTGCCTAGTATTCCACTGTAATGAGGTTTGTACCAGGAAGTCTTTTTTCGTGATGATATCAAATTATTTGGATGACTATGCATAAAAATAATTTTGTATTTTATATAATGCATACAAAGCATAGCTTGGCGTGAATGTCGACAATTTGTTTCTATACATTTAAATCAGCTGTCTATAACAATAGTCGGTAATGTTTTAATTAGTTGCACATATTAACAAAATGTAAAGATATTGTCTTGTTTAAGTATGACTACATCACAATAACTTACTAACTTACTGAATACTAAGATTATTTCGCTAATTGCACTAATTTCGTATTTAATTTAAATCGCTAACAATGGATCCTTATCATCTCGAGAGGTGTGGGTTGAAACCATTGTCCAGCTGACATTCGAGTTAGCGCTCATAACGACACAGTTCTAAGTGAGCTTCGCACGATCGAGCTGCAGAACCGTGTAGCAGTGAATCTCTGCAATGTCATAGGATAGTTTTTGCTCCCGCCCACACTGGAGCATCAAGCGTTTGACTTAGAGTCCAAGGTCGCGGTGCATTGTGATTTTTTTGCTTAATACGATATCATTATGTTTATTATTGTTATGACCGTCCATATAGCATTCAGTTGTAGGTAGGCACTTGTATTTGGTAACAAAAATTATTAATCAGATTAAACAGTTTTTATTTACTCCTTTTATTTTATTATTGGTCACCAAACAGAATAATATTTATATTTAATAAAAAATAAAAAATTGCACACTGTACGCACTTTTTTAGCAATAGCACATCGGGTTATATAGTTGAATTATAGATTACACAATACTTGAAACATATTAATTAAATACTCTATAAAAAACTATAAAAAATCATCCAAATTGGAATATAAGTGACGTATATAATAACATAACTTCTTTCTTTTACTTTTTATTAATCGCTAACCAGGAGTGCCGGAGTGGTTAACGCGCCCGGTCTGCGAGTGCTGAGGTTAAGCAACTTTCGCAAAGGCCGGTCATCGGATGGGTGACCAAAAATGTATCATCTCGATCTCCTCCGTGCTTCGGAAGGCACGTAAAGCCGTTGGTCGCGGCTGCATTAGCAGTCAATAACAACCACCAATCCGCACTGGGCCCGCGTGGTGGTTCAGGGCCTTTTCTCCCTATCCATCCATAGGGAAGGCTCGAGCCCCAGCAGTGATGAATCGCTAACTGTGTTTGTACCCTTTGCTGTAAAGAAATTATAAGGACTTTTTCATATCCTGATGATGAAGATGATGATGATATTGATTAATGAAGTGGCATTATTTTATATTATTTTTATGTATACTCAGGTTTACTGTTTTCTTGCTACAGTGCAATTAAATAGCTGTTAATTGTTCCTATGACGTCATTATTTATTGACCCTACTCACATCTGCAGACAATCTCATTTACCACCGCTGCTGGAGATTGGATAATTTAATTTTGCCGCAAAACAATTTACGAAGAATCAACGTTTAGATCCGTGACATTGAAATGTCGCCTATTATGCTTAAAATAAATGCATGCACGCTAATCGGTTTTCACACGGAAAAAAAAAATTATTCTTACGGGTTAAATTTTGAGGACGGGCATATGTGTATTTTGTATTTTTTTTCGATCTGTGATCACCAACCCGCATTAGGCGATTGTAGTGATGTCTTGATTTCAACGATTAGGGCCTTTGCCAATCAGTGGGACATTTACTTTATTTACTTTATCGAGTAAATACTCCTTTGTAAAAATGTACTCTTTTATGTTTATTATAAAGAGGAAACCTTTGTATTTTAGTATGTATGTATGTTTGCAACGAATAAACTCAAAAACTACGGGACCGATTTCAAAAATTCTTTCACTATTAGAATGCTACATTAGCGCTGAGTAACATAGGTTATATTAAAAAAAAGAAAAAAAGAAATGCGGTATGAAGTCCGCCGGGTCAGCTAGTACTTTTATTAATTATACGTATTAACATGTAAACAATCTAACTCTTAAAACAATTGAATAAGAGTCAAAACTAATCAAAGTTGTATACATGTTAATTCTCGTGTCTGTACCATGTCCGTCCGATATACAGCCTACTTTTATTGCCTTTCGCCTCTCTCTGTTACATGTTGGTATGTGTAGTAAATATTTACAAAAGAGTATTTACTCCGTAACAGTTTTCATAATTTAATACATAAGCCAATTGCAATAAAAAGTTGTATGCTCAAGGAAAGTACAGAGATCTTGCTAGTTTAAAGACAACATTAAAAAAACCTTCATTCATATGAATTTTAAGACGATTTGGGATTATAAATTGTATACATTTAGTTAAAAAATTGTTGTTTTTCCTAGTTAGTAAGCTGTACAGATATGGACCGATATTTTTTTTTAATGACCTACTTATTAAGATAAAATACAAAGAGTTAAATATCTGGTAACCTTTTTACTCGACAATGTCCTAGCTACAATAAATTGCGGTCCTTGTTGTGCGCGACAAATACCTAAAGCCGGTACTCACTAGCGAGCTGTGACCGTTGCACGTTACAGCTACCAAAAACCAAGGAAGAAATACGTGTGCTGGATGGAAATTCCATTTTGTGTGGTGCAACGATAGACATGTTGCCCTTATATAATGTTTTTGCTTTAAGTTGTCACATATTTTTGATATTGTTATTTTAAGTAAAGTTACTGTAATCAGCCATCTTTAAATTATCCTACAGGTTTGTCGCAATCGTGTAGACAGAAATTGTTGAATACTTTTCTGGTGCATATATTGTTGTCGATTTGTCCATAGTAATATAATATGTTTGAGCTCGAGACAGTGCGTAGTTTGCGAGCAGAACGCGTCGCGCTCACAGCGAGCCTATGAACAAATGGCTTTTTGGAACTAAATTGATGTTGGCTGCTGATGGCTTTTACAGCGTCACCGAACTTTTAGAAGCAGCGAGAAACTAAAGGTACTCAAGCAGAGGGGATGGCATCACGCAAGCAATGTTCTCCGAAGCTATGATTACGTTAACGAAAACGAAAATTTGTAATGACATTAAAAAAGCACCTCCTGGCGATAATATTTTTGGCATACTAATTCTAGTTTTAATTAAAGTGATCGAATAGCGAATGAAACTGTAGTAAGTACCCAGATCGGATCGCGAACATCCCTGATCCGATCCGAATCCCTCGGAGAATCTAGTAGAGCACGGGGTCAGGCACTAGTGCGTGATGCCGTTCCCTCTAGAAACACTCTGACGGTGCTTCGTTTCACACGGCTTGAGCTAAGGTTCTCGTCACTCCCAAGAAAGCCAGATGAAGCTGAAAATGCCCAGTGGCAATAAGCAAACTCTTTAAAAAAAAGGATCGCGAACAAAAATCGCTCGCAGTGCGCGTGCACACTAGAACCTCGTTACGTTCCGTTTACGGTCACAGTTCGCTAACGAGTACCTGGCCTAACAAACGATGTCTCCATAAGTGTTACAACTAAAGAGGTTCATTTGTTACAACTTTGTCATTTCTATTATAGCATTTTACAAAGGAGTATTAGGAATTCTTTCCTCGTCTGCGCTAGCGCAGGCCGGCTCGGCCTTGCAGATATGGACCGATGTAATAGTCTGTAATTGTAGAATGATCGCAGGAATGTCATAATAAATCGTATTTTGCTGGCGGTATGTTGAATAGGAAAAACTCTTGTGCATTATAGCGAACGGATATTAATAGAATATTTTTAATTCGGTTTATTGCATGAACGCAAACTAGAACTTTAATAGGTGTGTCGATAGACGAAATAAGGGAGACCTTCGCTCAGCGGTGAGACATTAGGTATAGGTTAATAAAAAAAATGATATAACCATAAAATTAAAAAAAAAAAATTAAAAAAAATTAAGAAAAATTATAAAACTTATATACAGAATAATAAAATAGTTGTAAAAAATGTAAACCCGTGAATTTTTGTCAACATTAAATATTTCTTTAATACGATATTATTTTTGGACAGAAGTAACATCATCATCATCAACCTATAAATGCCCCACAGCTGGACTCCGGCTTTCCCACAACACCACACGGGAAGAACAGGCTATTATAATCCAAAACCGGATTGGTGGGGTTCAACGACTGTCATCTTACGGCTACCGGGCCCAACGGTTAAACTTGCCCTCCAAATCCCAAAATTATATTTTTATACATACATACATTCACACACACACACACACACACACACACACACACAAACACACACATATATACATACATAGGTTTGATCATCACCAGCTCATTTTATCCCCATTCAAGGCACGAGCCTTCCCTATGGATGAGAACACAAAAGGGACAACGGGTCATAAACCACCACGCGGGCCCAGTGCAGATTGGTGGTTTTTAACGACTGCTAATGCAGCCGGGACCAACGGCTTTACGTGCCTTCCGAAGCACGGAGGGGCTCGAGATTATAAATTTTTGGTCACCCATCCGATGACCGGACTTTGCGAAAGTTGCTTAACCTCAGTAAGTAAGCCCATAGGTTTTATACGTAATATTATATTAGCTACTAGCTTGACAACAACGTTTATTTCTAATAACTTCTATTTTTAATGCCTACTACTATTAAGTTGATTCATTTGATATATTAAACATTAAACTGCATTGTATATGCCAAGTTGAGAGTAATTTATTTTTATTATATTATTATAACAAAATGAAAATGTAATTGAAGCAACATAATACCGTACTGTTCATAAATAATGCAGGAAATTAAATTAATATTTATCGTGTTTATATTTCCCAACAGGATATATTATAGGAGGAACTCGATGGCGCAGTGGTGAACGCGCTCGGTCTGCGTTTGCCGATGTTAAGTAACTTTTTTTTTATGTTAGAAGGAGGCAAACGAGCAGTCTGGTCACCTGATGGAAAGTAATCACCGTCGCTCATGGACACCCGCAAAACCAAAGTAATCGCAGATGCGTTGCCGGCCTTGAGGAAGGAGTTGGATCTTGAGGAGGGAGTAGGAATTGGGAGGGGGGAGGGGGGAGAGATGGGCCTCCGATTAGCACCACCCAGGGGTCACGTGTAGGGTCTCAAGGGTAAACCCACGTAACTTTAACCCTCAAAACTTTCACAAAGTCCGGTTATCGCATGGGTGTCCAAAAATTTTATCACCTCGACCTCGTGCTTTCGAAGGCACGTTAAGCCGTTGGTCCCGGTTGCATTAGCAATCGTTAGCAACCATCAAACCACACTGGGCCCTCGTGGTGGTTTATGGCTCGTTCTCCTTTTGAATAAAATGAGCTGGTGATGATGTTGATGATGATGATATATTATTACCATATGTTTCCGAAATTTGGGTTCTGTTGTCAAAAATAATTTAGTTATCTACTTTATCCTTTAGGTGTAATTTTAAACACATAATGGCATTTTAAACTTTAATACTGGCAATGATTCGGTTAATTTACAAAGATTGATGTTGGAACCTGTAATCACGTCGCCTAATGACATTAGAAAAACCCTTGACATTTCAGGAAATACTCTGGTCCAGTATAATAGTTAGTTTTAATAAAGTAGTTTCCTTCTTAAAGTATATATCTATAAAGGATATTACAACATAATATTTTATGAACATAGAATCTACTGTGGTAGTCTAATGGTTCGACCAGCAATTGAGTAATAACCCTGACGGTCTGGGTTCGATTCTCTGTGGAAAGTGAAGTGTATGAAGTGATCCGACTGACTAGCTGTATAGCTACCACCATCTTTTTAAAGTCTGACGTCATATTCATCAGTTAGAGAGAAGAGAGAGCCCGAAAAACGGAGGTCCTGAATTCAGTTCCTAGGTCGGGAAAAATATATTTCGTAATATCCGATGTATAACCCTTGCTTGGAATCGATCATCAACCCACATTTGGCAAGCGTGGAGATTGAACCAATACCCATCAATTGTAGTAATGACTTAATTTCAATGATGGATGCCATTACCCAGCTTAATAACTTAGTGGCAATGACATTGAAACGTGCAAAGTTTAAGTTAAGATGACATTTCTTTTTCTGTAGGACACCTGAGGTCATGACACACATAGTTACTACCTTATCCTAAGGATGGAAGTCATCATTGTATTTACACATTACACCGCAACTAATGTTACTCAACCAAAGGAAATGTGTATTTTGAGAAAGGAATCGTATTGCAGTAAAGTGATTTTTAAATCTGCCAGGTTATAGACTGGCCTTGAGCTCACCTGACATTCCATGCCCTTTCTTCCACCTTGCTGACTATGTCTTCTTGCACGGGTTGCATACTTATTCGATATTAATATGCTACAGTTTCTTTACCGCACAAGGTCAAGTCTACACAACAACTATTGCAATCTTCAACCTTACCTACCCATCTTTAAGTGTCATTTTGTTTTGCGTTACAATAAGTGCATACCGTATGCTGTATGCGTGATCACAACATTGGTTCGCCGCGCCATCTCTTGTTCGAAAATGGTAAATCACCTTTCGTATCGATTTCAGTGTTTCCGCGTCAATGAATAAGCCTCGATTAAAAAAGATTTGCATAAAAGGCATCGCTGAGCGTAGACTAGATTCTTAAGCCTAAATAGGCGGTCAGTTGTGATTATATGACCATTTAAGATCCATTTAAGTATGCTGTTCTAAATATGCGAGAAAAAAGCTTCTGATTTCCATTTTCTCGTAGACGATCAATTAAACATTTTGTCTTTTTTACATGATACCGTTGTGATTGTGTCACATATCTAAGTGCACTGATTGATTGAAGTTTTAATTAACGGTTGATTTACGTTAAGAAAATGTCTTTGTGTAATGTGACAGATAAATTAGGAAACAAATATTTTTTAATAAAAAAAATAGCTTTTACATTGTTAATGGTTGACATCAAAAATCAGTTTATAAATATCCTTCAGATTGGACTTCGGTCCTTACCTCACCACTCTCTGGTCATTTAGACCAGAGAGTGCCTCAACAACTGCTTAGCGAGCGGTCCGAAGTACGAAAGAGTCGGAGATTGTGTTCGATAACCCATCTGGAAACCCGTCAATGCGAAAGTTGCTTAGCATTTACAATTGACAGTTAAGATCCGTCTAGTCATGTTAAAATATATTAGGTCACTGAATTCTTTGAAGATTCTAATGAAGGAATAAAAAGCTCTGTAATTAATTCCGTTGACATAATAATGGCGTCAGATTTTGAGTCACCTATTGATTTGAGTCAACAGTGACTTGTCTTGTTGGTGATTTGTCACCTTTTTCTATTTCAAAATGCCGCCCGTTGAACGTGCGGCTGATGATGATGATGAAGATGATGAAACGTCCGCAGCAGATTTTCTGTGACGTATTTATGTAATACTAGCTGACCCGGCGGACTTCGTACCGCTTTAACAGTTTCTATGACAACAAAACAAACAAATCGTTAAATATTTACGCGTGGAAGCGTATCAAACAAACAAACAAAAAATAAACTCACCTTTTTAATGAAAAGTATCCTATATCCTTTCCAATACCTTTGAGGATATGTGTACAAAGTTTCATGATGATCGGTTGAGTAGTTTCTGCGTGGAAGCGTAACAAACAAACTCACATTCACATTTATAATATTAGTCGGGATTGTGTCTGATTGTCAAATTTCTGCAATTACTAGTCGTAATATACACTTTAAAACATTCGCGTTCCATTTTAATAAAATTTCAGTAGTCAGCCTGTGGTCACGGCCGGTGTAACTCAGCTCAAACGTCAGGTATAAAGGTATACCTATGATAAGCATTGTTCAAACAAAAAGGATAAAACAGCCTTTCTCTTAGTGATTGAGGATTCCAGGTGTGAAGTGTGCTTCAATTTTCAGCCTAACCTTTACTTTTGCAGTATTGTCACAAAATAAGCAATCATACGCACCCGAGCAACGCACACATAGACACCTTTCACAGATACGCAATCTCGGAACAGCTTCTTAGGTCAAGGTGGGGTAAGGGTTTTTATCTTATCATATCTTAGTGGGGCCTGCCGAGGTTTCCCTCTCGCAGTAACACTTCGACCCATCGGAATCTTTTGTGCAACCCCATCCTTTCACTCTTCTTCCTCTGTAAAGATAGATGCCATAAGCTTGGCAACATCCTTAACCTCCAGTCTGTCTGAATACCAGACACAATAGAATTTCAATTGTTTGGCGCCGTGGATCTACGTTCCGACATACCAAGGGTTAAGAGCGAAGAGCCTGAAGTCCTCCGGTTTCGGATAGGCCGACCCCAGGAGTCCCTTTCTTTTCCTAGCCAGAGAGTGGCAGTCACACAGTAGGAGCGCATTGACTCCGTTTCCTTCCCATAGGCCTACACATGAGAAGGGTTAAAATTTTGCCATACAAATTCTAGTATAAGTTAACGTGATCGAATGGCGAATGCAACTCGCAGTAGGCACCATGTTGGTCTTCTCATTTTGTGGTATACTCGTAGTGCTGTGCTAAGATAGGATGCTGGGAAGACTTGTGGTAAATTTGAACCATCTCGTCTATCATCATCAGGTCATTTTATGTCCCCACTGCAGGGGCACGAGTCTTCCCTATGGATGGATAGGGAGAACGGGCCATAAACCACCACGCGGGCCCAGTTCGGATTAGTGGTTGTTAACGACTGCTAATGCAGCCGGGACCAACGGCTTAACGTACCTTCCGAAGCACGGAGAAGCTCAAGATGATAATTTTTTGGTCACCCATCCGATGACCGACCTTTGCGAAAGTTGCTTAACCTCAGCACTCGCAGACCTGGCGTGTTAACCACTGCGCCATCGAGCTCCTCTTCAACCATCTCGTTTAAAACTTTATAAATAAGACTTTGTTCCTATAAGCTAATATTTGTATTTTTTCCAAATTCTTTGTAGTGGCACGTATAGTTTGGTACCTTTAAAGGTATGCTCGCGCACTGCACACTAATTTTCGCGCTTATACATACAATGTAAATGTATTAACGAATGCATAATACTTTACTATGAATGCATTGAATAAATTTATTCCAATTTATTTATAAATTCATATCTACTCGAGTGTATACGGCGCATATTCATTCACTAGGAGCGTCTTAATTACGATTCCCTTGCAATGCTCAGATTATAAATGTCAGTAGGTACTGCCTCTGCCGGCACAAAGGAAGGCCTTGCGTTTCGTTAACTATCCGTCTAAAATTAGGCGCGATCATATGACTGGCATACGTTATGTTCCTTTGTGAAAACATCACTTAGTTTGGCGTTGGTCTTGAGATGGTTTAAAAAATACGATGAGTAGAAAAATAATTCGTGATCTAAAACTTAAAACATATATTTTTTTAATTATTTACATCCTATAATTTTACACAAATTTTATTGCGAACAAAATATTACAAATTGAAAAAAGTCAAAGTGTTGAAAAAAATTCGATACGATAAGTGACGTGAGCCACGAGAGCATAGTTGGTAGTGCACCTGACCCGGCATGCCATGGGGTGCGGGTTCGAATCCCGCTCGTGGAATTTTTTCAACACTTGTCTTTTTTCAATTTATTTTTTAAAGTTAAATAGCCAATTTCAAAAAAAGCAAATACGGTAGCATGTCACAAATTTTGAGACAACCAACCCCTTGATCTTCCTTTGAGCAGATCCTGCAAAAGGTTCAAACCTTAGGAACAAATTAAACATAAAATAAAAACAAGAAGATCCAAAAAAGTGTACTTTTCTAAATAGAACTCTTTTTTACGTTTTGGATACGTATTAAGCCAGCATGTTATGTTATGACCCGATTTTCCCATATCCTTGTAGAGAAGTAAGACTGTATATAAAAGTCAGTAAGACAGTAAGTCCTTTATAAGCCGATCATGAAGTAAAAACTGTATAAAAATGTTATTCCTGACAGTTAATGAAAACCCGCGTAACTTTTGATATTCAACTACTTCGATACCTAGTTGAAACCGCAATCTATCACCATAATCACAATATAAGGAGACCCCAGAAGCTAAGTTTAATATTAGGTCCTTACATATGAAATTGACGTTTTTTTCCCACTCATTAATAAGTTTATTACTTCTAAAATGCAATACCGGTTGTTAATATTATTATACACATTTAATTAGGAATATGATACTTTTAAAGCATCAGTAATAACAATTATTTTTAATTTTGTGTCTTTATGGCCCAATTTTTTTTAAATTGACTTCTTTTTTTGTTAGCGGAATTGACATTTTGTTTCATTGTAGCTTTGAAGGGACTTGATTTTTTTCCTTTTAAGGGCTGCTATATTTAGCTAGTGAAACAAACACACTGCTCTACAATTTTTCTAGTTTTAACATAAATAGATGCTAAGAAAATTGAAAAAACGTTAGTATAAAAAACTTTATGTTATAAAAAATCTTCATACAAGACGTCAATTTCATAGGTAAGGATCTAATACATACAGCACTCGAGCAACGAACATTTAGGCCTTCCCACGGGCACGAATCTCGTAACATCTCTGAACAGTCTGTCCGTGAAAGATTGTCGTTTGTATAAAGCTAACTTTCTGTGGGTCCTTACCTTGTGCCAGAACGTCATTTGTTTGGCTGCGTTGCAAAGTTGCAACACTGCAGAGTGGCAGTTAGGTTCTACTTCTCTGTGGCTGGGTGACAAATCTCCGGCCAATAAATCATTCAGTTAGCCAGCAGTCAGGCTGAAGATAATTTCTTAGAGCCGAATAAGGCATGGCATCTCACGGCTGGCTTTTGCGGTGCGACAAATTCTTTCGTGTCAATGTACCAGTGACTATAACTAGTGTAACTGACAAATTCAGAAAATGAAATTTCGTTGTTTATAGTAAGTTGTATTGTGATTTTTTATAGTTAGCACGGCAAATGATTCCATTCCACCTGATGTTAAGTGGAAATGGAGTCCAGACGCGAATACAACTGGTGCAGCGTGAAAAACATCAGTTAACCTCACTATGCCGGCCCACAAGGTGCTTCGTCACGCCTCGTTTGAAGGACCACATATCGTAGGAGGGAAAACGTGTGCTGGTAGACTATTCCATCTCAATTGAATAATTAATAATAATAATAAATTGTTGTTTTGTGTCTTTGAATTGTTGTATTCAAATGAAATGGCTTCAACAAAACAGGAAATTCGGGTTGTTTACTTTGCTTATATTGGATTAAGTTTATTGACATAAAATTGTAAAAATACTTGCTTATAAGGTAAAACAATTTTACCATAGAAGGGCATGCATTTTTAGTAGGGACACATAGGATAGATATCTAAACATCTTCTTGTCATAGCATTACTATATACAGTCTGCCAACTAATACAATAGAACAAGCTTTCAGGTTTTAACAACAACAGAAAAGCTGTACACTAGCTATCAGATATCATAAGAAAATCAGCATTTAAAGTACATAAAAGCTATACCTATATAAATCATCAAAATCTCCTTGAAATAGCAGACACTAGACACCTGTTTCTCTCGTAAATGCTGAGTACCTAACAATCCATTAACCTCATAGGCAAGCTGAACAAACAACTTGATGAACTAGGCGGCTCAAGTCAAAGCGAAATCTGCATATAATCGAGATCTATCGATTGTAATAAGCTATTGTTGCCATTACGCAGGATATTAACACTGCTACCGTCGCAATGGCGGGCCCACGCGAATTCCTCTGAATTATGTGCGGCCGATGGTAATAGGTGATTGTTCATTATAATTTATCAGAATGATTGAAAGAGAGAAAAGCTTGCTTGCTAGCGAAGCGGTTTGGGTACGTTTTGAACGCCTCGGAGAATCTGATTAATAATAATTATTCCTTTATTGCACATATAAAACACATATTAAAACAGACGTTATACAGAACATAAACAAAGGTTAGGTTATCTCTAGAAGAGATCTCTTCCAGCCAACCCTAGCGGTGGTGTGGAACGAAAGTTTGCGGAACTATTCTACCAAACTAATTACTGATACTATACGTACTTAAACTAACAATAGCGTATATACATACATACATACACATACATACATATGATAAATTAGATATATAATTATATATAACTTAATTGATTACTAATGTTGTAAAGGTAGTAGATAAGACGAAGCGTTCTTGTGTCACATGCACGTTTGAGGCGGTAAGTGGCAAAGACTCACTCACTCACTTACTTCCCTAATGAGGGAGCCGAGGGTAGTGAAGGATTTTGTAAAGGAGGCAGAGCATGTGCATATCTCGGCGAAGTCGGATAGGAAGCCATTTAACTTCGATCTGAAATCGGAAATATGGTCATACTTGCGTAGAACGTATATGAACCGATTCTAATAGGGGAGGGAGATACGCTTGCCTGATGCCATCCCCTCTAGAGACCCTCCGAAAAAGTTTCAATCATACGAATTGAGGAACCCATTAAAGCACCGAACACTATGAAATGCGCTTTATTATGCACGTTTTCTATAAAAAGTATACAGCATACATCGCCAAGAAAAATATATTATAAAATACAATATTTGCAACATTTCAATAAATTTATTTTATTACAAAAATATTTAACGTTAGCGATAGTTTTGCAACAATATATCTCCTCTATATGGATGTAAGATACTTTTATCTTACCTATTTTGTAATGACTGTTGATGCTAAAATAAAGAAAAACCACCTATCTAAGTTCACATCCAATTCTATTCATAAGCACCGTTTGTAAACTAAGCTTACGTTGTTTGCACCAAACAACGTTGTCCAATGAATTCAATTGAATACAAGCTTCGGTGTGAATAGCATCCTATAAAATAGCTAGTGGCGGCCAATGGCCAATTAGTAGCCAAACGCATTGACTAGATGTACATAGAGTGTCTGATTGAGGGTTAACGCCATCGCGCTATTCACAAGGAACGTTGGTCCCACTAAAAAAAGTCCTTTTTTGACTTTGTCAAAAAACTGTTTAAAAAATATATCTTACGGGTAAGGACAGTGCTTTCATCTCACCTGATGTTAAGTGATGATAAAGGCCAATGGTGGAAGCGCACTTCATCCGGGATCTTCAACTACTGAGGTACTGCTATCTTATCTCTAGCTGCCAGAAAACAACAATGCTGCAAACATTGATGTTATGGCGACATATTTAGATAAGATGGTGGTAGCTAGCCAGGCGGACAAACAAGTCCTACCACCAACCAAAGCGAGTTCACAAACATCCCAAATACCCCCGCTGGGAATCGAACTCGGGACTTCTTGTTTTAAACTGCTGCGACGAATCATTGAAGAATGATGGTTCATTGCTGTGTGATGTTGGGCTGTTATAAGGAGGGTTGACGGTTGCTGCAGGAGTTGAAAACAAAAGTAAGGAAGCATCGCTACCCAGTGACAAGTTCAAAATAAAAATAAAACAATGTAAGAGTTAAGCTCCGTGCTTCGGAAGACAAGTAAAGCCGTTGGTCCGGGCTGCATAAGCAGTCGCTGTCAACGCCAATCAACACTGGGCCCGCGTGGTGATTCCTTCGATAGGGAAGCCTCGTGCCCTAGCAGTGTGGACATAAACATAAGCTGGTGATGAAATTAAAGAAAGTGTGACAAACTTTTTATCCCCTCTCATGGTAAGCTAAGGCCTCAGTGCGGTGGGTGGACAATTACAGAGTGTGCAAACACGCTGCCCACCAGAATGGCGCAGTAATTAATGATACTTGCCGCAAAAACAATGTGCGAACACTTACCGAGTGCCGGGGGACCTCGTTCGAAGGTGTCCACGCTGTTGGTGTAACGAAGATTCTCTTTCGAAAATTATCATCAGTTCTTTTCACAATTGCACGCCACTCTGCACGATTCTGGGGCTACACTCATCCAGATCTTGCCAGCCATCTTGCGAAGATCGTTGCTTCACCTAGTCTGAGAGCGCCGCTATAGAACGAGTAAAATCAACTCGTATGCCCTCCCCCTTAAAATGCCACTACACATGCAAACTAGAAAAGGCCCAAGACACCGTACTCGAATAGGACACCATACTCGTAGAACAGGAGTACGAAGACCCGGTTCACACGCGCTCTATACGAGGTACAGACAGATATACCTGGGCACTTTTCTGCAACCCCACGATCCGGTCATGCAAGAGGTCTTTAGAGGTTGTTCCACTCTCGTTCCGATCCGAATGCCTCGGATAGGTAGGTAGGGGACGGGGACACGCATGTGTGATTCCATTTTATCTAGTAACCCTCTGAGGATGTTTCGATCGCACGGCTTGAGGAACCCTTTAAGATCCACAAAACGTCCGGTTACGCTTTAAATGCTAAAGACGGCGAACAGCAATGAGTTTCTAAAAATACTACTTCCCAAAAAAAAAACATCAGTTCTTTTTACGATAACGAGTAAAGTTAGCTGCAGCAATAAGTAGTGCCTCCTAGTAACAAACTTTTGTAAGCACCTATTAACGGGCCGTTACAATTCGCCATACAAATGCTAGTTTACGCTAACTCTGTCGAATCCTTGAAAACCAATTTGAAACTAAATAAACGGCCTTTGCGGGCTAATAGTCTCACACTTTATGACCCTGGCCACAATTTCCGGCGAGTAGTTCATATTTTTAAACCCAGTTTAGACGTAGTAACTATTACTTAATCTCAGGTTCAGGTCTGGTTCCGACAAGCCTGCTACCTAATTGATAAATTTCACTATTTAAGAGATAGCTGAGCCAGTTCCTCAATTGTTGCATTTCGTCTGAAGTTCGGTGACCTTCGGTGACTTACTATCAGATAAGCTTAGGAGCCTAAGCTTAACCTTAAGGTGGTCCGACGATCTCGTGAAAGTCGAGGGTAGCCACCTGATGCGACCAGCACAGAGCCGGTCGTTTTAAAGATCCTTGGGAGAGGCTTTTGTCCACCAGTAGACGTCCTTGGCTGAGATGATGATGATGATGATGATAAAGCTTAGGAATATGAAGGCGACTTGTCCATTAATAATTAAAAACTGCTATTAATGATTTTGTCTCAATGAAACTTTTAATACAACCAGTCCCTACACAACGTTGGCAGCAACGCTTTGTTGAACGAACGTGGGTTACAAAATGATTAATGGTTTTTGGCTTATAGTCGCTTAATTGCTCGCTCACTACAATAGCGTATTAGTACAGCTACAAGGATGGGCTATTTCTTAATACAAGTCCTAAGGCAGTGTGCTTATTTGGTTAAGCTATTTATGCGCGAATGCACGACATTTTTTTTTGCAATGTGTAATTGAGAGTATCAAGGTGTAACGTTCATTACGCTCTTAAATGACTTCCTTTGAGCTTAATTATAGAAATAGATAATTACAGTGTCTTGTTGTAAAAAGTAGATCTATGTGTATGGTAATGATATGTTGCTTTTGGTATCGGTTACGTTGCGGGTTTATAAAGCTCAGTATGTTTCTTTGTTTCTTGCTTTTCTAACGTAACTCTTTTATGATGATTTATGCTTACTTTGAGCAATTATGCAACATGTAAGTTAGAATCTACTTCATCCAAGATAGACGCACTACTTTGTAGTCTTATGGTTTTAAGTTCACCTGGCTAGCTAGCTTTTGGGGGTTAAAGTTACTCGCGTCCGTAGGTTTACCCTTGAGACCCTACACCTGACCCCTGGGTGGTGCTAAATGAGTGACAATGTCTAAGTGGTAGAGCCAAGCTGCGTTGCAGCACGAAATGGGCCGGCTCGCCCGGCGTAATACCACCCTCTCACAGAATATCGGCGTGAAACAATGGCACTCGTTGCTGTTGTTTCGTCTGGTGAGTGACAGTACCGGAGGCCCATCTCTCACCCCTCCCCGCTCCCAATTCCTACTTCCTCCTCAAAATCCAACTCCTTCCTCAAGGCCGGCAACGCATCTGCGATTACTTTGGTTTTGCGGGTGTCCATGAGCGGCGGCGATTACTTCCCATCAGGCGAACCGCCTGCTCATTTGCCTATTTAATAAAAATCTTTAATAAAAAGAAATATCTACCACCATCCTTGTGCTTGTGTATCTAGTACCTATCTAGTTTATTTATTCAGATGAAAAAGCCATTTACATCATAATACCCCTGTAAGAACCTACCTAAAGCATTAAATAGTTGCGAAGGCCATGAGCTATCTTAAAGAGAAATAATAAATTAATTTTTCCTTTGTCCCTTCTTCACAAACTATGATATGAAAGATAATGTAAACAGTATTTTTTTATATTAGTGACTCAGTAATCGTCGATAAGGTAGGTACGGGTAAAGTGCATTTCCACTTTCAGCCTTATAGTCACGTATCATCAGGTGAGATGAAGACAAGGCGCTTCTTTTTCCTGGAGTAAAAAAAGGGTCTTCTAGTCTACGCGAGCAATATCTAATACTTACTAACGAACACAGATCGATCAGTTTGACATAACTCTTAACGATAGTCTTGACCATAACAGAATTAAATAAATTGTTGTTCTTATATAACCGACAATAAGAAAACGGTCCTAACAAATTCATGAACACGACTGACCGTGAACGAACGAAATTCTACTCGCCACCACGTCATCACATATTCCGCATGTGATCATATATTAATTCTATGGCCCATTCTTCAGTATCCGAACGGTCATATAAAAAATTGCTCAGCGTATTTGAATCACGCACAAGGAAAATATGAACGGCGTCAAGGCCCAATGAAATTTGTCATTCAGACTGTCGTCGAAGAAGGTGCGTATGCGCAAATAAAATAGTCCCGAGTGGATTTCCTTCTGGGGTACACTGGGAGAATTCGAGAGCATTTTTAAAACTATTCTGGATCGGATCAAATTAAAATATCTTGAGCTTCTTTAAGATAAAATTTTTAAGATAAAATTAAACTAAAGGTATATAGATTCACGAAGCATTTTATTAGATTATGGTTATATATAACTTAACGCAAATTTTGTTGCGTACAAATTACCTACAATTTGAAAAAAGACAAAGTGTTCTACGAGCGGGATTCGAACCTACACACTAGCATAGTTGGTAGTGCACCTGACCTGGCATGTCATGGGGTGCGAGTTCGAATGTCGCCCATGAAATTTTTTTAACTCTTTGTTGTTTTCACATTTTAATAGACCTAGCCCCTTACAAATAAACAAAGAATAAGGTCCGAATAGTAACTCCGTGTTTTGTTTCTGTCATGTAAACGTCATTTCAAATTAGAGTAAAAGAGACAAAACACGGAATAACTATTCGAAGCTTATGCTTTGTTTGTAAGACCCCCTAAAGTTTAATGCAGTGCATTGTTATAGGCCAGGGATGCACAGACTACGGCCCGCGGGCCGCATGCGGCCCGCCGGTCGAATACTGGTGGCCCGCCGACAGCAAAAATAATACTCTCGTATATAAATTCTTTTTCAATTTGAATACATTATTATCAATTTTTCATTGTCTTTAATTACCTATACTTCTGGTGGCCCACCATCAGTTCATAATTTGCCCGAGTGGCCCCTAGTCTTAATAAGTCTGTGCATCCATGTTATAGGCTGATGATGCTCCGAGTGTGCCACCAGCATCACTAGGAAGGAGTCCGCACGTTCGGAGGCGTCCGAAAATTGCTCAGTCGACTTTGTGCGCTGAGAATTTTTAGAGTACTCGCTTCCTCGTTCCTTGTACTTGGCCCGCCAGGGTCAGGCGCGAGCGCTGTCGAAATAGGCCTCAAGCGGACTTGGCGGCGGCGGCGGATGCGGTGATTGGGCGCCATGTCAACACACAACACGGCAAAACGAATGGAGTCGTGTTTACATTAGAAAATAGAAAAAAATTAAAACGCTTTAACTATACGGAATTAGATAGTTGAGTTTATTGTACATAGTAAAGTAGAGTAAATAGCTTATGATTGTCCCACTGCTGAGCAAAGGCCTCCATAATTGAAATCAAGTCATCGCTGCAATTGAGGTAATGGCTTAATCACCACGCTAGCCATATTAACCGAGTTGGTAATCGATCACAAATCCGGGCTAGGCATCGACAAATCCGAAAAATACTTAGCCCGATCTAGGGATTGAACCCGGTACCTTCGGGGATCGGGGGACTTTGCCATCGAGACGTTATTTTACATTTTTTTATTATTATTAGGGAGAGTAAATGGTATATTTACCAAGGGATGTAGCCTAATAGAGTTGGTCGTCATATAATTTTTAAATTAATTTGTTTTTGTATGAATCTATATAATAATCTATATTTATAAACGAAACAGTAGTTATGCTTATAGGCATCATTAAAGGTATGACAGACACACTGAATTAAAATTATATTTAAATTAAATGCGGGTCTATTAGAGGTTGACAAGCACTGATGATCGATTCATTACTTGCTAAAGTGTTCTGCGGCTTTTGTTGCTCATTGTACAAAAGGCAGTCTTATCACTAAAAGTAATCTGTTCCAAACAACCTGTAAAACTATTTATAAAAAACAAAAATGTAACTAACTAAAAGTAATTTCCGACAGCTCTTTTCGTTCAACTAGCGGAGACAGACGCTGGTTTCCAAGTTTCTGTATAGCATT
This sequence comes from Eudonia mercurella, assembly GCA_963082485.1. Classification (NCBI taxonomy): domain Eukaryota; kingdom Metazoa; phylum Arthropoda; class Insecta; order Lepidoptera; family Crambidae; genus Eudonia; species Eudonia mercurella. Next base: position 24,347,738 of record OY720023.1, on the reverse strand, counting down.
GTGAAAGTCAAAATAACAATTTAAATATGTAAAAATGTGTTTACATTTACTGAATTTCTAAATGTGATGCTTGATAGCGCAACGGTTGGAGCGTTCAGGTGACAATCGCGAAAGTTGCAAGCGACTTTCACAATGGCTGACAGCCGGAAGGGTGATTCGAAGCATTGAGTTTGATGGGTAACCACTTTTGTGGTCTAGTGGTCATCCTCTCAGACCCAGAAGTCATTCCCAGAGAGTAATTTTTATTGTTGTTTTGGAGATTCTCGCTCCTACAGTAGGTAGGCAGTTCTATCTTATTATATCTTAGTGGGGCCTGCTGAGGTTTCCCTCTCTCAGTAACACTTCGACCCATCGTGATATTTAGTGCAAAACCATCCTTTCATTCTTCTTCCTCTGTAAAGGTAGATGCCATAAATTTGGCAACCTCTTTGAGAGCGAAGAGCCTGAAAGTCCTCCGGTTTCGGATAAGCCAGGAGTCCCATTCTTTTCCTAGCCAGAAAGTCGCAGTCACACAGTAGGTGCTGCATTGACTCCGTTTCCTCTCCACATGCCGTATTTGTTAAATGTAAAAGAATCATCATCATCATCATATCATCATCATCAGCCTACACACGCCCACTGCTGAACAAAGGCCTCTCCAAGTGCACGCCACCGAGCACGATCCGCGGCTACTCTCATCCAGCTCTTGCCAGCCACCTTGCGAAGATCGTCGTTCCACCTAGTCTGAGGGCGTCCTACACTACATTTGCCAATACGCAGTGTCCACTCAAGAACTCGTTTACCTCAACGATTGTCGGTTCTGCGACTAATATGACGATGCATAATAATATTCATTCTGAAGTAACATACTTATAACGCATCCAATAATAATTATAATATTAATAATTAAAAATAATTGACAAAAAAGTTATAACAACAGTGAATCAGTTAATTAAATACTTTTCCCGTCTATTCAACAGTCACATTGTCAGACTGTTGGTTTGGTCCTGCTGCCCTTTTTTTTGGACAGCCCTGCTATACGCGACTTTAAAGTTTATACTGACACCCGTATCAACCATCAGATTACAAAGAAGGTGTTTTTTTTGCATAGTGGAAAACTCTTGAAGAGATGGTAACTCATAAAAGCATATTTCTTACGTAGGTTACATTATAGGGTTGACGAGCATTCCTCTTCTGCTTCCACATGTTGCGGAAGTTCCACAATTATTACAGTTCCCCTACCGCTATCGCTTCCCCATAAATGAAAGTTAAAAATTCCTCTTCCGCTATCGCTTCCTCATAAATTAAGAGGAATTTGGAGGAACTGAAATTGCGCGTGAAATCTCCGGCCTGCCGGCGGCGTCGGGTGCAGCGAACGGGCTGCCCCTTCCCAGAGTCGGGGGGCTTTCGGGACCGGGACCGCGGTCCCGAAAGCCCCCCGACTCCCTTCCCACCACCCGCGCGCTCGTCATTGCTTGTTCCTACAGGTTCTATGAAAGTAGGTATTTGAGTTCTCCAGTAAAGAACAAATAAATAAAATACTACGTAGGTACTTTGTTTTTATTAATAACTAAAAGAAAAACGGAGAGTGTTTTCTTTTTCTTCCTCTTCCTCATCCGCAACCTCTTTCTTTGTGCTATACAATTCCTCTTCCTCTTCCTCTTCCTCATAACCACATCCTCAACAACCCTAGTACATTATATACTCGGATAATGGGACAGGGAAAAGACCTAGAGACCGAACTCCCAAACGCTGGTCAGACCAGATATCTAAAGAACTAGAGATACCTATCAGTGACGGACTACACCAGGAATGGGGATATAGATGGGCCATATAAAATAATAATAACATTTTCGCGGGCCAAGGAATTTTTATTCTAAGACAAATAGATAGTAGGTACCTACATTAAATGCTGTCGCAGAAATTCTACGAGTATTATGTCATTTCTCAATTGCCACATTTTTTTTTAAATACTTGTCTTGGCCAAGCAAGCTTTACAGCAAGTTACAGTATTCGGAACCCGTAGACTGAAGAAATTCTTCGAGGGCCGATTTTTTTTATGGCACGAAGACCGCATGTTAGGTTACAAGGTAGTTGCCAATGGATGGATGGTGCTTATGATGGAAAGTAGCAAAGCAAACTTTATAGTCACTTTGCATCAGGTAACTTAAAGGCCAAAGATTTTCCCGTTAAATATAAAAGTAATAAATAAATAGCCTGCATTATAATCCATTGGTGGGCAAAGGCTTTCATCATTGAAATCAAGTCATCGACGTTACAATTGATGGATATTGACTTAATTACCACGCTTGCCAAATGCTGGTTCAAACCCAAACTATGCAAAAAGTATAGGTTTCTAAAAGAAACTGCTTGATCTGGTAATTGAAACAGACGGACTATGCGTTGAAAATCTGGCCCAATCTGGAAACTGAACCCAAGACCTCCGGATATCATATCGAGCGCTTTGTCGCTCAGCCAACGAGGCGTTGAATAATTAAAAGAAAATGTTTCTCGAACATTTTAGGGTATCTTAAATTTACATCACACATGTATTAGATAGATAACAATTTTATTGCAACAATATAAAAATTAAGAGGACACATAAAAGTTACAATTAGGAAATGTTATCAAAATTCAAAATTCAAAATTCAAAATTCAAAATTCAAAATCATTTATTCAGTTTAGGCTACAAGTAGCTCTTATGAATGTCACTATGCCATCGGTTCGTAAGTCTACTCTGGGCGGGAGATCTTGTACTGAGAAGAACCGGCAAGAAACTCAGCAAGTGTCCAGCTCTTTTCTCCCTTACAGCGTCAAAAATATTGGAAAATGCCCTATCATAGCAGGACACTTTCCATTACAATAAACACAAAAATATAGAAGACAACCACAACATGTAAAAAAAAAAAAAAAATAAACACAAAATAAAAAATCTACGCTAACAAATTTTACATCAGGTAAAAGTTACAATTTCCACAATGTCATACAGTACCACTACAGTACTATCGTAGAAGTCAAAAATTGTTTAAGAAAAACAAAGTCAAATTATAGTGAAAAATACTAAAAATAAGATAAGTAAGCGTGAGCAGACCAGCCTCCACAGGCGGCACCCGTTCACGAGTATGACATATGAATCAGCCATCGCTTCGCTCAACCATATTTTAGGGAACGTAACGACCCGACGCACACGCCACCACCGTAGAGACAGTAAAGAGAGCATGACACACTCAAGATACTCTAAATAAAAAAAACTTAGTGATCTATTTAACGCAACGCTGTTTGTTATCTGTAGGACACTGTTGATAAAGGCTATCATATCAGTATACAAATTATATAAATTAATTTTATTATGATGATTCTAGAGTATATCGTTTTAAAGGTCCTCTAATTTCTTTCATACGACCAGATTAGTGCTCTCTTACCACCACTATAAGACTTTACAATCACAAATGTGCTTCCTAGTTGTGGTACTTACCTCGCCAGGGTCAGTGCTATCTAAATAGGCCTCAAGCGGACTTAACAACGGATGCGGAGGTGACTGGCGATCCGCGATGACATCGAATCGAAAGGAAAAAATTGTGAGCTCATTAAGTAATGGCTTAAAATAGCTTTGGACAGAAAGTGTTTGGAAACTGTTTGTGTGTGATTACGGATTTCTGGAATATTTATTGTGCTGAGGAGTGTATTGGTCAGTTAATGCAATTGTTTATATTATAGAAACTGACATGTCAACATTTTAAATGGTTAGCTAAATTATAAGATGGAAAATGGTGATGGATAACGCAGAATTTTTCTTCGTTGATTGTCCGAATCTCTAAAATTAGGATGGTTTTGATCTGATAAATAGAGACATAAATTTGTGGCGGAAAATAAAGGATATATATCCTTATATAGGCGAGCTTGCAAAAGGTTGATATTACAAATATGTTAGAGACAAAATAAAAAATAAAAATAAAAGAAAATAGCAAAATTAATAAATAAGCTGGAAAGAAAATTTTAATAAATGTGAAAAATAAATACATAATTGAGTAGTAAATATAACAAAAAAATAAATTCAGAGAAATGCAATAGTAGCATCTATGGAAAAATAAGAAAAAGCAAGCGAACTTTAAAGCGGTTTTGGCTTAATTACCACGGCGTATTGGTGATGGTATACACTTTGCCCGACAAGCCCCCCCTATACAAGTAGCATAACACTAACAGAATAGAAATTAAATATAATGATTTGTATGGGATTGACACAAACGTCACTTATACGTATCGTTGACTTATGTCAATTCCGTACAATAATCATTCTATTTCATTTCTAAAGCTAATAGACGTTATGCCACTTGTCTAGAGGGGCAGGGCATTAAACGAAGGACCTCCTGATATCCAGCGTATCCAGCACAGCGTTTACCATTTAGCCACCGAGACGACAGACGATGCAAAAACCAATGTTAATTAAACCGCGTTCACTATAGTTACATAAATAAATGAAGTTTCGAAAGTAAAACAGAAACTATTAGTCTATTTTAGGTGAACGAAAATGGCTTTTTAATTGATTTCCATTGCCCCGTGAAATGAGGAAAATACGCCTATTAGCTATCGTTTTAATTACGTGCTATTGACCGGAAAATGTGTGAGTACCTGCTGATGGGTTTGACAATTAGCGTGTACAGTCAGCCACGCAAAAAACTTTACACTTGTCCGAGCTGTGAGCTACAACTAGGACTGCCAATAGGAAGCAAAGGTCAAGTTCAATTATAGATAAAGAAGAAGTAAGATTTTACTAACTTAATAAAACAGGACTCACCTTGTTTGGAATAAAGAAGACAATGTTACCCTGTTTATTTATTTATTTATTAACATCATAATCGTTCATGAGTAAATATTATACATAATAGTCGATCATTCCAAATGCAATTTTAAATACAGATGTTACGAGATAGCAATAAAATAAATTTTAATAATCAAAAGTAATAAAAAATTGTAAATTTGGCTTACTTGAGAAGAAATATTTGGTAAATACACTAAATTAATAAAAAAATGGATTATTAGATTTTAAAATATAATTATACAATGTCAAGAATTCCATAAAAATAACAAATAATAAAACATGCGATTATTAAAGTATTAAAAAAAAAATTACATTACAATTTAGAAAAATTACAATACAATTTTTAATATACAATTAAAAATATTCTTCATAAAATTTTTCAAAGTATTTTTGAACGACAAATCTATTACGAGTAGCTAAGACTTTGTTAACCCTACGATAGAGACCTTGTATCCAGATAAAGCAGCAATTTTTTGAAGAGAGATTGTCTCTGGGAATATTCAGCGTCACAGGACTATTTTGGGGGCGGCGAGAAACTTAAAAGGTTCCTCAAGCCGTGTGAAAAGGAACATCGTTCCCTACTAGATTATTCGAGGGGTTCGAATCAGATCGGATCAGAAGAAGCCACAAGAATCTCGGCAAGGGCAATTTTTTTACCGTCCGTCCAATACCGTTATATTAGTTTATTTTTGTTTTCTAAAGCTTACGCGAACACTACATTTATATGACTTAATGGAAAAGTAAGGAAATTATATTGATTTTGTGGTGTTTTTATATACAGTAACTTGTACACAAAACATAACAGTCATAAGTCATATAGTCGTGACTGAGCGTACCATATCCAAAGATTGGTCAGCGTTAGAATTTCACACAAACCTAAAATTTATCTCAACAATGTGACAATATTTCATAACTCGCGTCGCAACTGTTGTGGCTTACAACACCATGGGAAGGCCTTAGACCATAGTTTTGCGAAATAGCGCTAGAGGTCAGTCAGTAAGGGTTTTAACCGTCTGCCATTAGATGTGTTGGTAAAATTATAAAATAAATTGTGGATAAATTAAATAATAAAATATGAATATAATTAATAATTAATTAATAATTACATGATTAATGAATTTTACATATTTTTTATAAATATTTAATTCAGTTTAAGTACAGCAATCAGCACTAAAAATTTTGATCAAAGCGTAATTTTTTAATGTTAACTAATTAAAGACCTGAATGGATAGTGGGTTAAAAAATGTTTGGCCGATCTAAAATGAAATAAGTTTATTTTAACAAAGATTGAAGTTATTACTTTGACTATTTTGTCACATAGCGTTGTACAAGTATATGATAAATAATTATTTGTAATATTATATTCCAACGTCAATTGGCTACAGTTGTTTAAAAAGTTAACAAATTGCGACGGTTGAGATTTTTATTACGTATATATTTTATTTCAGACAAATTATCAATTTAAAGCCGATCCTCCTGGCAAATGGGAATAAACCAATTGAAACTTCGATGAGCGCTATAAGCAATTTCCTTTGTATTATTGTATCTATGCAAATGAGGTTTTATGCTAAAACACTGGTGTTCCTTCATTAGAGGGAATGGTTGTTAAATGTCATGGGGTTCTAGTGAGCCTTTGAATAGGTACGGCTACTATACAAACTTCGGTTGGCTAAGAGTTATTATAATAATCACTAAAGACAGCGCATGCAATATCCATAGACTCTCCATTGACGGAATCAAACAGGTAAAAAAGGAATATAAGTAAATGAGGCTAAGATATAATATTGTTTAACAGACGATGAGAACAAATAAATACACTCCCGGACTCCTAAATCGAGCTACCTAGCATAATGAGTTTCTATCGTCTATAACTTTAAAAAAATGTAAGAATGACAGTTTTAATGCAGTTATGTAGCTGGCATATTCAACATTAGGCTTATGTGCTGTTGTTCTAAATTTTTTGGTCATTCATAATTTTTTTAAAGTTATGGACGATACAAACTCATTATGCTAGGTGGCTCGATTTAGTAGTCCGGGAGTATATTTTAATAAACTAAATAAACCGAAGTGTGCTGTTTTCTCGCGTTTGTATTTAAAGAAGATAATACAAAAGCAAGGACATTATTTAATAAACCTACCTATTTGTTTGCGTCTATGTACTTTTTTCTATTTATTTATTTAATTATAAACCCCTATATACATAAAAACTATTTAAGCAAAATTTAGTTAAATTTTGTTTTGTGAACGTCACACAAACGTCATTTTAAATTTGAGAAAAAGAGACAAAACAATGATTAACTGAATTTTGCTTAAATATTTTTATGGATAAGGGGGTTAATCTTTATTGTCGTATAAAATAAAATAAAGTACAAAAGGCGGACTTAATGCCAAATGGCATGCTCTACCAGTCGACATGTTAGGTCGCAAATAAATAAATTTTAGAAAAAAAACAACAATCGATTCCCACTCGAGCATCCTGAGGCTGGTTGATTTTTTTTCTAGTACAATTTTATCTTCTATACTAACATTATAAAGCTGAAGAGTTTGTTTGTTTTTTTGTTGGTTGAACGCGCTAATCTCAGGAACTACTGGTTTGAATTGAAAAAATATTTTTGTGTTGAATAGTCCATTTATTGAGGAAGGCTATAGGCTATATTACATGACGTTATAACTAATAGGAGTGGAGCAGCAATGAAAAATGTTGCAACATTTTCCAACATTTTTCATTGCTGCAAATAAAATATTTTTTTAATAAATTGTTCGCTAATTAACGTGGGTGAAACCGCGGTGCACAGCTAGTGTAACTATACATAACATTGTGAATGCAAAATTCAAAATAATAAAAATCCACACATTTAGCATTTGTAGTCATTCTGAATCAGGACCATGTTTTCCCAAGAACTAACTAACCAATTAAAAAAAACAACTTGATCACTGCGGCTTCATCATCCAAAATTGAAGCTGGAAAGTACTCTGTTTCCCTTAAAACTTAATCTTGTGGCCAAACGAATTGATGCTCGGGCTCAAAGCAAGAAATCGACATCGAAAAATGCGTTTTACTTTGTAAAACATTAAATCTTGCCTATGAAGCCTTAATTGCAAAACACAAGCTGTTGCGTTCACCAACAATATTAATAGAAAATATTCGTGTGCTCAATCACGGGTTATTATAAACAATATACATACATGTGCAGTAATTTATTTGTGGCGGGCCATTAGATAGTTGATTGGTCCTATCCGAAGGTCGCTCGGCGAACTTTGACTGAAGATGCACGAGTGGGATGGACGAGTGTAGCCGTAGCCCTTTGGATAGGTAATCTTGAAGCTAGTTTGTTAATATAGAAAATCGTGTAACTGTACTAGATTGTGCAAATAAATTCTGTTATTTAAGTTTACTTTGTGAATAGGATGACTTTGATTTGCACAAAGATTATGTGTTTAGATCAGGAATGAAATACCAAAAAATATTGCCAAACTACAGATCCTACAGATAAATTAAATATAATAGTTTTGAAAGAAACGGTTTTTCTAATGATGTGTTTTTAAATATACTAGTGGTCGCCCAGTGGTCGAAATTCGACCGTAATTTTATTAAGGCTACACGAATTATATCCTAAGCAATGTGAGTTTGGGTTGGCATTGACAGATGTCGGCTGCATTAAAGACAAACAATACGTGTGTGTCAAATACATGGTAGTGTGTGTAATGTTGTTTTTGTTGATTTAATGTATTTTTTAATGCATAATTTAAAAAAAAATATTAACATTCGGATAACCTTCTCTATATAAACTATAAGTGTGCGAAATTTCATACTTCTCCGTCCGCGCAATTTTCGTAAAAACGGGTACAAAGTTTTTGCTTCACGTATTAATATTTAGATAAGTTTGTAAAAGTATGATACCGTCCTTTACGTCCACTTCTTTGAGTTTCTTTGACAAAAGTGTCAAGTGTTAATGTATAACTAAAAATATTTATCATATTAATAAAATATATCGTAAAATTTATTGCCAGTCAGTAAATTTGTTGTAAAAAAACGTAAGGTCGACAAAACTAAAAATAGCATTTTAAATATACTAGTTAGAAAAAAGCATCCTTCGATACAGGAAAAAGTTTCCAAAACTCTCCCAATCACAGATTCCGAGCTCTCAGTATAAAATTCGAAGAATCATGAATCAAAGATGGCCCTGGCGTGGTTCGTGAAATTTCGCCATTTTATTTTTACTTTTTAATTATTCTGGACTGTGCTATGAATATATGGAATATTAATTTAACATTTAACGATAATTCAAAAGTCTTTGTCATCTTTTTACATATTATATTGAAATATTGTAAAACACATTAAGCTTGAATTGCAAGACTGGTTAGTTTAAAAAGTTACTCCAAGATGTGGTAGCTTTTTTATTGGTTTCAGTACTCTAATTACGAAAATAAAAGAAATTTATAATATTGAATTCTACTTGTATTTTATTTTAAATATTAATTTATAGTGACATTTCGAACTGTGGTCACAGTCTCACTGTGACTGCGATAATATAAAACACGAGTAAATTCGTAAAAAGTAATTCATTGCAACGCGTAGTGTTCGCATACACTTTGGAAAACAAAAATACTAAGTTAGGTTAAGAAATATTGTTGATAATAAAGAGGCATTAGCTCTCATAAAACGATTATTATTATGAACCATAAAAAGCGAATTTGCATAACCTTTCCTTAAACCGTCGTCGGTGCAAAGAAACTTTCAATATCAATGTCAAACTACGCGTTAAGATTTATAAAGGTATGTAAAAAACGAAGAGATGAAGAAAATTTGCTAAAAAAGGTACCGAAGAATGACGATTAGGTACTTCCGGCGCGCTCGCAAGACTAAAAATAAAAAGGAAAGGTCACTGTGACCCGTCTGACTCATAGAAGTCTTCCAAAGGTGACTTTAAGTGTAGCGTTTGTCAGTTACACAAAAGGAATGAGTTTATTCGCCGAATCGCCATTTAGTAGAAAGCCTTTAAGTTTAATAATAACAAAACCAAAGTTTTAATAAACAACAAAGTAAAATAAGTCATCTAATCTTTCTTATTTGCATATGTTAGCATATCTCGACTGTATTCGAACCTTTGACAAAGATTGAAAGCAAGGTTGTAATAGAAGTGATGTTTATGGAAAAAAGTTTTTACTAATTGATTAAGGCGAAGGGTAAGGCACACTAGCGCCACCAATTGATAATTTGATAATTACTAACGGACCGGATCTTTTTTTAAACATTGCGTAAGTACCGTCCGACAACAGGAAAGCATCCATAGTATTTATTTAATAATTGTGCACTACTTTTTGTGGCGTGGTTTATACACAAAAAGAGCTATCGCATTGAATGAATACAAAAACAAACCTAAAAGTAGTGCACAATTATTAAATAATAGATGTTTGTCTAGTGCCGGAAGGTCCGCAATGTTTGAAAAAAAATCCAGTTTAGCAGTTATCAAATTAAATCCATTAGCGGCGCTAGTGTGCCTTACCCTTCGCCTTAAGTTATTCACTTACATATTTATGTAGAGAAAAATCAAAAAATGGAAAGTGTCCTAAAGAGACTGCACTCAGCGTTAGTTGTAGTGAATAAATCACTACAACGCTGGTCTTCCATGGAGATCTTAGTTTTGTATAAATGTGCGCGGTGTAGCCCTTTACATTATATTAATACAACTGCTTCAAACCAAAACAATAATAATCTAAGCAGAACAAATCATTATTAACCTACTTTCTACATGGTAGATGACGATCTACATCTACTTTTACCAGTAATAATGATACGATTTAAGTTAAACAAACACAAACGGAAACGGTAAAACACAGTTTGGCGTTCACAATCCCAGAAAACATGTTGAGGCTGGTATTTTCTGAATTCACGAGGATTTTAGCTAGGCTGTTTAAGGTACTTGTTCGATTGGCGCAGCCCAAGGTTGCAGTGGAAAGTAAGCGAGCGAACATTCCGCTCCAGCCTTACGGCGCGCTTTCGTCCGGCAAGGCTACGCGTGTCTAGCCTTATCTCGCTTATACCTGTCCTTATTTTAAGCTTGGGCGCTTCCCTTCATCATTATCTAAGCCTAAGTTACAGATCGCGCCAAACTTCTAGTCCCCTCTGAAGTTGGCGCGATTCGCGTCGCAGTAGTAAAAAATAGGCGTCAGTAGGACGAAGGCGGGGACGAGCCAGGGCCTGACTGTGTACAGCTGCGCGAAGCAACTTCAGAGGGGGCTAGAAGTTTGACGCGATCTATACTAGTAATAATTAAACGTTAGAAGCGTCGGCAGCCGAAGGGATAGATCATCATCGCCAACTCATTTAATATCCCAACGGCTGGGGCACGCAAGCCTTTCTGAGATGGATAGGAAGAATGGGCCATAAACCACCACTCGGGTCCAGTGCGTTCAGGTGGTTGTTAACGACTGTTTATGCAACTGGGACCAACGGCTTTACGGAGGAACTCGAGATGAAACATTTTTGGACACCTACGAGTATCCGATGTAAGTACCATTGCGAAAGTTGAGACCGGGCGCGTTAACCATTACCTAAGCTATCGAACGGATTGATGCTCGAGTTGAATGCGAGAAATAGTGGTTCAATCCTCATAGCTCCATTAGGCTACTGACGTAAACCCATGCCTTATATAGACATAATAAGTTTTCTACGAATGCTGAGGTTAAGCAACTTTCGCAAAGGCCGGTCATCGGATGGGTGACCAAAAATGTATCATCTCGAACTCCTCCGTGCTTCGTAAAGCCGTTGGTTCCGGCTGCATTAACAGTCGTTTACAACCACTAATCCGCACTGGGCCCACGTGGTGGTTTATGGTCTGTTCTCCCTATGAAGCTGATGATGAAGATTGAATATTTTACTAATATTACTATTACTACTACTATACTTCTATATTAGGTAAAATAGGTAGGTAATATTAGGTCTGGATGCGAGCAGCACAAAACCGGTCGTTGTGGAGATCCCTGGGGAAGGCCTTTATGCAGCAGTGGACGTCTTTTGGCAGAGATGATGATGATGATTAGGTCCCCCTTATCCTAAAAAGGTTAAATCTGACTACCTAACTTAATAGCGATTTGATTGATGTTTGTTTCTTTTAAACAGAGCTCCCAACTCTCGCATTATTAAACAATTTCAACTGTCAGTATTAAAGTTGCACAGTAATTACAATGCAACGATAACATCAAATTTAATTTGATAATAACAGTTTTTATCCAACAATATTGTACGTACAAAACATGGATCTATCTAACCACATCTAAACACTAAATGCTACGAACGTGCAATTGGCTTAATTATAGCCGCAATATATATTTTTAGCACTGCCGTTTAGCAAGTAAAACGAGCAGAAAAACTTTTTTCCCGAGGCTGCGCCTGCGCCGCTGATCAAACAAGCGAGAAAACAATTGATTACGTAGCAGCTACGCCTCCAGCGCGTGCGAAACCGAAAAAATGGTCCACATCAACCGTGAAGATGTTATCGAAAGAGAAAGCAGTATGCTCAGAAGCAGAGGAACCGACAAAGATAGAGTACCCGTCGACGGTGAAGCGAGATGGAGCGACGTTAGTTTCATAGGCGTGACAAAGACGGACGCCTGCAGAGAAAGACAGAGGTGAGTGAAATTGCCGTGGCGACTTTCACTGAGCTCGTTTCGGTTACATCACGTTTACGTAATTGATGACTATGAAAAGATTATGGTAGTCTATATGACGTTAACATGAATGATCAGTGGAAGGTGCAATTAATTATTTGCAACAGTTTCCTATGCAACCGAGTGGTAACCGCTTAACAATAAGTGCTGATAATTCACCGACTTTTACACGTACCCAGTAGTTTGTCTAAACTCATAACAGTTTAAATATCAACTTTTGAAAGTCCCAGCGCTGGGTTCAGGCATTCCCTCAAGGCCATTTGTACAAGGAAACGAGTGTCTGTAGCAAATCAATTCTCTAAATACTCTCGTTTCAATCCCATAAAAGACATGAAACAAAATTAATCTAAACTAGAACATTGAAATGTTACCGAAACATTGCTAAATGGGATTACACAAACTTTTACGACAATCCCATAAAGCGTGTTATGCTTATTTTCCTATTTGCTTAATCGCCTTTTGATGGTTCTTGTCATTGTATTTTCTGATGCTGTGTGCCATACAATTTTATTGCAATTGCACGGTACTTACTTTCACTGTTACGTTCTTTAGTTTATTAACACATACAAATACTAACGCGTGTTTTTTTCTGATGATTACGTGTAGCACTCACATTTATTTTATCTTTCACATCTGCTGTTACATCCTTTGTCTAGTTTCTAGGTCGATCAATCGTTTCTGCATTCCTGCGATTAATTAAAACCAGACGGGATAATGTCCTAGTTCTTAAATGATACATTATACGCATCTCTTCTCGCTCTAATGCCGAAGTACAATGCTGTACCGTCACTAACACAGGCATGCGAAACAGCGCGCCAGTGTTTAAATGTTAACATTCACCTTTGTTTGTGTGTGGAAGTCTAAAAGCATGTTTATTTAGTCACAAGTTGTTAGCGCAGCGTTACGAAATAATTTCACCAACGAAAGAATTGCATTTGATAACGCCGTCAACTGTTTTGGGTATTTTTCTTTGATGTCGTTTTGTTTGTGTGAGTGTAGTTCTCTGTTCTGTATTATCGTTTGTATGTGTACAGTCTCCGGCTGTAGCGTTGAGTTTAGTAATACGAGCTACGTCGGTAGTGGTGTTGCGCTTGTGTGAGAGTAGTTTAGCGTTCACAATGAAAGTACTCGACGGTTGCATGGATTTGGGTCAGAGCGCCAACTTTGATTATAAAGATTACCAGCACCGTGTGAATCATCGCACATCATCTGGGTCCTTCGCGATGATGTTTGCAACTTTGAACTAAGAAATGTTGATTTATTTTTATACATATTTTAATGGTTATAAAAAGGCTTTTTCGTAAATGGAGTAAATCTTGAGATGACTGCTTACTGATGAAGATACAGAAAGGAAATATGTTGCGCTGGGAATAGGGCAGACGAGGTATAATGAAGAGGCGTGTTCGTCTCAAAAATATTGAAGTAGGTGTTTTTTCTTAATCCAAAGAAGTGAGGACTCGGGAAGTTTGCGCAATGACTTTTAAAAGTTATCAATACAACCTAAAAACGACAATGAGTTTTTAATTTTAATTTTTTATCATTGCATCTGTATGTGTAAAGCAAAAACATATTTTTAAATTAGGTGTTTGTTACGAAACATTAATTGCACTCATAAATATTAATTTCATGTCATCTATATTAATTATTCAAATAAAATTCCATCAATCTTACGAAGTCAATAAATAGCTTTAAATTTATTTTGTATAATATTTATATCGTAAATAATATTATAATTTAAGACATTTAGAACGTCCTCGTGAAAGTAACATCAGAACCATTCTACGTCTAAGCATAGTGAATAGATAATAGTCATATATCGTGGTATAAAAGGTCAGATGGAACGATCTGCAGATAGCCAGGTACAATAACCAACTATAGTAATTTCAGTCATCGATGTAAGCATTTAATTCTATTTAATAGGACGCTGTCGCTCGATAGCGCAGTGCTAAATAAGTCAGTCTGATATTGCTGAAGCTAAGCAGCTTTCGGAAATACCGGTCATCGGATATCAGATCGGTGAGTAAAAAAGTATCGTATATAAATAAAGTGTATTGCTCGCACATCTGGGACGGTTTCGCAAAGTACCTTCTCGATGCTTTGGACAGATCAGCGTCGCGCTGTACGCATTATCAGCAATGCAAAAGTCACAAATTCTTGAAACTGCAATTGCGTAGAGATATTGCGTCACTCAGCGTGTTTTACCGCTTATACCATGGCGAATGCTCTAAAGAACTCTTTGACCTCATCCCACCTTCTCCCTTCCTCCATAGGAGGAGTATACGTGCTGCTCTCCGGAGTCACCGCTTCACTGTCTCAAATATTCCATCGCGCACTAAGAAATTTGGTGACTCGTTTTTTTGTCGCAACACCAAACGTGGAATAGTTTGTCAGCACACGTTTTCCCTCCTTCCTATGATATGGGGTCCTTCAAACGAGGCGTGAAGAGGCACCCTGTGGGCCGGCAGAGTGAAGGTAACTAATGCTGCGTTGTTTTCACGCTGCACCAGTTGTCGTTGCATCTGGATTCCATATTCACTTAACATCAGGTGAAATGGAGTCATTTGCCGCGCTACGTATAAAAAAAAACGTTGGTCAGCAGTCAATTAACAACTTACAACCGTTCTAGGCCCGCGTGGTGGTTTATGGCCCGTTCCCTCTGCAGTGTCAGTCAGTGCCATCCGTAGGCAAGACTCGTAACCCAGCAGTCGGAACATAAAATGGTGATTAGGACGGTATGGTTTTGAAAGAAATCAAATTCTATCGCAAAATTTAATTACTTTAAATATTTATAAAATACAGTGAAAAAATTAAATGCCTCCCGACCCAGCCAGAAATTGAACCTGGGTCTTCCGCAATCCGGGCGGCTGCACTTTTTTCACTGTATTTTATAAATATTTAATTCAGCTTCAGTGCAGCAACAAGAATAAAGCAAATTATGGATATGTCGGAATCGTTCTCAGTAGACTTGCGACCGCCAAATATCTGTGTTTGCGACATATACATAGTATAAGCACAGTTATATACTATATAGACTTTGGTATACGTATATAATTAACTCAATGAATAAGCACACTGCAAGTGCGTCAGATACATTTAGACAAACAAGATACAAATAATATATAATTGTATTTTTAAATCGTTTACAAATAATATTTATAAGGCGTTAGTTCTTGTATTAACAGAGTTGACAATAATACTACTACTTAGTTTTAGTTTAATCTTATAAATAAAAAATATTTTTTATGACATAAGTTTATTTCTAGACAACAACAATTTTAATTTATTTCCAATACTTTATGACTGCCGGTTGGTGGGGGGTGACAGTATAAGCCAGTCTTTCCCAAAGTGGGCGACGACGCCCCCTTGTGGGCGCTGGAGGCCTAGAGGGGGGCGGTAAAGGGCCCGGAAAAAATTGGGGGGCGCTGATGGGATTTAAGGGGGCGATGGGTGATTTATAACTTCATCAGCTACTTCATATTTTAAAATTCACTGAAATTAAAATCCTCCTATTTTATTGTATAAATATAAACTAAAAATATATTACATATTTATTATTTTTAGATATTTAGTATATAATAGGCATCAAACACTAAGAAATATTCGTGTTTAGAATATAGGTTTAATTAAACTCTAGTCGAGACTAATATGTTAATAAGGTTTTTACGGTGAAATAAAAATGGGGGGCGCTACAAAATAACTGATTTTCAAAGTGGGCGTTAGACGAAATAAGTTTGGGAACCTCTGGTATAAGCTTTAAAGTCGTGTGTAGTGGGTTGCTAATGCAGCCGGGACCAGCGGCTTTACGTGTCTTCCGAAGCACGGAGGAGCTCGGGATGATACAATTTTCGTTAATTTGGTTTGGTTGCTTAATTGCAGCAATCGCTACCTCGATGGTGCTGTGGTTAACGCTGTAATTATATTATTACTTATAGCAAAACAAAAAGGCAGGGCTGACAAATATCGTTACGCATCGCATATTTTTATTAAAATACATCAAGATTTAACACTACATACCTAATATAAAATTAAATTGCGGAACGAAATTATTTTTTAATTGTTATCTAATGAGAACTTTAACAATTAGGTGTTGATACACGTACGTAACACTTATTTGGTAATAAGATATCGTAAAATGTATGTACTTAAATTGTATACCTATATTTCCAGAGCAGCTAAAGTTTTTTTTTTTAAATAAAAATATTATTTTTGAGACTCATTCAATTCTGTAATATCAAGATCTTTTTTTTGAAAGAAGAGATAGCTTTTGGCCGCCTTTAAAGGATAACCGGACGTTTGTTCGGCGAAAAATATCCTCTAGGGTTTCTAAGGACTGATATCACGCAAGCGTGTCCCCGGTCCTTACTAGATTCTCCGAGCGTTCGTATCGGCCGATCCGATCTGAACCCCTCGGAGAATATAGTACAGCACGGGGACACGCACTAGTGCGTGATGCCGTTCCCTCTAGAAAACCTCCGAAGGTGATTCGTTTCACACGGCTTGAGGAACCCCTTAAGATTCTCGCCGCTCCCAAAAAAGCCCGGTGAAGGTCTGAGGCAATCAGCAAAGTTTCTCCAAAAAAAAACTTCGTATCGGAACTACAATGTTAAGGTCGAGTAAAATATAGTTTCTGTACGATTCATATTATAGATACTTATTTAATTGAAGCATCCTAGATATACAACGTGTAACAAAATGGTGTGGTCAAAATGAAAAGATCCAGTGTGTATCCCATTTACAACTTGTATGCGTTGTTATTAAGACATAATTATTAACTTCAGTTTCTCATGCAATGGTTAATGAAATATTTATATTTGTGAAGTCATGCACGGCAGGCGCACATAAACAAGCAGCAGTGATCATAAATGTTAGTACACAGAGGTTACTAAACCACTAGGGCTGAGACTTGTTTATTTTGATGTGACGTAACAATACAAATATTAAATTAAAAATTGCATAACACTATAAAGTTAATAATCACGAATTAGTAACTCTGCATACAAGATATAGTTCGGATACACTTTGGATCTTTTCATTTTGACCACACCTTTCTGTTACACGTTGTATAACAACATAGATATAAATAATTACAATAGAACTACCTACATGGGTTCTTGGCGGGAAAGTGAAGAGATATGTCTGCGGTTTTGTTTTATTTTCTAAAATTTGTGTTATGTCGAATATTAATGTGAAATAATGGTGGATTTCCCCGTGTGGTGCCGGGGGTAAAGAATTGCACCACCCCATCTCTTCCCGTGGGTGTCGTAGAAGGCGACTATGGAACCATTCCAGAGGATGGGCAGCAGCGTCTCTCTGTGATTATTCTCACCTTACTGCGATCGCCAACCCGCCTGCCAAGCGTGGCGATTATGGCAAATTCCCCTCAAAATTATTTATCCTTGAGGGAGGCCTTTGTCCAGCAGTGGACGTCTTTTTGGCTGAGATGATGATGATGATGAATGGTGGATAAACCGTTAAGTCTTGGCAAATGAAACAAAACAGTGCAACGTCACTTTTCAAATTCTTTCAAGAAGTTCGTGTGAAGACTTAGTAAAGCCCCACATCTTTACTGAGATACTTGAGGGGTTGGGGGTATATCATTTATCACTTCTCATTTCTATTAGCATTCATTATCTTTATACTGGAAGAAAACATTTTTTATTTATGTAATACTAATGTGGGAAAAATTACTTTGACACTGGCTAAATGTGCTAATCGCACGAAGCCATCAAATAAAGAAAAAAAAACTACCTACATGTTGACAATGACCTGGTTCATCGTAGTTGTGATGTATCTGATCGGAAGTAAAGAAACTATCGGCCTTCATCCTACCTGATGCTAAATTTGATAATAAAGTAAATAGCCTATAGTCCCACAGCTGGGCAAAGGCCTCCATCATTGAAATAAAATCATCGCTACAAGGTTTAATCACCACGCTTGCCAAATGCGGATTGGTTATCAAATACCCGGGCATACATCAAAAAATTTCGAAAAACACTTTGCCGGACCTGCCCCCCAACCGCCTAACTCTCTCGCTTTCGATCGCTTTGAAGGCGAGACCTTCGCCTCGCTTTCTAATATAATATCGAAATACAATACCGAATAATATCGAAAGCTATAGCCTATAACTTTCGGTATTGCTTTCATATTGCTTTCGAAATGACAAGATGACGCCTCCTCCTCGCCTCGCCTTCAAAGTAAAAGACTAGGTCCCAAACTCAGAAATGAAACGACGATTGCAGTGATATCTTCGGATTTTATTTAAGAATAATTTACACGCTGCTCAAGATGTCCGTTCCGTTCAACAGTTCGAAGGTAAGAGAGGTGTAACGTGTATCTGTCAACAACGTCACTACCTCAAGACCAAGGAATAAAGCCATAAAGCCATAAATCGCTAGTACGGTATTAGCTCCGAAATGTGATCGTTGACAGATACTCGTCACTATATCCAATCGTTACATTCTAAATGTTATTTAATAGTGTTAATCTTACAACTCGGCCATCCTATACAGAGTGAGTCCTCTCACAAATTTATTTTACAAACAACAAATTAATACTTCAGCAAAATAAATTGAAAAAGAGAAAGAAAAAAAAATACATTATCATTTCATTCATGTCTAACTAAATATTACAAAAATTAACTATCCTGCACAATCTGTCACGATCTGCAATCATCTGTGCGGTACTATCCAATCCTTGATATCATTCATTTTCTGCACTGACTGCTCGTAACTTATGCTCATATAAAATCTTGCACAATCTGTCACAATCTGCAATCATCTGTGCGATATCAATTACTTGGTACCATTCATCTCTGCACTGATTGCTCGTAACTTGTGTTCACATTAATTTAATTTTAAGGTTACTATTCAATTTTCAAAACAAAACATAAAAATAATTACATTAGTACATACACAATAAAATAAAGAAATGATTTTCTACTCTATTATAAATCTACAATCTATGATCATCTGTGCGAAACAATAGTTCCATTCTTTATCTGCACTGATCACTTGCAGTTTAGTTGTATCCCTTAGTTATATCATCTCATAATTTTCAATTCACAATCAATATCAATTATCAAGTCTAACAACAATCTACGATCATCTATGCAACATTGAATTACTTATCAACGCTAGTCAATTCTGCACTGATCGCTTGTTGCAGAATTCTCTTACTATTATTTTAAAATATTTCAACTACAAAGGTAATTATCTAATCAATCTTAAACTCATTTTCTCTTATCGACTTTATAATCACTATCGCTACATTCATTGTCGCCTTCACTGGCCTCAGTGGAATAGTCATTAAAATTGAGCCACGGCTGAACTTTGTCAATTGCAATTACATTTTCATACTTTTTATTTCCTTTCCTAGTAAGTGGTGTGTCTTCCACTAAAAATCGATCGTTTGGAAGAACCTATACAATTCGGTACGGGCCTTGAAACTTTGGTACAAGCTTTTTAGAGTTTCCTAAATGATCTTTATCTATAACTGTTCTTTCTACCCTAACAAGATCCCCTATGTCATAAGACTTTGCACATTTTCTATTCCTGTCAAATCTTCTCTTGGTCTTTTCTTGTTCCTTATCTATATTAGCTTTAGCATTGGACCTCAGCTGCATCAAATCACTCCCACTTACCAACTGAGAAGTTTCAGTTATTACATCACCTAACATATTTTCAGATGTAGTGACTAATTTGCACCCAAATAGTAACTCGGAGGGACTTTTCCCCGTTGTTTTATTTACAGTCGTGTTAATACCTAACTGGATATCACCAACGTACTCGTCCCATGTATTTTCGCTTTTGCCATGACATTTAGTACTTAGAGCGTCCAATACAGTGCGATTAAATCGCTCGACCTGTCCGTTCGCTCTAGGTGTTGCGACTGCATTAAGGATATGTTTTATATTAAGTTTTTCCGTGAACTCTTTAAATTTCGCACTTGTAAAACACGAACCCCTGTCTGTTATCAGCCTCGACGGGGTGCCGAAATAACTAAAGTACTCTTTAAATACTTTTATTGCAGATGAAGTTTTAGTATCCTTAACAGCGCGTATGTTAACGAATTTGGTAAATGCATCGACAATGACTAAAAGGTATACGTTTCCTTTCTTAGAGCGAACGAACGGACCGAGATGATCCGCATGCAATGTGTGAAATGGCATCTCTATTTTAGGAATCGGGTGTAAGAAACCCTCTTTTTGTCCCGATGGTGCCTTATGGTGTGCGCATTGCAGACATGCCGAAACATATTTTTTTGTGAAACGACGCATTTTGGGAAACCAAAATGTCCCCTTTAACCTACTTAAAGTTTTCTCGAAACCAAAGTGGCCTACGTCATCATGGTTCATGCGTAGTATTTGCCACCTTACACCTCTCGGCACCACCCAACGCACACCATCATCAAGTATACGATACACATAGTCACCTTTAATTTGATAATTATTTCGTACATCAGCAATAAATTTCGTGTCGTCATCTAATAAAATATTTCTAATTCGTCTAACTTCTTCGTCATTACTCTGAACTGTCGCAATCCAATCCTTAATTTCTACCTGTAATACGTCAATCACGTGTGTATCAGTTCTAGCAGCGAGCTCAGCAACCGGAGCACGACTGAGCGCGTCTACATGGGCCATACGAGTACCTGCCCTATATTCAATACTACAGTCGTACTCCTGCAGCTGAACCCACCAGCGAGCAATTCTGGGAATAAGGTCTCTCTTGGTCAACGTCGTTCGCAAGGCGTTGCAATCTGTAACTATCTTAAACTTTAACCCAAGTAAATATACTCTGAAACGACTCAACGAAGCAATGACGGCCAAAGTCTCCAGTTCAAATGAATGAAACTTCTGCTCATCGACTGAAGTCTTTCGACTAAAATAATCTACTGGACGGAAATGGCCGTCCTTGCCTCGCTGCATAAGAATACCTGCTATACCGATTTTCGACGCATCTGTGTGCAACTCAGTTTCGAAATTAGCATCAAATAAAGCCAATACAGGTCGTTCCATAAGTTTTTCCTTTAAAATGTTAAACGCTTTTGTATGATCCTCAGTCCAGTTCCACTCAAATTTAGACTTAAGTAAATTAGTCAAAGGGCAAGCCAACAGAGCAAAATTCTTCACAAATCTGCGAAAGAAACTAGCCAACCCTATGAATCTTCTGACGTCGTGTACATTTTTAGGTACGGGAAAATTCGAGATAGCGAGTGTTTTACGGGAGCCCGGTTGAATCCCATCTCCAGACACATGAAAACCTAAAAAGTCTAATTCCTTTTGAAAGAAATAACATTTCTTTAATTTTAATGTCAACCCAGCTTCGGATAGTAATTTAAGTACCTCTTCCAAGCGTAAAAGACCCTCATGAAACGAACACGCAGGTATCAAAATATCATCCATATAAATTACTACGTACCTGAGCTTAGAGAAGACTCTATTCATGGCCCTCTGAAAAATAGAGGGTGCATTGGCTAACCCGAAAGGCATTCTTTTAAATTGGTATTGCCCGTCAGGCGTCACAAACGAAGTTAGCTGTTGTGAATTTTCATTAATCGGTATTTGATAATAGCCTGAGGAGAGGTCAAGACTAATAAACAGTGAGTTACCGGCTAATCTGTCTAATTGATCATCGATCAATGGTAAAGGATAGTGTTCTTTGCGAGTTTTATTATTTAGGGCCCTGTAATCGACGCAAAGTCTTTTGTCACCCGTTTTCTTCTTAACTAAAATAATAGGGCTAGCATAAGGCGAATTAGATTCACAAACAATGTCAGCATCAATCATTACTATTGATCGTACTAATTCGCGTTCTGGATATGACAGTCTGTATGGACGGTAAACCACTGGTTGGCTATCTGTCAACTGTATTTCCATTTGCACTACATTCGTGTAGCCAAGATCATGCAAACTAGATGAAAAACAATGTTCAAATCTTTTGAGTAGATCTCTGAGTATAATAATTTCATCGTTTGACAAGTGTTCACCAAAATTTAAATCGGAATCTGTATCTGGATCACTAAAATTTACTAAATTTACATCTAAACTCTGAAAACTGCTGCAAACGCGAGTAAGCAATGAGTCTTTGATTAACGTTATTATATTGTCGCTAAAATTATAAACTAATAAAACTCCAGCACCGCTATTTAAAATGTATTCACCGGGCATCAAATAAAATTCGTTTGCAGGTAAACCCCTGACTGACCCTCTAACATATACAGATCCAGAATAGTTATGGTTTGCAAATATCGAAACTGTCATCATTTGCTTTGGTTGGACCTTGATATCCTCTTTTAGGAAAAGATGCAGTTTCACTTTGCTTTTCTTTTTAATGATCAAAGAATCAGAAGTTTTAATAATAACTATTCCAGGTTTTTCTGTAAAACTATGCCCAACTAACACTGGGTATTTAATAACAATATCCTCAACTATGTATACAGCAATAACCTCTTTAATATTTTGTATTTCCATTTCTACTGACGTTGTTGGGTTAGGTTACTGGGTTTAGGAAATAGTATAGTTAGCCCTATGGCTAACTATACTATTTCCTAAACCCCTCATTACTGGCATTTCACCTACAGACCAAGTGATTCCCATTCTCAGCGCCTCACTATATTGTATCAACGTACATTGACTGCCAAAGTCAATGTATCCCTCTGTGGTGATTCCATTTAATTTAATTGAAACGAAATATTTGTTATTACTAGAATTATCTACATCAATTTGCATCACGGACTTATCAGTGGGTTTTTCATTACTTTTATTCGTTTCATTTGGTAATCGTGGACAATTAATGGTCGAATGTCCTAATCTATTACAGACATTACACTTTAAAATCTTTTTCGGACATTTAAAACTAAAATGACCCGTTTCACCACAGTTATAGCAAGTGACTGATGTATTAACTTGTGGTTTAGTCTTAGTGTCGTTACTTGGAAATTGTTTAAAATTTGTATTGACACTACTTGTGTGAACCCGTTTTTCCTGCCCAATTACCTTTGTCCTATCAGTTTCTCGGCTCTGTTGTTTAATTGATTGGAAATAATTTAACACCTCTTCGGGCTCTTGACATTTAGCCGCTTTTGCACCTAACCTTAAGGATCGGTCCTCAATTCCGTAAAGCAAACAATCAACGGCACGTTTTCCAAAAATTTCGCAACGATTCAATAAGTTAATCTTTTCATAATAATACAGCTCTAATGATTCGTTATATTTAACCCGCTTTGATAACATATCGGTCAATAATTCCGCGTAGTCGTCACTACTAGGAAAAGATTCCATCAATTTAATCTTCCACTCAGGCCAGGAAAACGACATCGTAGGCAGGGCTTGGTACCATGTACGTGCAACCCCCACCAGACGTGGTAAAGCATAATGTATAATCTGGTCGTTGCCCCAACTATATAAACTTGCGCACTCATCAACCTTTTTAAGCCACATGTGTATAGTTTGGCCCTTGACCATGGGGTCGAACTCGGGAATAACATTGCCTAACATCGGAAACTTATTGCCCTCTGGCCTAGAATGACTTAACGACTTAATTAATTGGTTCAAAAACAATTGAGTTTCATTATTAACAAATAAAGAATTATTAGAGTTCTTACTTGGTGTCGTCGTACCACTTACGACGCTATCCGATGTGCTGCTACCACGATCAGTTGAAACACGTCTGCGCTTGGAGTGCCGCTTCTTGTTACGCTTCCTTTACATGCTACGATTCGGTCGATGCTCGTGCCTTCGCCTACGGCTGTGCTCTCGGGTCCGCTTTCTTCCAGTGCGTGAAGTTGATCGACTTTTCCGCTCACCAGCATCGCTCGATTCGCTGCAAGTTCTTTTAAGATGTCTACGGCGCTTCGTCTTGTTTGATTTTTCCACACTCTTTGTTTTATTACGCCGACGTTTACGTCTAGGATCCATAATATCTGGAGTATAGCGGGAACGGCTCTTCCGAGAATGATTTTCATCCTCATCAACACGATTCATAATTGAAAGTTGTTCTTGTAAGTATAGTTTTCAATATCAATAAATCCGTTGACACAAGAAAAAAAAAAATATTCCGAGTTTTATTTCTAATAAATAGTGGGTGTAGCGTATCAATCCCACTTCTGAGTTAAAAGACTAGGTCCCAAACTCAGAAATGAAACGACGATTGCAGTGATATCTTCGGATTTTATTTAAGAATAATTTACACGCTGCTCAAGATGTCCGTTCCGTTCAACAGTTCGAAGGTAAGAGAGGTGTAACGTGTATCTGTCAACAACGTCACTACCTCAAGACCAAGGAATAAAGCCATAAAGCCATAAATCGCTAGTACGGTATTAGCTCCGAAATGTGATCGTTGACAGATACTCGTCACTATATCCAATCGTTACATTCTAAATGTTATTTAATAGTGTTAATCTTACAAAAGCGATCGAAAGCGAGAGAGTTAGGCGGTCGACCGCCAGGTAATTGTACCTAGGACCTTCGGTTGTCATGTGTGTAAATGTGTTTTTAAATGTTAATAGCACATTAATATTAAACAAAAATAATAAGGTAACAGTATATTTCTATATAATTCCTTTACATCATAGTCACATAAACTGATGTTATTGTTGTGCGAACGAGACGTGAGATGACAGTCCCTTCATCGGAACGGCCATGGAATGTAGCCTTCACACATCACACTCAGTAAAGAGGAGTACACATTAACTAGCTTCAAACGGTTGTTTATAGAATAAAGATGTATTTATCTACGTCTACGTCTTGTAGTAGAATGCTTTTTGGAGGATTTATTCATCGTTTGATTAAATATTTATAAAATACAGTGAAAAAAATAAATGCCTACCCGACCCAGCCAGGAATCGAACTTGGGTCTTCCGCAATCCGGGCGGCTGCACTGACCATTACTTATTGCATACTGGGAAGGCTGAAGTAAGCACTGAATGGGCTTGTATTTTGTGTGCTTTTCATAGTTTATCTTCTTGGAATGGTTCGTGACATCTGGAAATGAAATTGAAGAAGAGGAAGACACACCATGCATGTATTGTAGGGAAGTATATTCCGCTTCCATTGAAGGTTGGATATCATGCTCACATTGGAGAAGATGGTCGCATAATAGCTATGCAGGAATTGATGACGATGAGGATGACGAAGCCATCCACGTCTGCTTGTTCTTCCAGTCCAAATAATCATCTTTCTCTCTGATAATTCTCATCACCCCATCTTACCTCAGGGGGGTACCCCATCTTACCAGCATCATGGAGCAAGACGGGGCAAAACACCGTTTTTTTTATTTTGATTTCTTTTTCTAAAATGGATAACTAAAAGTTCTTAATATCACCTAATATGAGAAGAGTAATAACTAGTTGCTAATTAAAAAATAAATATGATTGTCTCACTATGTAATTTTTTCTCTTATTGATCTTTAAACCTTAAGTACCCCATCTTGCTACCCTCTCCCCTACCTCTGTGCAAATTTTCAGCTTTTTAGGTCTAAGGTTTTAAGGCTGGGTGTTGTTGACTCTTTTAGTGAGCGTGTTAGGACCAGAAAGGTCCTAATTCTCCTATTTAGATTACATAAAACATTTTCGCAATGTCAATAAATCTATGTTAGTATACCGAAAATAGAATAAACGAGAACAATATTCAAACCAGAACCGTTCCGAACAAAATCGTGACCTCTCACACAGAATGTCACAATCGAAGGATCAGGATGCTTTATAGTTTTTTTGCTCGAACTACCTGAGCCCATTATGGCGGGGAGAAAGTCGTAGGAAAGAAAGAGCCCACAAAAAATCTGATTTCTTCTGTCTCTTTCTTAACTTTTTTCAAGCTTGCGAAGACCCTTCGAAAATTCCGATTTAGATCAAACGATAGTTTTTTTGTGGGGCTCCGTTTGTGTTGAATACAATGTGGGTGGAAAAAAAATATTGCATTTTTTTTCTATTGGCAGGTTACGTGTGTCTACACACGAGTATTGGACGTGTGCATTGTTAATTCGAAAAGGTTTTTAAAATCGTTGTTTTTTTTTGTAAGTTTATTTTTAAAAGATTCGACTGAATCCGCGAATTTAGATTAAACGTAGGTAGGTATATTTTCTTTAAAGTTACAATTAATTAAGTTACTTTACCTGTTGTCACTTACATACACGATAATTATATAATGTATTATTATGTTTGTGCATATCAAAAGGCCAGACTACAGAATTTAGCTCGAGTCTTTATAGACCTTTGATGATGATTTTTCCTACAGTACAATCACTTAAAAATTTTATAATAATAATTACTTGCGACTCCGACAAACTTAGCAATGCTGGAATATAGATAAAGACAACATAGATGATATAGATAATAATTTATGGAAAATAAAATTTGTAGGATGGTTTTTAATAGCTGAGAATAACGACACATAGAAAGAGATAAAGGAGATCTTTATCCTGCAGAAGAAAACTGTAGGTATACTTGTAGTATAACCCCCTTATTCATAAAAACTATTTAAGCATTATTTAGTTAAATATTGTTTTGTCAACATCACACAAACGTCATTTTGAGTTTGAGAAAAAGAGACAAAACAATTATTAACTAAATAATGCTTAAATAGTTTTTATGAATATGGGGGTAAATATTTAAAACTCAGCAATTAACAAATTCACGTTAAATACTTTGTTTAATACAATTATATCTTTACTCTATCCCTCTTACGAAGAAACTGAGTACGAGCATTAGGTGGTATAAGCTTGGACATTCCAAGCTTCTTTTACTTTATAGTTTATGGCATCATCATCATCATCATCATCATCATCATCTCAGCCAAAAGACGTCCACTGCTGGACAAAGGCTTCCCCCAAGGATCTCCACAACGACCGGTTTTGTGCTGCTCGCATCCAGCGGCTTCCCACGACCTTCACCAGACCGTCGGTCCACCTTGTTGAAGGCCTGCCCACACTGCGCTTTCCGGTACGCGGTCGCCACTCGAGGACTGTTCCGCCCCAGCGGCCATCAGTCTTGCGAGCAATGTGCCCTGCCCACTGCCACTTGAGCTTAACTCTCAACTCTTCGGGCTATGTCGGTTACCTTTGTTCTTCTGCGGATCTCCTCATTTCTGATTCGATCTCACAGAGAAACCCCCAGCATGGCCCTCTCCATTGCTCTTTGAGTGACCTTGAGCCTTCTGATAAGACCCATAGTGAGCGACCACGTCTCAGTCCCGTATGTCATCACTGGCAACACACACTGGTCATAGTTTATGTGTGTTTTGTTTTGGTGTGTGTTTAAAGAGAGACAAAACACTGAATAACCTTATGACTTTTAAAACTAGCATGGTCACTAGGATTAGAGTAAATTATTAACGGGATTCTTACGATGTTTATTTTTGAGTGACTGTCAGTACCTACATCAATACATGCGTGATCATGGCGCATGCAACTGTGCCGAAATATCGGATACTCAAAAATAATATACATGCTACGGATCCCGTTAATAATTACTCTACTGAATAATTTTTCAAGTTTATACTCAGTTTAATCGTAAGAAAGTAATACTTTTCCAGAGATCAGTAAAATTGGATGCTTTAAAACAAAAGACGGCGCAGCAGTTTTCACTCGAGTCAGTTCAAGCATAACATAGCTTAAAGAAAAACTGTCGCCATCAGTCATTGGCGTCGAAAGTCTGCGCATGCGCCGGGACATCACTCTCACTCTTTCACCGATTAGCTGCACTTAGGGATGATACCGGACAAAAAGAGACGGATCGCGTTCCCAGGCTCAATAATAGTTAGTAATTAGTAACTAATTTAACTTTTTTCCTCCTTTGTCATTCTTCGTGGGGTCAGCGCATTTAGCCAGTGGCAAATAGTTTTTATTACAAGTTATATAATAAACAATATTTTCTTTGTTAATAGATGATTATTATGAATGAATAATAGAAATGTGTAGTGATAGATGATACTCCCCCACAACTCCTCGAGTAAGTATCAGTAAAGAAAGTAAGTAAGTAAAGATCAGTAAGCTTTACTGAGATCACTCACACTTATTGAGAGCATTTGAAAAATTACGTTGCACTGTTTTGTTTTATTTGCCAATACTTACCTAATATAAAATTATTCTAAATTAATATTCAACAAAACGCAAATTTTAGATACCGTATCGTATGCTTGACTTTTCACTTTCGCGCCAAGAACTCCCTAGACTGACTTAATGTCTTTGTAATATATCTACACCATTAATGTGACCTATTTATGAGGTATGTCATAAAAATTCCTTGGAACAAAGATTTATATATCAGTGATCAGAATTAAGGATGGAACAAGCAATCACTATAATAAATAATGCCCCCAACCTCATTTGAGAACGGTGCAAGGAGTATATTTTCAATGAGGATATATACTCGTAGCTTGCTTTCAGCCTACTTAACAAATATTATTTAATAAATGGTTTTAATTAAATATAAGACATGTATTTTTAACACTATTCTAAAACAAGATTTTGTAAACATTAAACATCAATAATCTTGCATAGTCCAAACTGATCGTTGATACTTTAAAAATATTAAGATCGATGACAATGCCGTAGTTGTTGACATTAAATAAGGCTCATTTTGGCATACAAAGTAGATAAATAGTGTTGACTAAGTTTAAACGAGTAGGATACAAGCATGACAGCCTTATGGAGAACTGAATTGACAGAAACGTGCGTTTAAGTCCCGCTCGTAGAAAAAAATACAAAACTTTTTCTTCATGATAATTCTATCTTGTTTGATTTTGCATTGATACAAGTAAGTTTTTGTTTTATTTGCATTAAAATATTACAGTTGATAAGCAATGTCATTATTAGGTATTACAGTGACATTCCTATTAATAAGATATTAGTGACAGACAACCCTAATCAGAGTCAACGAATCGAGCACGCCACGAGTAAAAACTGAAAGAAAGTAATGTTACGATAGAATATCGCTAACGAACAAAAAAACGTATCGTCATTGTTTGATATGGCCGTCCCTTTCTCTTGTACGACACGATGTAGTGCCATCTCGTTCGGAAGAAAGTGTGCGGGCGCATCCAGCTGAACGATTTACGTCATAACTCACAAAGTAGTATAAGGAAAAATGAGATAAAACATAATATAACCTTTTTTGTTTAAAATAACATAATGAATGACCCCATCAACCCGCGTTGTGTGTGACTGTTTAGGTGGGTAGGTCTGGATGATGAAGGTGGATAATAAAATAACATGGTATGTAGTATTCTTTGATTTTTGTATAATTGCTACATACGTTTATTGGTTTAGTAATTTTATTATAATAAATAAGATTCAAACCTTTTATATCGATTAATAGAAATCTTCTGATTTACCATTAATAATATAACGAACAATTATTTTTAACTTATTAAAGAAGATGGTTGAAAGTGTGTGATGTAAGAAGTAAAAATAAATTGTGTAAGTGATTATATTAAAATAAGCTGTGTTGTAATTTGTAGACAAAATGTAAATAGCTAACTACATAGAAAATAAGGAAATGTACATTCCGAAATAGTAACGTTTACTATAATTTAGTAAGAAAACAATTAAAAATCAATCACCATAGTAAAGTAAAAACTAAATTTCTAATGTTTCTTCTATTTCTAACCAATCCAGTTTAGATTTATGTTATTTTGATTATTTAATTTTACATTCTGTAGTTTAAATCTCATCCAAGCCAAAAGAGATATTTGAGTTACTGTTTAATACACAAAAGTTACATTAATTTATCTCTTAATTTTGAATAGTCTCTATTCGATAGTGAGAGTGAAAGATGACGTCGAGATCAAATTCATTGAAGTTGGAATGAGACAGAAGTAGGTATGTCGTTTTTATGCGAGAAAGAGACAGTGTTACGCATATGAGATTTAGTGTGGGAATGCGTGCAGGTAAACACGCAATAGCCTTTTGAGACGACATCGTTATAGTTTAAATACATTTAAGGTGTGGGTGAATAAGAATAAGAGTATAGTCCATACAAATAACGTTTTGGAGCACTATAATAAAAAAAAAAAATTTTTATGCAATTTTATGAAAGTCTTATGAATATCGCCTCGACAATAATGTTTCCGAAACGTCAGCTATCCGACAATCACACTCTTTCGACAATCGACCAAATGACTAAGCGCTCGGCCCGATACGCCAAAGTCTTGGGTTCAAATCCCAGGTCACGCAAAGTGTGTTTCGAATTTTTCGATTCATAGCCCGGGTTTGTGATCATCACCAACCCGCATCAACCATCATCTGTAGCGATGATTTGATTCCAATGATAGAGGCCTTTGCCTAGCATTGGTATACTATATAGGATATTTATACTCACTTTCTTTAGTGAATTTTATAAGCTGTACCACAAAATAACCCATATATTAAAACGGCAAACAGCATTGTTATATATAACTAATATAAGAACTAATATCAGAAAGGTGTAGTCAACATTAAAAGATCTAAAGTGTGTCCGATCTGGATTTTGTATGCAGAGTTACTAAGGCATAATTATTAACTTTAACTTGTTATGCCATTTTTAATTAAATAATTCTATTGTGACGTCACATCAAAATAAACAAGTTACAGCCCTAGTGGCTTAGTAACCTCTGTGTTCTTACATTTATGATTACTGCTGCTTGTTAATAATTAAATAAATAATAAATAAATAAAGTTAATAATTATGTCTCAGTAACAACACATACAAGAACTAGATCGGACACACTTTAGATCTTTTCATTTTGACTACACTTTTCTGTTACATGTTGTATAAATATTGCATCCTATACAGGTTGACTATACAAATGGGATGGGGCATCAACCGAAATGGATCAATGCAGTATGGGTGAGACAAAACTATGTCGTAAATTTCTAAGTTAAGTAAAACAGCATTAAAAATTTCAAAAAAAAAAAATTTTAATCAATAGCAATCAAAAAGAGGATTTAAAAAAATTACAGATTTAAATCCCAAAGAAATGAGTACCTACCTAACTAAAAGCAAGCAATATAATTTAAGAAACCGAACAGAAGCAAAAAAGAAACGTATCAAAGAAAGTAAAAGCATTCTCGTGTTTGAGAAGGTTTTTTGTAAATGGTTGTAGAAAAAGTCCTTTTGTGTGAACAATAATGGCCGCCAATCGTTTGTGCAACACGTGTAGGTGTATTGCAGGTACCATAATGCACATATAAAAAGTATAGAAACTTCATTTTAAACACAAAATCATTTTTTAATTTATAGATTTAGTTCGGAATTCCGGATTACCCAATGGACTACCGAACGGTATGTAGCTATAATTTTCGTCCGTTGGTAACCCTTAAGCTTTAGTCGTTATGCTCCTATGTCGTGTAATTAAAAAAAATATAGTACTTTTCCAGTCAGAACCCAGCAATGCAACAGTGCTTCCTGGAGACAGAGAAATAGCTATGCGTTTCCTTTTAGCTTTTTATTTGGGACTAGCGACTAGCTTTGCTTTGACCCGGCGGACTTCGTACCGCATTTCTGAAATTTTTCTAATATAGTCTATGTTACTCAGCGCTAATGTAGCATTCTAATCGTGAAAGATTTTTTTTAATCGGTCCAGTAGTTTTTGAGTTTAATCGTTGCAAACATACATACATACAAAAATACAAAGGTTTCCTCTTTATAATATTAGTACTCGTATAAATGAACTGACATGAAAACTCGGGTAAAAGGTACATGGGGAGGCCTTTGCCCTACTATAGGACATGATAGGCTAAGGAAAAAACAAGCATTAATATCTGCGAAGTAGCTGTAGGTATCAACACTCACAAAAACATATTATTCGAATAAAATTATATTACATTCCGATGAATGACTAACTCAATACACGTTTTGTTTTTAAATACAGTAAAACAAAATATCTATTTTAATTGAAATTCATCTTTTTTAATATTTTAACTTGCAACCTTAGATAGAAAAAACCGGACAAGTGCGAGTCGGACTCGCCCACTGAGGGTTCCGTACAAATTTATGGGTATATTATATAGTTCAGGAATCGAATCTTGAACTTTGCCCGAAATTCATTTTCCAAAACCTACAATTACTTATATTATACACTTAAGTAGGTAGGTTTAAGGATTGTGTTTAATTACAAAATTTAAAAAAAGGTCTAAGTAGGGACGCATAACACACTGTTAGGTAGTACGTACACCAAAGTTATTAGGTACCTACCTATACATATAAAAGAGGGAAAAGGTATTTCTTTTTTCATTCTTCGTCATAAATCGAATACTGTACATCATAAAAATAATTACTAATCTGTTTAAGCTTGTGCAAATGAAGCCCTTTCATACGATACTTCACATGACACGGTTAACTTACTTTAACATTTGGACCCCCGTTCCTAGCATAAAGACCCTGTTTTTTTGTGATTTAATTAAATATGTATAGTTTTCAGATTTTTCCCAGTATTTGTAGTATAAGACGATATTACTTACCAAGCTTCATAGTTCTAGGTCAACGCAGCAAGTACCCTATGAATTTTGATTCCCTTGAGAGTGTCGAAATATACGTTTTTTGCGACATAAACGGTCATATCTTTTTTTTTCGTTAACTTAGAAGTTTTATTTTTTTACAGATTCAAGAAACCGTAGACCTGAGTATATAGGTTTTAATTTAAATTCGATACCTCCACGCGTTTTCGAGATAAAGGGTCTTGTCAGACAGACGGACAGACGGACGACGGACAGACGGACAGACGGACAACAAAGTGATCCTATAAGGGTTCCGTTTTTTCCTTTTGAGGTACGGAACCCTAAAAATAAAGGGCAAATTTACGTGCCACGTCTTTTATTTGTGGGTGTGAGTATCTCAGATGCTTTACCGTTCCTTTGGTGCACTATGTAAAATTTTACGTGTGCTTTTTTTATTGTTGCACAAATTTGGGTTCGAAATAACTCACCATCCAAGGTTTTCTATGAATAAAAATAAATAGTATTTTTTTAAATATAGATGACGGCACATAGCTTTTCCAGTATCTAAATTATAATACAGTAAGAAAAAGATAGAGATAAGATATCCGTTTCGTCAGTAGTTCAAACTTCAAAGTTCCAGATGAAGTGCGCTTTCATCTTCGGCCCTATCATCATTTCCCATTCTGTTGAGATAAAGGCCAAGTGCTTTACCGTTGTAAAATTAAACATTTAAAAAGCTATGCTGTACAAACACCTTAATCGTATATCCAAGGTCTCTAGAATAACATGTTTAGTTTACGTATTAATGCCTTCGTCCAATTCAAATAGAAGACCCTAAAAATACTAGAAGTGGTCAGGCAAAGTGAAACGTCAAAAAACAAGTTACGTAAGTACGACTAATACTTACCTTTCCAGTTAAAAACAAACAAATAAGATTATGCCGTGTTTTTGTTTTAATTTGTTTTAATAGCTTGGTTCAGTTTACACACGGCCAATTTCAAAGTTGAAGAAAGATAGACATCAATAAAATTTTCTTCGTTTGATGATAATAGATTATAGGGATTATATGATTTTAGACCATTAAGTTGTGACGCCAATGATAATGGACAATCCTTCGATCCCCTTTTGTTTTAGTAAGGGGTTTCAAACTTTTACTGAGACTTATACGGACATCCTAAGAAAACTTGAAAAGATTTTGTTTCATATGCTAATACGCATTCATGTTTGTCAATGGACATCGTTTTTTACTTAAAACCTGTGTGGTACTCGTCAAAAGACTTATAAGAACAAGAATAAGAATAATTTATTGCACTAAAGTAGGTAGGCGCTCATTAGAGGGTGATGTCCAGCAGTGGACTAAGATAGGCCGATGATGATGATGATGATGATGAAAGTAGGTATAGTACAAGTGTTAAAAATACATAATTTAAAATGTGCATAGGCAGATTGAGTCAGTACAATTAACAGAGGTCCCCAAACTAGGCAGTGCTTGGATCTTGGGAACCAAACTATTCTTTACTTGACCTTGCGACCCGAATTTCCAATACCTACTGAAAGAAACAGCACAAGAAAAATAACCCAAACTAAACCAAAAACAATATTAAAATTAGAAAACTTAGAAACATGAACCGAGAAGCGCTTTAGTTTCAATATACGAATTCTCAAGCAGCCACTTAGTTAAAATCTTCTTTGCGTCACAAGCCCTTGCTGTTGCATTGTAAACACGAGCTCTGAGTCGCCAAATCTACTAGCAAAGTGTGGCACGGTACAAATATGTGAGTAGTATAGATATACTAAATACAGTTTGACATTGTGAGCATACAGCGGACGCCATCTATCGTCAACACTCGGCACTATTTAGTAACCGGCAAATCGCAAATTTCGTTTGAGTAGCAAATATTAAGTTTTAAAAATCTTTGTCTTTTAATATTATTTGAAAAATACATACCTAATTATTGTTATTTACGTTATTTTAGAATTAAGTGCAAAGTTATTAAATGTATAGAGGTAAGCATTATTTGTGATTCCGGGTTCTTGAAAGTTTTTAATTGTAAGTGTATTAAGTTAAATACTGTATGATTTGGTTACGACATACTTTTTTTTGCAAATGTCGTCACTTCTGTTAAAGCTGTGAAGTTTCTTGCGGCCATTCTTCTCCACAGCTAAAAAATAGACGTCCTGAATGGGTATTAAGTAGGTAACAAATGTATTGACGATTCAAAATCACTTTCTTTAAAAGTTTATTTAAATAAAAAAAAATACTTTGACTTTGATTTTGATTTGCAAACTACTTTTGAATGGAAATATACCTACACCACGCTACAATGTTGTAGAGCTATCCGAGTTGCAGTGCTCTGGTAATTGAACTAGCACTCAGTTGAATTCTCTTTTTAGACCATTACAATGCAAATGGTCCATGGTCCGTTATTAGACCTACGTTATTAGTTCATACCTGAGTGTTAGATAACTCAATGGGCATATAGGTCACAAAATGATTTTTAAATGGTTACTTTACGACTTTTAACTAATAAATAGGTATTCAAATTGAAGTTTTGTACGCATATGATAATTATACTCAAAGTATTATATGTAGAATAGAATAGAAATATTTTAGAAATATATTTCGTAGTGGCACATTAAACCTAAAGTTCGTAACTTGCTTTTCGTCGCCAAAAAATAACAGAAGATAGATATTAAAAGTGTCAATTATATTTATGTCAGTTGTTTAAACGTAGAAAGATAAATAATGATAATTTGAACAAAGACTAGCGCTATATGTAATTAAGTAGTGCGTTGATGATGACAAATGAATGATCAAAAGAACAATTGTTCGTAAAGTAATACTGGCTTCTTATAAGAAAGTATAATTAAAAGTAGTATTTTCTAATAAGATTTAAACATCGTGTTGCCGGACTGGCTGGTCCAAACCTTTTTTTGCTATTCAAATAGAGAAATGTATTTAGTTTTTCTAAGACTTTTTTGACATGATGTTAGTGGTTTTTGTTTGAAGTTGTCAGGTTATTAATCCATAAATAATTGTATTATATTAAACTTATTAAATATTTACAAAATACTACATGTTTCCAACAATTTATTATAAGTACAATCCACTACTCCATAACACATCGTAAGCCGATAAACGTCCCACTTCTGGGCCCAGGTCTCCCACATAAAAAATATGACATTGGAAGATCAGGCCATAACCACAGGATAACGAGACCCAGAAGCCAAGCCTAACATACCGCGTTCGAGCGACGCACACGTACATACACGGACACGGATCTCGGAACAGTCCGAGTAGGGCTGCCACCTTTTTTTGTCCAAATAAAGTACATTGGATAGGTATTAAAAGGTAGAAAATAAAGTACATAGTGTCAAAATAAAGTACGATTATTTATTTCGCTTAAAACATACTTCTCATTGCTTTTAGCAACTTTTAACAAATAATTATCACTGCTGCACAGCAACTTTTTTGTGTTATGTAAAAATAACCTCGGAGAAATAAAATATGTGAAAAAAAGTATTTTTGCGTACTTTATTGTTATCGACGACGACCTCCTTGGTCGAGTGGTTTGTACACCGGTTTTCATGGTGTCGCCATATCTGAGGTCCCGGTTTCGATCCCCGGTCGGGTCATTATAGAAATTATTGTTTTTCTAAATTGTGTCAGTTCTGGGTGTTTTCTATGTATATATAATAAGTATGCATTTAAGTATTTTATGTATGTTTATCCATTGTCTAGTAACAATTCAACAAGTTTCATAACGAAGCTTCTCTTAGGCTAGATAATTGGTGTGAGTGTAAGAAAGTTTATTTATTTATTTATCTTTGTTTGTTCATCAGTTAAGAACCGTCTAAAAAACGTCAAAAAATCATGAAGTATAGAGTACAAGTACCCGAAATAACGTACAATACTTTGTAATAAAGTACGGATGGCAACCCTAAATCCGAGCACAGCTGTTGCGAGTTTCCGTATCCATGAGAGTTTGTCTGTGTGCGTTGCTCGAGCACGTCTGTATGAAGATTACCAGTCTCCATATTTTGTGCAATAACACACTACACTGGCCCAATGTGCTTGTTAAAAACTGCTATCTTACCTAATCATCATCATCATCAGCTCAATAATGTCCCCACTACTAGGGCACGAGCCTTCCCTATGGATGGATAGGGAGAACGGGCCATAAACAGTGCGGATTGGTAACGACTGCTAATGCAGCCGGGAACAACGGCTTAATGTGCCTTCCGAAGCACGGAGGAGCTCGAGATGATACATTTTTGCCACCAATCCGATGACCGGCCTTTGCGAAAGTTTCTTAACCTCAGCACTCGCAGACCAGGCGCGTTAACCACTGCGCATCGAGCTCCTCGTGCTTCTCTTACCTAATAACAAGGACCAACTGCTTCCTTCAGAAGTACTCCTGATCCTATCCGAACCCCTTGAAGAATCTTGTAAAGAACGGGACACGCACTAGTGCGTGATGCCATTCTCTCTAGAAAACCTCTGACGATGTTTCGTTACACACGGCTTGAGGTATACCTTTCAGTTGCCGCCCCCAAAATAGTCCAGTAACGCTGAAAGTGTTGCCAGACGCAATCAGTAAACTCTCTTCATAAAAAAATTATTTGGACTTATAAAGTTGCCTAACTTTAACGCCATGAAGCCACTACATCAAATAGTTTTTTTCTTTTTATTTTATTTTAAATGGTCTTTTGGATATTAATTTATTAAAAATAAATGTTGGCCCCATCGTAGTGTAGGTACTTGTATTACATTGGTGTACTTACGAAGAGCTATGTTTTATACAAAAAACATAGATTTAGTATTCTAACAGTTTATCTAACATTCGCTAATACTTATAAAATATTTGCTAATACGATTAGAAACAGCGATCTAACGAAGAATGCTGAATAGACAAAAGAGCGTCTATCTAACACACACACAAACTCACGTGCGCATGCGCATGCCTCAAGAGTCAAGATGATACACACATCTCTGAAGTGTGTTTACCTGCAAGTGTGTGTATATCATGTGTGTGTGTATAGGAATGAGAGGGCCTTTGTATGGCAGGATATGGGTCAGCGTGTCTTCCCCTCACTCGGTAAATAGAACGAAGGATAGTCAGTTTATTATATTACATAGATTAGGGCATTAGAAATGTACTTGGAACAGTTTGCGTTAGAAACATGCCGGTACTGATAAAATGTTTCAATGAAAGCTTTATTCCAAAGACAGCTATAGGTTTTTTTATAGATTGCAACAGACTTACAAACAACGTTGTCCTTTTTTGTTACAACGCTGTCAATTGACTTATAATTTGTTTTAGCTGGTAAACTTTGTTTGTGTAGGATAGTTATTTTAAGTAGTCTATTTATTTCTTTAAGACTGTATCTCTCTCCATTTTTATTTTTTGTTTTATTTTTGCATTATGAGACATACATCATACAGCACATAATAGTTCCAATTACAGTACACAAAATATAATACAAATACCAATTAAGTTTCTACCAAAAATTATGAAGAGAATCATGAAAATCTTAGTAGTTTATCCGTATTAAAATGGAAGTAAATAGTACGTGTCGGCGTTTCCCTTTCATGCAGTCATTCTCTGTTTCAAATATTAGTTTGCATTGTTTTTCAGATCACATGGACAATATTACAGAATTCACAGTTCAATACAATCAAACCGATACTATCTGTTGCCATACGATCTAGATTGGTTGTCCATAATAATATAAACTTTCATTGACCCAAAAAATAATAGAAAAAAGATAAAAGATGTTAATGTCCTTTACTAAGGTCCAATCTATCTGATTAATTAATTTTCCCTTGACTATTTGTAAAGATACTATAGACCTTACGCGAAATTCATGAGAGAATTTGAAAAGTGACGTTGCAATGTTTGGTTTTATTTGCCAACATTAATGCATGTACACGAACACTTAATGGGTAATAATTCCACCTTTTCAAATTTTCATTCAATAAAACACAAATATTAGAAAAAAAAAAGACTTCACTTTCTTGTCAATAAGGCTAATAAGTTATTTATTGCATAAACAAATTCGAAATATTTTTAAATTAACTTTAAAAATAGCATCCTTGAAAGAGGTGCGATTATTTATAAAAAAAAAACTACGTAGGTACATAATCGTTGTTTGTATGACCGCGAGTGTGTCATCGACCTCTATCGACCAAAGTTTAAATGTCGAACACGGTCATGCACTAAAATTGCATAAATTACACAGACCAAAATAAGCTACATGTTTTTTTATTTTTTTCTACAATGGCCAGGATTTATTCAGCCTTTAGATAGTTTGAAAAAGTTTCTATCTCCTGACGGCTACGGCTTGTCATAGTGGGCCTTATAGGACTTCTATTTTATACCTAGTAGCATTTACAAAAGTAATCGGGAATTAGTGAACGACTTTAAATGATAAGAAAATGTGGGGTTAGTTTCATATTTTTAGACTGTTATTGACATTAGTATTATTACAATTTTTCTGTTATTTTTGTGTATTCGATATTTCAGCCATGGTCATTTATGAGCAAACAAAATGGTCAACCCTCTTTCTTGGGCTATTTACTCGTTCTCGCTCACGAGTCAAGGCACACTACGCTTACAATATCAGTATGCAAAACGCCACTTTTTCATTATTTTACTTACATATTCTTTCTGCTGTTACTAATTTAATAAAATTCTTCTTATCAATTATTACTTTCATATTATATTTAACAATATAATTCTGTAAAATAGACACCCGTAGGTATCCCATGATGACAACAACGTACCAAAGTTTCATCGCAATCGGAACATCATACAATAAACATACATACGAGACAAACAAAGCAACATTCATTTTTACTTGTTTCTACTTATACAAATTTCTTCTACATTCGGGTGTATAACCGCGACCTTCCCGTGCCCTATCTCTAATTAACTTCGGTCTTTGGCCCCGACAAACAAACTGACTTTGAAACGTTCTCTCGCAATATGAAACATTTCTCAATTTACTTTTATTGCACGACACAACACCTTTTTTGTCCGTGTTTTTTCTCTCTTTTTATGGCAACACTTAATTATGTGTTTTGTCTGAATATAATAGAATTATCATTTTGAAATCTGTAGTAGGTATTCTTAGTATTCTCGTTGTAACTTCGACAAGTAAGTAAACAGCTTATAACTGTCCCACTGCTGGGCAAAGGCCTCCATCATTGAAATCAAGTCAATGGCTTAGGGCGGTTACAGACTAGCGTTTTATACGCGCGTATAAGCTCGTTTTTGGAAGCGCATGTAGGCGCGTATAGGCGCGCCTTTTGCCACACGTGCAACTCGTACGAGCGTTGACGCGCTTATAAGTTTGTATAAGCATTCATCGTATAAGTAACGCAAATAGCAATGTTTCTTCGTCAGAATCCGTGTTGATACTGACACGACACCACTACCGGTTCGAGCGAACACGCCGAAATATGCCCGTTTATGCGAGTACGGTTTTTTAAAGCGCGTAATGTAGCGTGCGTGTAAGCGCGTATGCCGAAACGACCGTAAACGCGCAGAAAAATACGCTAATCTGTAACCGCCCTTAATGGAGATCACCAACCCGCATTTGGCAAGCGTGGTGACGCTTGCATCGAAAAATCCGAAATCCATTTTGCCCGACCTGGGAATTGAACCTGGGACCTTCGGTTATCGGGCCAAGCGCTCTGCCACTCGGCCACCGAGGCGCTGTAACTTTTTATTTAGAAATTAGTTAACCTTTCGTGTACTACGTGGGGTATTGCACACCCCGGTCCACAAAAATTTACAATTATTTGAAAACTATGAAAGCGCGAGAGCACATGTTCTGAGTAGCTGGAGATGCGCTGTTGCCGCTCCGATTGGCGCCATCACATTAGTCCGGTGACTGCCACCAAGATAGTTACGCGCGTCTTAAGTGCGCGCGGGCATTACACACCCCACCTCGTACGGCGCGTTGTTATAGAGGTATGTCGCGTAATAGAAGATTTTTGTATTTTATTATTTGTTTAAGTGTCCTATATTAGAGTTAATTGTTACAGATATAAATTTTATAGAAGAACATGTCTCAATTGACAGAGTCAGATATATTTAGAGCACTTTTAGATGAAACAAATGAGTCTGAGTTAGAAAATGAGAATTTTGAGGAAGAGTCTGAAAATCCTTCCGATCATTTGAGCATCCAAAGTGATACAAATAGCGAATTTGAAGCTGAGTTGCCTTGTCCTAGAAAAAAGGATAGAAAAACCAAATACACATGTAAAAAATGTTACAAGCCAATATGTATGGAGCATGCTGATTTTTTTTGTCAAGACTGCGGTGATTTTGATACCAATGATCTCAATTGAAATTAATGATTACTATGTTTATTTCTAGTTTAGTTCTTAGTATATTC
This sequence comes from Eudonia mercurella, assembly GCA_963082485.1. NCBI lineage: Eukaryota > Metazoa > Arthropoda > Insecta > Lepidoptera > Crambidae > Eudonia > Eudonia mercurella. Next base: position 24,306,452 of record OY720023.1, on the reverse strand, counting down.
ATTGTTGATTCCTAAACTTAAACAATTGTGATAATCTACTTGTGCCATTTTAAATTAATATATAAGAAAAACAAAGACGTATTATTAAGATTAAAAAAGTTATGTTTCTGTTCTTTTATTGATTAAACTAATAATAATAATAAAACACTTCTTTTTTTTATTTAAACCTATTGATTACAATGTATAGGTCTTATTCCATAAACAAAACACTCAAATAATTGAAACATACTAGTCTTATTACACCTTATATTTTTGGGTATGTCACACCCCACCTAGTATAGGACAGGCTTTTAAGTCACCTGGTACACGAAAGGTTAATATCAGCTGTTAACCGTTTCACATTATTAAAGTCCCATCCATAAAATACAGTCTAAGACTTAAAATGAATGAATGTATCAGCTACCTAACTTCCCCTGCATGTCGTAAGAGCCGACCAATGGACAATGGTTCTAAGATGCACATCAGGCGATCGGCTAGCAGTCCATCACTGATGTTATCTACTTCACCTCGGAGCCCTACTTTGATTCTGCTAAATGTAGCGTCGCGGTCACAAACGGCGAATTTACTCAAAATTGGTGATTTTGATGCTTTATCTACCACTTTTTGGGAGTTGGACGTGAGAAGATGTTTGTATGTAATATATATTTTTTTGATACGATCTAAGATCTAAGTAAATATTAACTCGGTTGAAATAGATATGTTTAAATACCTTTAGTAAAGTATTTGATTTAATTATTTTCTAATTAAAATCATCATTATCAGCTTAAAAACATCTACCGCTGGGCATCAATACATGAAACATTTTACAAGGGGAGATCGGCGACTCGTTGCGATCCTAACGCTTTGGAGAATTTAGTAAGGGACGGAAACACGCTTACGTGATGCCATACCCTTTAGAAAACCTCTGGGGTTATTTCGATCTCACGGCTTGAGGAACCCTTTAAGTTCCTCCGCCCACAAAAGTCGGGGCTGTCATTGCTAGCACGGGGCCATGGGGTCATTTGGCTATAAAACGTCATAGATTTTAGACTTACGTTATAATAAAGTTATTACAAAAAAAATGGTACATATTAAGTCCTCGCGCGCCCTGTGAACGCACGGTCGTACACAAGGTGGCCCGCTAATTATACCTACAGCGCGGGACGGGTTAAGGTACTGAAAAGATGATGTTGAAATTACAAGGTTTTTGCAACTATCTCCATAAACGTGGAGAGGAACAGTTATCAGTATGGCTGTTAACTATGATGACGTCACTGAACAGATGACTGTAAACATTTGACCCAATTTGTAAGCCGATATGTTGTAACGCGCCAACCGCAATGTCGGCAAATGGGAGCACGCGAGTGCGAAGACACGAGTACAATAACTAGTACTATGTACTAAAAAAACAGGAAAGTTTAATTACTAGTGTATCAGTGTAAACCAACAGCAATGGTAATGGTAGTAACGACTTCTTGGCGGGAAAGTGAAGAGTCAAGTCTGCTGTTTTGTTCTATTTTCAAAACATTGTGTTAAGTCAAATTTAAGTAATTGTGGATTATTATCCGTAAAATTTTCGTGAACGTGCATGAGTGTTGGGAAATGAAATAAAACAGTGTAACGACACTTTTTAAATTCCCTCAAGAAGTCTGTTTAACATCACAGTAAAGCCCCACATCTTTATTGATACTCAGGGGGTTTGGGGGAAATATAATTTTTACCAATTATTCATATTATTATTATTATTATATTATTAACAAACAAAGAAGATTGATGTTCTATGTTGTCACTTTTCAAACGGTACCGATTTTGAGGTTCCTTATTTATTTAACAAAACAATTACAATATCATATTGCTTTAAACAATAAAACGACGTGATTACAAGTGTCTAGTTTGTCCAGATAAGAGCAATAAAGTATGTAATTCGTGTGAGCCTTAAACTTTGATCGGATCTTAAGGATCACAAATAGGGGTGCCAGTAGCTAAGTATTATAAGCCTTACACTTTATTACTATCAAATAATTAAATAATTAAGTAACTGCGATTGCTAAGGCCGGTCGTCGGATGTGTGACCCACAATTTATCATCTCGAGCTCCTCCGTGCTTCGGAAATCACGTAAAGCCGTTGGTCCCGGCTGCATTAGCAGTCGTTATCAACCACCAATCAGTGCTGCCAGTTTAGCATTTTTATAGCTAAATTTAGCATTTTTCTAAGTGGTTTGGCATGAATAAATTCAATTTACATATACCATATACTATATTTTCTAGCATTTTATCCTTTACCCTGAAGTGAGTTCATAGTTTATTTAAATCTGAGTTTCCGAACCTCTGAATGCAAAACATAAACCCTGGAAAACGCGGCGATGTTTCTGAACGCGAACAAAACTACCTCTACTGCTAAATTTTGGTGTGAAGTGATGGACTACCTACACGAACGCTGCTGAAAATAATCCCTACAAGGAACTGGCTGCATTTGCAACAATGTTATTAACATTACCCCATTCAAATGCAGACGTAGAGCGTGTATTTAGCCAAGTTAATTTGGTTAAAACTAAACTCAGGAACAGTTTATCAACATCAACTTTAAATGCAACTTTATACGTAAGATTCGGTCTAAGAAGAGTTAACAAATGCTGTCACTCCTACGAGGTACCTGACCTTGAATTGAATCTTGCGAAATATAGGGACAAATGAGGCTTCTGCATTATGCAAGTTATAAATTCGTGTTCTAAGTGCTTGTTTGACACGATTGTAAATATTTTTTAATAATATACTGTTTATTTCTGAGTTGGCATTTTTTTAGCACTCTCCGAAAAGTTTTGCATGTTTTTGGAATTTTTTGAATGTAGATTTAGCAGAAATTATTTTTTAAAGTTGGCAGCACTGCCACTAATTCGCACTGGGCACGCATTGTAGTTTATGGCCTGTTCTTCCTATCCATCCATAGAAAAGGCTCGTTTTTCTTTGAGAGAGTTTGCTGATTGCCTCAGACGGCATTTTCAGCTTCACCGGGCTTTTTTGGGGGCGGCGAGGAACGTAAAGGGTCCCTCAAGCCGTGTGAAACGAATCACCTTCGGAGGTGTTCTAGAGGGAACGGCATCGCGCACTAGTGCGCGTCCCGTGCCCTACTAGATTCTCCGAAGGTTTCGCGGATCGGCTGAAGGGTTCGGATCGGATCGGGGGAAAGGCTCGTGCCACAGCAGTGGGGACGTAAGTATATGAGCTGGTGATGATGATGGAATTAAGTATTTAAATTCGAAACAACTTGCAAATACCGTTTGGCTAGTTCTTAGTAATGTTTTATCTGTGTTTAATTTATCAATTGCTATTTCCGGGAAGTGAAGCAATTTGATAGATCTAGAACGATCAGACGTAAATTGAAGTTCAATGATTTATAGTTCTTTATTGATATCAATACAGTTAGTCATTAGTTCCTCTTCCTACCAATTATCAAATGTAATCTTAGCACAAACCACATCAAAGAGACTCGCTATAATTTTATAAAAAAGTTTTACATTTTCGACTTTATAACTCATGTTTTTGTGTGTTCGCATTAGAACAAATACATCTATACTAATATTATAAAGCTGAAGAGTTTGTTTGTTTGTTTGTTTGAACGCGCTAATCTCAAGAGCTACTGGTTCGAATTGAAAAAATATTTTTGTGTTGAATAGTCCATTTGTTGAGGAAGGCTATAGGCTATATTACATCACGCAATGACTAATAGAAATGGTGCAGCAATGAAAAATGTTAGAAACGGGAAAGTATTTTTTTGAGAGCTTTCCTTGCGTGCGCTGCGTAGATTATTCGCTAATTAACGCGGGTGAAACCGCGGGGCACAGCTAGTTAACAATAAAGGTAACAAATAAATTAATAACATTGACCAAGTACAAGACGTTCACTTAATTTTGATGATGATTACAATTCACTTCAATTTACATTATGTTTGCTAAACAACGCCTCGGTGGGGTAGTGGCAAAGCTCTCAACCCGACACTCGAAGGTCCCGGTTTCAACTTCCAGGTCGGGCTAAGTGTGTTTCGGATTTTTCGATGCATAGCCCGGGTTTGCGATCAACCAACCCGCATTTGGCAAGTGTGGTGATTAAGCCTTTACCCATCAATTGTGGAGATGACTGGATTTCAATGACGGAGGCCCAGCAGTAGGACAGTTATAGGCTATTTAGTTTACTTGCTAAAAAAAACAATATTGAATTTAATTAGTTCGAGTTGACAACCCTGTACCGCGGTCACAATACTTCGTGATTGACACTGCCCTATGCCAGTACCAGTGCTGTTTGAATATAATGGGTTGGTGACATTATACCCAGATTAGGATTTGCAGGGCTGATGGTGAATGGATTTGTAAGAACTCATAGAAGTATGTACTTAGGTATTGTGGATTAAGCAATTTGTTTCAAAATGTTGAAATAACCTACATAAATAAAAATCAATTGCTGTTTGTTAGTCTCGCTAAAACTCAAAAACGGCCTGAGCGATTTGAATATTTTTTTGTCTAATAAAAGGCTGCTTTAAAAGAAAAAAAATGTGAAAACTCAAAAAAACAGTTGAGAAATCGAAATTTTGAAACATGGTATGGGAATCGCCACTTTGCATTACTCTTAATAGATGGCGTTAGTGGCGGACCTAACAGACGTGCTACTGTCATTATTTTCGTGCGGTTGTATATTAGGTCCTTACCTATGAAATTTACGTTTTGTATGAAGATTTTTTCATTCCAGAGGATGGGCAGCAGCATCTCTCTGATGTTACCCTCAACCTACTGCGATCGCCAACCCGCCTGCCAAGCGTGGCGATTACGGCAAATACCCCCCATATCATTGGGGGAGGTCTTTGTCCAGCAGTGGACGTCTTTTGACTGAGATGATGATGATGAAGATTTTTTATAAAATTATATTTTTCATACTAAATTTTTTTTTATTTTCTTAGTATCTATTTATGTTAACACTATAAAATTGTAGAGTAGTGTGTCTATTTCAATAGCTAAATATAGCAGATATTATAAAGAAAAAAAATCAAGTCACAGCTACACTGAAACAAAAGATCAATTCCGCAAACAAAAAAGAAGTCAATTTAAAAAAAAAAATTAGGCGATAAAGACTCAAAATGAATAATCATTGTTATTACTGAAGCCTAAGTAACATAGTCCTAATTAAAGGTGTATAATAATATTAACAACCGGTATTGGCTTTTAGAAGTAAGTAATACACCTATTAATAAGTGAGAAAAAAACGTCAATTTCATAGGTAAGGACGAAAATAATTACACAGGACAACGTCTGTCGGGTCAGCTAGTATTATAATAATTAACACATCATTATCGCTGTTAATAAAGTCCGTGGGCGTGGAGTGAGTTTAGTTTGTCATACTTTTTTTTGTGAGTCTTCAGCTGGCCGCCGATGGACTTTACACCTTCATTGGACGTTTTTGTGGGCACACCGTCAGCGGGTTTCTAAAGGGGATAGCATCACGCTATCGTGTCCCCGTCCCCTTCTAGATTCTTCGAGGTATTCGGATTGGATCGAAAGCAGTTTGCCATTCTACCATTTTCACAAATACGAGAATTTGGCAACGCCTTCCGGTGACAAACGAAGAGAAGAAGAAGATGAAGAAACATATTTATTAACAACACACACATACAATAATTTAGAGTAAGAAATTAAGATAAGATAAGATAATTATTAATTAGCATTTCGACTTGGCATGTTACAATATAAATTCATAGATCACATATCAAACTTATTTCACAATAGCATGCAAACATACATTATAATTCAATTAGTTACTCCAATAATAATTAAAATCCATTAAATTAAACAATATGTTATCAAACTAATCAATTAAAATTTACAAAATGTATCATCATTTAACAAAACATTAAAAAAAACTCATAAAGTGACATAAAGTGTCATAAAAAGTATTCTCAACTAACCAATCATTGTATGATTCCTTTGAAAAGATATTTCTAAGAGATATAAGAGAGAATAGATAGAGAGACAAGAGATTCCTTTTAAGAGATAAGAGTTGAAATTTTGCTCTACAAATTCACCTTTTCGTAAACGAGTGATGATTATAACTCTCACTAGGGATCCAGGCGGGTCATATATGGGTCATATGCTTGTTTGGAACATGACTCAGTAACATAAAAAAAATACTTTAGCAACTATTGGCAGCCCTCAAAATTAAAGCGTCAGTGGTAGGCTTGGTCCCATTGTTCTAGCACATGCCGTACAAGCAATGCGTTGCATTCCAATTGTCTAAGCTGACATTGTTAAGCATCGCTAATAAGAGTTTAGCAGGAAAAGTTTATACTTTATGGAACACATTTAAAAACGAATAGCTTTAAAACTTTTTTTATAACATACGGTTTTTAGAGCCAACGTTCTCTGTGACCGCGGACAGTGCAATGTTATTTGAGTCATATTTTTTTAATTTCGCGACTTTACAATGTTTTTTCTATTTATCTTTCCATTTATGGTTGGGAAACTTATTTTTAAGGAATAGGTAAGGTTTAGAAGCGTACATAAATTAATCACATTTTTAAAATTACACAGTAGGTGTCGAAAAAATTAAAAAGATTGTATTAAACGATATAAGAAAAGATTCAGGTTATAAATATTTTTTATTACACAATGTCATTGTCTCAAAACTTAAACAGCTTTTATTTAAAAATAAAAATGTAAAATAACTACCTTTATACACAACCACAATAACCACCAAAAAAAAAAAAAACTTTATAAAAATAATTTTTTTGAGAGTCCTGAAAAGGTTTTATTTACCCTGATCTGCTTATGAATATGAGGAGCGAACCTTACCAGCCGAATGTCAATGCATACTCGTTGTACCTTTACATGCACTTCTAGGTCATCACCCTTTCAAACTAATCTAGCAAGTGACATTTACCAACGAATTTGCATACACCAGATTGCATAGAAAATACCTCACATTATAACCGATGATTTACATTCGGTATTGGATAATTAGTGGAACAAGGAGTACCTGACTGCATCTGGAATTAGTTAGGTAGTTAAGAAAATAATTTTGATTTGATTCAAAACGCTTTATTCGGTGCCACTCGCGTTTCGAGGAGCTCGATGGCGCAGCGGCTAGCGCGTTCGGCTTGCGATCTTGCCCGCTAAGCAACTTTCGCAATGCCGGGTCGCCTGATGGGTGACCAATTAAAAACATCTCGAGCTCCTCCGTGCTTCGGAAGGCACGTTAAGCCGTTGGTCCCGGTTGTTGTCGTAAGATGGCAGTCGTTAAAACCCACCAACCCGCATTGGGCCAGCGTGGTGGGTTATGGCCCAATATCCCCACGTGCTACTGATCATGTGGGAGGCTTGTGCCCAGCAGTGGGACGTTTATAGGCTGATGATGATGATGATGATGATGATGATGACTCGCGTTTATCCAACCAAAAATGTGTAGTGTGGTGCTCATGAAATCTTTTAAATTAAATAACGCAACCAAATGACGATATGACGATGATGATAGTTAAAGATCCGTCCCCCCGCCCACCGGATATTTTACGTGTCTCATAAGGTCTATAAAAAACTAGAAACCGTTTTACCTTTAAAATCCGTGGGGCTTAGAATATTTAAAAAAAGGAAGGGACCGGAAAAAGAAAAATCTTTAATTTACACTACTACACTACCAATGAAATATTTATGTAATGATATTAACTTCATATATACAAATAAAGTGTAATTAAAATACTATTCTATATATTTTAATTTTATTGGGTAGCTCCGGTGGATTAAAACCAGAGTAACGCTTTAGCACCAAGTACCTACACGCTTTTTTTTCCGAAAAATACCGCGCTTTTGTAGAATGTCGCCATACGACCCAGTGAGGAATCGAACCTGGGTCTTCCGCAATCCGGGCGGCTGCACTGACCGCTATGCTACCGGGAAAGCTGACGTAAGCGCTGAATTTTTGCCACTGCTTTTTAATTTTTGAATGCTTTTTGCGGCACAGTGCCGTCTATCCAAAGGTAGTTGCAACCGATGACTTTTTTTTTCACTGTATTTTATAAAATATTTTATAAATATTTATTTATTTCAGCTTCAGTGCAGTAATAAGCACTTAAAAATAAAAAGTAAAAATGAATGTCGCCATGTTAAAATATTTCGTATCACTTTTTCCAATCCATTAACTATGTCTACTTTAAATGCAATACCTATGCTAGGTGGCGAATCCGTTAAGATACGGATCAAGGGTTAACACGGTAACCAGATACCGCTTACAGATGCGCTTGACACATTTTACGGTTATTACCTTCATAAATATGCGAAGAAAACGTAAAGACTACTACGAATACAATAACGCAATATTCTTGTATCATATTCCCATAATGTTCAATGGTCAGTGTTAAAATGAATACACTCATCACCAGCTCATAATTGTGTCCCCACTGCTGGGACATGAGCCTTTTCTATGGATGGAGAGGAACTGAACGGGCTATAAACCACCACGCGGGCCCAGTGCGGATTTGTGGTTGTTAACGACTGCTAATGCAGCTGGGACCTACGGCTTTACGTGCCTTCCGAAGCACGGAGGAGCTCAAGATGTAACATTTTTGGTCACCTATCAGATGACCGGCCTTTGCAAAAGTTGCTTTTTCTTAGCAATCGCAGACCGGGCGCGTTAACCACTGCGCCATCGAGCGCCTATAATACGCTTATTATCGTCATAAATTACGTAGAACTATTTGTTCATTGTGAATGTGATAATAAATTACTGTAATTTTAAACGTACTAGGTTTTAATAGCTTCCTAATTATAATAATTATTTCTTAAATTCAACGGTAAGATAATCAATTCACTAATGTATATTTATTAAAAACAGTTAACAGAAGGTACTTAATAATATTGGCGAGTATTAATTCAACAAGACGTTAGGAATAAACAAAATTAAGGAGGTACTAACCTTTTTTCTACAATAATTAACATTCGAACCTAATGAAGATTTATCTGCATAATTACAGCTAGACCTCACAGATGAATTCAATTACTGCGCTACTATATTTCAAAGCCCATTTATTAGTCGCACAGCTGGCCACAAAATATCATTAGGGCCCAGCAACTAACCCGTATTGGGCCAGCATGGTGTGTAATGGACCTATCTCTATATGTGCTACTCGGGTCATGCCCTGCTTTGCTACGCCATGACATGCCATGCCAAGTCATACTAAGCCACGCCATGAAATGTCCAAATGGAAAGGCCTGAGCACAGCAGTGAGACATATAGGCAGATAATGAATCACAGCCGTAGAAACATCATCATCATTAAAGCATTATCTTACATTACTATGAACAGTTGACGCAATAGTATTGTTTAAAGATTTGAAAACACCCGTTCACGAGTATGACATAAAATATGAATCAGCCATCGTTTCACTCAACCATATCTTAGGGAATGTAACGACCCGACGCACATGCCACCACCGCAGAGACAACAAAGAGAGCATGCCACACTCAAGCTACTCTAAATAAGAACTTAATGAATTGTTTAACGCAATAATAAACTATAACCCCTCTTTCGTGAATATTTGTATCACTGGCACATGAAGATACACGGTCAAAGAAACAAATAAAATGCATTTATAATTAAACCCCCTTCACGTACCAGTTGCCAGATCCAGAGCTCCCGATTACAAACTCATTACATTGTTTTCTAATAGGGACTCATTAATCAAAACCGTATATTAAAAATTAAACTTTGCACCTCGCCGCGACTTACAGCTTATTTTACTGGTTTCCTAGTCAGTTAGTGTGCGTCTTTAGATGTTTCGTAATTAAGTTGGTTCATGCAAATGCGCGGTGACCTTTAAGCTACGTTAAGCTGTGCATCTGCTGTATTATTTTTAGTTCTAACGCATTAGACGCACGCGTATTCATTCTGCGTATGCGCACCTGTGTGTGAGCTAGGGTTGACAAAAGTGAGTTCTATTTTGTGCTGTAGGTACTAGTAAACCTTAAATGCATGAAGGTAAGAAAGATGGATGAAGCCAGAAGGGTTAGTCGGGAACAGTCCGCGGCTTGGGTGTATAACACTATCAAATAGCAGTATTGGTGTTTTCCGACAGTTAAAGGTTGAGACAGCCATTTCCTAAGTGGATAACGGTGAATTCCGGGCCTTAACCATCATGCTAACTGGAAGGCTTTAAAGACTCTCATCTTATAACAACAACTGGAACCAATGGAAGTAACTAACGATCTTTTAAAGCACGGAGGAGCATCAAACATTTTGGTTTGATCATCCATACAGTGATTTGCATTTCAGCATTGAGCTTGACATATTATTAATTCAGACACCTATTAAGTAATTAATTATTGCGAAAGTTTCTCATTGTGCGACAACCCTATCAAGTAATAACCAACAAATATTTTGTGGTCACAATTATCTCGTTTAATTAATGGTTTCCAACTCTTATGTTGCTAAGTAGGCGATCCATTGATGCATTTCAATTATACACATTAACACAACACTGTTTGTGATCATCCCGAACGCGACCATTAATTAAAAAGATATGTCAGAAAAACGGTTTAATTGAAATCGTTATGTCTTGCGTTCACAATCCTGTGTTTATATCGATAATAATGAACTTTGGAAAAAGCTATTGCCTCTGGCGGGATATGAAGCCACGATCTTTCGCAATCTTAGCAACTGTTCTTCAGAAAGGCCGAAGATAGGCCGTACTAAACCAATTAATCAGTTTCAATCCAAACCAATAAATCTATCGACACTAGGGTAAAGCTACCGATGAACACACACTACCGAAGAGAACTCAGTGCTTTTAATTTATAATAATATTATATCAATTGGCCTGTTATCAGTCCTAATTTTTTAAATAAAAAATGAGGAGAAGACAGCCAACTATAACTCTCTTCTTTTTACCAAGGTGCCTAGTGCGAGTTTCATTCTCCATAAGACGTTTACGTAAACGACAAATTGACTCTTGAACTAGGCAATAGGCGCCCAGAAGACGCTGCTACATTGACGTAACATTTCTCGTATTTGTTAACGAAATGTAAAATGTTCTTCACGTTACATATCTACTGAAATAAATAAATAAAATAAAACAAAACATGATTAAATGGCAAATAAAACTTGCATTAGGCACCTAGTGGTCAGCGAATGACTTAATGTGTGTATGGAATTATTAATATTAAACTTGGTTCATGGTACGCCTACACATCAACCTATCCAAAACTGTCACATTTATTCAATTATTAATCAACCGTATGCCATACACATAAAGTTCAAAGCCTATTGAGGAAATTTGACAGTTTGTAGTAGTCTGATGTGCAGACCTGTGTACCTATGTAGTACCTATTTTGTTATGTATTTTAATTAACTAAATAAATATTTCCCTTTCCTATCAGTGTGGCTAACAAATAAACAAAGACCTTATTCTTCCTGTCATGTAAACGTCATTTCAAATTAGAGTAAAAGAAACAAAACACGGAATAACTATTCGGAGCTTTTTCTTTGCTTATTATAATGAGGTGTAGCGTAGCGCATTATATGGGTAATATCGAAAAACTTAAAAAAAGCTCTTTATCGACCAACAGTTTTATGATTATTGTTAAACATTATAGTAGCCACAGAGTTTAAAGACTTTAGTTTTATCTTGCAAAACTCGTACCATCAAGAAAGGTGCTACCACACTGCAACGGACTTTTTAAGCCTAACTTACATTTACTATCGTTTCGACTATACTATAAAATATAACATTGGAAACATTAAAAATATATATACATAGTTGAATCTTCTTTTTTAATTTAAATATAATTACTTAAATCAAATCTTAAGTCAAATATAAAAAATATATAATAAATATAATATTTTGGAGTCAATAGCAAGCTTAATTTCAACTCTGCCCCTTTAATATTTTTCCGGACGAATCCGGACTGTTTTAGTAATCTTTTCATTACATTGTATTAGGTATAAAAAGTTAATCAAATACGAAATGAGAACCTTCTTTTTGAAATAATAATAAGATACTCATTTAGTTCGTAACAATGCATACAAATAACAATTAGGAAACAAAGTCGCCGGCGCATTTGCAGACGCCGATCTCCAAAACGAATATACCACAAAAAAACGTGATTGCTCGTACTTTCCGATCGCAAATGTTCTCGATCGTCATTTTGGTCTAATAAGCTAAAGATAACATCAATTATACATCCCAAAATCGGATTTGACGCGCGGCTTTTGTTCCTATTATGACATGAAGAAAATACTTTGTATTCCTTTTTAAGCACATTGCGCGCGTGGAGGATTGTGAGACTTGGCATTTTTTTTAATAAAGGTTTTCTTATGGATATTTCCAATGGAGAAGGAGTTGCTAAAGATAGTTTTTATGTAAACATATAATATGTGTTACAAAACAACCTCCGTAGTAAAATATAAAATGCGGATGATTGAAATCTAGCAATGTCAAACTGATACCTATTTATGTTAGTATATTTTTTAAAGATTTTTTGGTCATGGAACAAGCCTTTTAGTTGAAATATTAAATAGTTTTTTTAAAGAATTATGGTCGTAATTCGACCACTGGGCGACCACTAGTAGGTACATAGTATAAAAAGGCGAAGTGAAGTTCACATACTATGTGCTCGCATTTTAATTGAGCTCTTGTTCCTTACTGAGATGATGATTCTGCTTTTATTTTTTCCAGAAAAAGTGAGCCGGCGCGGCATTGAGTCCGCGGTTCGACGCCCCGTCAAGGCTGCATTTCTCGAGAGGAAACGGGCCGCGATCATTTCTCCGGTCAAAAGTGATAAAAAAAAGATGGTTACTTAAATGTCAAATCGTTTCATTGTGCCGCTACGAGAGTCCAGTTTTTGAGATTGTGTTGTGCTGGAATGCAATTTATGGTTTAATCGCACGCATTGTGTTTAATTACTTTTGTTTTCACTTTTCGTTTTGTTATTTTCTTTTTCGGACCGCCTCGGTGGCCCGATACCCGAAGATTTATTTGGATTTTTTGATGCATAGCCCGGGTTTGTGATCATCAATCCGCATTTGGCAAGCGTGGATATTAATCCATTACCCATTAATTGTAGTGATGACTTGATTTCAATGATGGAGGCCTTTGCCCAGCAGTGGGACAGTTATAGACTATTTACTTTACCCTCCTGACTGCCCTCGTACTACTCATAGTACATCAAAAAATAATAATAATTGGCGGTTATTAGTCTTTATTGCGGTGAAAATACCTTAAAGCGACATCTACCTTTTCCCGCCGAACAAACTAAAAAAAGAAACTTTAACTTTTTTTTTTTTCATACCCTATGGGTCTTTATTTACAATATATCAAAATTTTACGGTGAAATAAAAAAAAATACCTGGAATAGTCAGGAGGTTAATATTACTTTAGTAAAACTGCTGGGCTCTATATTACCATATACAGTACGGGGAGACCGGGTCATAGCCCAACGAGCTGGCCCAATGCTGGCCCAATGCGGGTGACTTTTAACGGCTGCTAGCTTACGATAACAACCGGACCAACGGCTTAACGTGTCTTCCGAAGCATGGATGAGCTCAAATACCATCCGTGAGCGGGGTTACTAGCTTGTAAGCCGAACGCTCTTGCCACTGCGCCATCAAGAACCTCTTTTTTTATTTCGTACATCTTTATTTTTTATGTTTTTTTGTGCACAGACGCTAAGAAAGTTAAGAGATTTTTTTTAAGTTAAGAAGGGAGAGATTTATTTTTGACTGATTTGTTAAGAAAAGTTAAGTAGTTTTAAATTTTGAAAGAGCTATTTAATTTTAAAATTTCAATACGATCATATAATTTTATCCTATCCTTGGGGGAGGCCTTTGTCCAGCAGTGGACGTCTTTTGGCTGAGATGATGATGATGATAATGATATCAATTTAATGCTGTTACTATGAAGTCTTTACGTAAAAAAAGTTATGGACTAAAAACATGGAGACGATATACATTTTACATAATAAAATATAATAATAAAAAAATGCAATATATTGTGTAAAAAAACAAGTACTTAAACACATCATTGAAATGGCCTGTAGGTAGTATTCTTTGTCAAAACTATAAAATAAATTGGTACTCATAAAAGAATGTAAATAACGCCTTATCAATAAAAAGTAAATAATACCAACAATAAACTTAAAGCGAGCGGCTAATATTTTGCAATTAATAACAAAGAGTATCTTGTTAATTGGTCGATCCTGCACAGAGGTGATAACAAATAATATATAAGTGCGTGTGACAGGTGCGCCCATAGCCTTCATGCGGCTGAGGCTACGTGTAATTAGGTTTAAATAAATTCCTTTTTATCTATTAGTGCCTGCGCTTAGTCTGGTAAAACGAGATGCGTTAGGCACAGGACTGAGTAGCGAGCGGCAGCTGTTTTATATTCTCAATTTAATTTGTACAGACGCCTGCTCACATCAACCTGTCTCAAACTGTCAAATTTCTTCATTAAGTATTCAACCATATGCCATATACATAAAGTTTAAAGTCTATTGAGGAAATATGATAGTTTGTGGTAGTCTAATGTGTAGGGTTGTGTACTAGGAGAGTGTGTACCACTAGTGAATTGTCCGAATGATGGTTTTACCAACATAACTATTTTTAATATAGTTTGTTTTTTAATAAATTAATTATAACTTTGCTAAATTGCTGTATGCTTTTGGTGAGCAGTCCAAACAAACATATAAAATGTAAGATAAGTCTCAATGGACATGGACGATCTTTGTATTACTGAACACTGGCTACAAGACCATCAGTTAACGTTCAATTTTAATAACTATTTGGTAGGTAGTTCGTTAAGTTGAGTAAATTCAATTCATGGTGGCTCCTTTATCATATTTAATAAGAAGTTAAGACACTCTTAACCTTCCCTATTGATGGAAATAGTGGCTCCTCAATAATATTAAATATGAAGTTAAGACACTATTAACTTCCCTATGAATGGGAACACAACGCACATGGAGAACGAGCCATAAACCATCATGTCCAGATCCGCGGATTGCATGGTGATTGTTAATGAACACGTGCCTTTCGAAACACAGAGGAGCTCGAAATAAATTGTAGAAAACATTTTTGAAATCTATCCGATGACCGACCTTTGCAAATTTGTGACCTTTCCTAATTTTAATAGAGAAGATGGTTGGAGTCTACCACCAGCCTGGGACCCCATCATACAAAATATTAAATCCCAGCCCCAACACCATACTGCCAGACCAAAAGATACTGTAAGCTCTTTCTGCGTAAAACGGAACGCACCCGATTAAATTAAATGAGGGTATACAAGCTACTAACTAATTATGAGATGACCAACACCTCAGTCTCCCTGTGACCACGGACCCTGCAAAGGATTCGAAACGTCAGGATAAACATTAAATAATGTATAGTAAAATAAACGCGAGTAGATCCGTAAAAGTTGTTTCATTTAAATTTGTTTTACTTCAGCAATCGCTGAAGACCAGACCAAGCGCGTTAATCACTGCGTCATCGACTCCTTTACTCCACTTAGCTTATAAGTATAATGGAAAAAAAAACTAACGCTTCTTACTCAGTTCACACCCTTAACTATCAATGAAGGCTGTCAATCGTGCCTTGGATGACACCGGATGTGACGCGACGGCCATCTGCAGTTCCGGTCAGGTAAGGACTAGAAAAAAAACACACCTATTTTTATGTTTTTACTTGAGTAATGAACTATGGTACGTGATCCCGCACACCTTGTCTTAGATATCACATGATGAGCACCTTTTCAAGACTAGTTAGGTATCAGTTTTCTTTGAGTTATACCTTTTAAACTTGTCTTACCAAATAGAAATATACACATTTATTATAAAGGGAATCGTCATTCATCATTTTTTCATACTGGGTGTAAGCTTTTCTAGGTTTCTTTGTAACATAATAAGTGTTAACTTTTCAATTGCCTATCTCTTTTTATAATGTTCTGTTATTTATAACCAGCTTTCAATATAAACTAGTTAAATATTGGGAACAGATATATTGAATAATTTTTGCTCTCCCAATCTGTAATCAAATACATTTTGTAACTTTTTTAGTTTCGTTTGAAGACAAACAATTTCATTCCACTTCTATATTCTTCATGCATCTTGTAACGTTGCAAATTTTGACGTATAGTTATTTATAGAATAGTAAAATAAACTTTCAAAACAAACTTATTAATTCTGTTGAGTTTAGTTCTGAAGTGTCTCAATAGATGGCGCGAGCAGTCTCGAAAATGTTGTGGATATATATATTCATAGTGATGGTCGTGTTCATGTCCATAACATTTGATCTCATTGAGATTTTATGAAGTAAAGAAGAGCTTATTCATAAACGCATCCTATCCACATGGGTGTGAAAGGCCATGTTCCACCTGGAATGCTGATAGGCTGAAGAAAAGTACCAGTGCTTCATTCCGATCAGGGGACGCTCGGCCCGTTGAAGCCAGAGGCCCAGCTCGCCGAGCCGCCACTGTTCGGGATGGTCTGGGCAGGTAATTGAATGGCCTTAGAAGGATTTCACCAGGTCAGTGTTCCTCGCCAGTTTAATTTGCAAGTGCTTGTTAGGTTTTTTTCTATTACACAATTTGGGATTGGTTTAATCACAAACGCGAACTCGTATAGCGACCCTGAGTTTAAGGGGTTTTTTGCATAACATCTATTAAGACTTTAAATTGGTACTGGTTCTCCGCTAAAGATTACGTTGTCATGACATGCTAATATGTATTAAGAGTAATCTAATTCTTAAGAAACATCCACGATTCTGTGTAAGTTATGTACCATAGAAATTAAGAGTAAATAAGTATTTGTAACCCTTAGCACTTACATTATAAAAGAAAATATTGGATATTTATTTTAATAAACTGAATTGGCTTTGAGACAACAACAATCTTTTTATTTCCCCGAAGTTAACTAGTTTTCAATCTGTAATCTATACTTAATATTATAAAGCTGAAGAGTTTGTTTGTTTGTTTGTTTGTTTGTTTGTTTGTTTGAACGCGCTAATCTTAGGAACTACTGGTTCGAATTGAAAAATTCTTTTTGTGTTGAATAGTACATTTATTGAGGAAGGCTATAGGCTATATTACATCACGCTATGACTAATAGGAGTGGAACAGTCGCTAATTAACGCGGGTGAAACCGCAGGGCACAGCTAGTTAATTATATAGGATTTCCTGTGGTTTTTTTTTAAACAAACCACTACCTTGGCGGCACCATTGCTTTTGATGTTATAGCATCATAGCATATCTATCTCATTGATGACGTATGTTTTGTTAAGATCGTGGCTTGTTTTTATACCAATGAGGTCATATAAATATATAATCTAGAGAAATAAGCAAAATCCTTGGAAAATCATTATAATTATGTATTTTACGTATAACTATAATTATTTCAAAATATGTTAGTTGCATGTGTTTTTTTTTTTGATATCTCACTTCAATATGTGCTACAATATCATGGAATCTGCGCCTATTCCAAATATTATTACACTTTAAAAATAAAGTAAAACGCTTTAAATTGTGACTTAAAATTTTTGAATTTTTAAGTACCTAATGTCACTTATTTTTTTCTTTTACCGCCTTTTTACTTTTCTTTCATAACTTAGTAATAGGTATCTTAAACAAGAGGATTGCTTTTTTTCTTAACATTTCTCGTAATCTAAACTCTAGTGTGATGAAAAAATTTTTTTATGGCACAGGTATCTATGCAACCAAAATTCCCTTTGACTGTGAAGCAAGTCTAAAAAATGCAAAAGAAAAACCAATAACCAACTAGTTATAACGGTGTGCAAAGTTTCAAACCGCACAGATGCGAATACTATTTCCCACGAAGAACAAAATAAAAAGGGTTGGTCCAGGTGGAGGCTTGTAATTAAGGGATAAGGGAGATCTCGCAATCTGGTTTGCGAGCCTGATAAGAGATAGTGTTGGAAAGTACAATGGATGCGGCATAAGACGGGTTCTAAGTTCTTTATTGGTGTATCTTGATGAACGTCCAATTAAATTGAAAATCAAATGCCAATCATCATTACTAGCTCATTTTTAGGGTTCCGTACCCAAAGGGTAAAACGGGACCCTATTACTAAGGCTCCGCCGTTCGTCCGTTTGTCTGTCTGTCTGTCTGTCTGTTCGTCTTTCACCAGGCTGTATCTCATGAACCGTGATAGTTAGACAGTTGAAATTTTCACAGATGATGTATTTCTGTTGCCGCTATAACAACAAATACTAAAAAACAGAATAAAATAAATATTTAAGGGGGCTTCCATACAACAAACTTGATTTTTTGCTCGTTTTTGCTCGATATTGATAACGGCAACAGATAGACGCTCGAAATATTCACAGAATATTGAGTTATATTATTCACTTTAAAACTAAATAATTAAATTAAAATAAAATTAGTATTTAAGGGGGGCTCCCATATAACAACGTGATTTTTTTCCAATTTTTTTCTCGGTCTTAATAACGATAACAGTTAGAAACTAGAAATATTTTTAAAGATAATGGTACGGAACCCTTCGTGCGCGAGTCCGACTCGCACTTGGCCGGTTTTTATGTCCCCACTTTTTAGGCACGAGCCCTCCATCCTTATAGATTAAACACCACAAGAAGAACGGGTCATAAACCACCACACAGGACCAACGGCTTTACATGTCTTCCGAAGCACGGAGGAGCTCGAGATAATAAGTTATTGGTCACCCATCCTATGACCGGCCTTTGCGAAAGTTGCCTAACTTCAGCAATCACAAGCCGAGCACTTTAATAACTGCGCCATCGAGCTCTTAAAAGAATGCAGATAACAGAAATAGTTTATGTTCGAGATAAGGTTAGATGATGATACTTTATAGCTTTTTATAATTATATTCTATGGTTCTGCATGATTGTGTAGCTTACATTTGAGTCATTTGACAAAGAAACACAAGACAGTACATACGAAGAACCTTACTATTACTGAGAGTAATCTGTTCCAACTTTTGGTTGGGAATATTTATGAATTACTAGCGGCCGCTCGCAGTTTCACCCGCGTGGTTCCCGTTCCCGTAGGAATATCGGAATAAAAAGTATCTTATATGTTAATCCAGGTTATAAACTATCTGTATGCCGAATTTCATCCAATTCCATCCATCCGTTGTAGCGTGAAGAAGCAACAAATATACACAGACACAAACTTTCGCATTTATAATATCGCATTTATAATATGTTGTGATAACCTGAGCACGAATTTTTTTATATTGTTTGGTCGTTAATTGGTTAACAAATAAGGTTAGTATCGAACTCAGATATTGACTGTCTTTAACCTCAATATTCTCGGTATTCACTCAATATTCTAAAAACAAAAATTAGGTTATAATAGTAACATGCCTGTACACTTTCGATTGAAATTTAGTTTGACTTACAAATACCCGCACAATCGTTTTGGAGAACTAACTTCTCTTTAGTGCAAGCTTCAGCACTAAAAAGTAAAAAGTAAAATTTACTATAGCGTTGTGTTATCAAATTTGTGGTATTTCATCTGCAAAGATGGATCTGCATAGCCATCGGTTGCAATAACCTTGGATAGATGGCACCACCGTGCCCGCTATAAGAACTAAAAAATTAAAAAGCAGTGACAAAATTCAGCGCTTATGTCAGCCTTCCCGGTAGCATAGCGCACTGACCCACCCGAATTGCGGAAGACCCAGGTTCGATTCCTGACTGGGTCGGGTGGGCGTTTAATTTTTTAACTGTATTTTTATAAATATTTATAAATATTCTCTTTTGTTATAAATACAAATAGACATGTTGTATAGGCTGCACTTTATCATATAATAATTATCAAAAACTTTGATTATAACGTTAATATAATCTAAGATTTAAAATTGCGAGGCGGATGCGGCTCCAATTGGGTCATTAGTCTTATTTAATTTTCATTACGAACACACATAAATAGATTTCCAAAAAAATATTAGAGTTTCAAGCAAAGAGGTCGTAATCGTTTATAATGCCACATTTGCCCACATCCTACATCCTAGACCATAACGGTCCGACAGGATGCGGCTAGTGGGATACTATTTAAAAATACTGATAAATACGCGCGCTCGATGCGTATAAGTGCGTGCGCGCAGACTCGTTTGTCAGGGATTAATGAAAGGCGCTAAGTGATAAAAAAAGAGCCGCCCAGAGGAAATTGCTCATTAATTTTCCTTACTTTATCCAGTGGAGAATTTTAATAAATTGTCAAAGTTTATGAACGCGTCGCTCGTTAATCATTGAATGATAAAATATCATTTTTATGTCGCGGGTGACCATATTGGTGCTTTTATGTTTTAAGATTAAAGATGGTTTATTGATAAATATTTTGTAAGCAATTTACAAATGATTATTAATTTGTTGTTGATGCCAAATCGAAATAATCTAAAGTTAATGTTTTATTTTTATTAAAAAGAAAATCTTAAGCAACAGATTATTATTACTTCACTAGTGTACCTACATAGACTAATAAAATATCAAAATTGATAAACAGCACTATGACAGAGATACCTCAGGTAATTTCGACAATAACGAACAAAAACACAAATGTTGAAAAAATTTCCACGAGCAGCATTGAACCTGCACCCTTCTGACATACCGGGTCAGGTGCTCTTCCAATTGAGCTATCGTGGTTCTCACCAGCCCGCCGAAATTATTCAACACTTTTTACTTTGAAAGCCAAAGGCGCCCATTCAATGTCAACAACTACCGTCACTAACATCCGATCATAATCTTTTTACAAATATTAAAGATCAGTTAAGAAGTAGGCAAGCTATTTATAAAATGTTCAAAATAATTTTTAACGCAAATTTTGTTGCGAACAAATTACAAAAACACAAATGTTGAAAAAATTTCCACGAGCAGGATTTGAACCTGCACCCTTCTGACATACCGCTTTCAAAGTAAAAAGTGTTGAATAATTTCGGCGGGCTGGTTAGAACCACGATAGCTCAATTGGAAGAGCATCTGACCCGGTATGTCAGAAGGGTGCAGGTTCAAATCCTGCTCGTGGAATTTTTTTCAATATTTGTGTTTTTGTAATTTCTTCGCAACAAAATCTGCGTTAAAAATTATTTTAAACATTTTAATAACAAACAAAGTAGTCAATTATCAAAGAAAATTAAGTATATTTATTGTACTTTCGTAAATGAGACATGGTTCCTTCCACCTGCTGGACAGGTCATGACAGTAGCCTAGAGCGCTTTTGGTGACCACCTTTCCGAGCACCAAATAATGTACTACGCTCTATACATCATCTATCATTATTAATTTTAAGTGAAACACATCAATCTACTTGTGGATAAAGCACCTTCCAGTAATTTTTACTTTGTTGACCGTTAGTTATTCGCATCCAAATTCGCACATACCCGCATGAAGCCAGTGTGAGATCATTACTTTGACAACCTTCTTCGAGATACATCGAAATTGCTGTACTGGCCAAATACTCATATCCGTCGTGCTATTTAAAAATAGAACGAACTTTTTGGTCTAACTAAAACATCAAGGAGGTATAATTACCAATGATTTTATCTTCGATCTGACTGCAAATAACGCTGTTTGAAGTATAAAACATAATTGAAAATAATAATGATGCGTTTTGGCGCAAGATTTTCTTCTAATCCATTTATTCTTCTCCGTCTATTAGATTAGTTCATCGATGTTCTACTCGTACTCGACCTTATTGGGTAGTTTGAACTTCGCGCATTATTTTTTTCACATTAGTATACTTCATCTCCATCTCCCCTAGCTAATTAAATAGCGTCCTGTTCAATTGTTGTTCTTTTCATCTATTTGCTGTCAGGCAAAATCAAAAACCAAAGCACTTGATGCCAGAATGTTTTCCAGCTCCTTTCGTAGAGGTGATAAATATTGTTTCAATGCTTTTACAGCGACATATACCCGCTACTGTTATTAAAGATCTAGCTGACTACCATCTGACACAGTAAATTCCCTCCAAAACGGGTCAAAAGTTAAAACCTGTTATAAACAGTGCATCGATACAAAATAAGGAGACGGCAGAACGTAAGCTTTATACATACTGCGCTCGAGCAACGCACACATAAACACATTTATAAAATGTTTTTGTTTTGTTTATATAATTTTAACGCAAATTTTGTTGCGAGACAAATTACAAAAACGCAAATGTTGAAAACATTTCCACGAGCAGGATTTTAACCTGCACCTTTCAGGCTGGTTAGACTCACGATAGCTCAATTGGGAGAGCACCTGACCCGGTATTTCAGAAGGGTACAGGTTCAAATCCTGCTCGTGGAAATTTTTTCAACATTTGTATTTTTGTAATAAACACATTTTTGTTTTTTGGAGTTAGTTTGCTGATTTAATTTTAAATTTCGGGAACTTAAGGGTCTTTTTTTATATGCGGGTAAGCACAATGCCTTGATCTCACGTGATGTTAAGTGATGATAAGGCCAATGATGGAAGCGTATTTCACTCGGGATCTTAAACTAGTGAGGCACTGGCTATCTTATCTGTAGCTGCCGGAACACAACAATGCTACAAACATTGATGTTATGGCTACATATTTAGATAAAATGGTGGTAGCTAGCCAGGCGGACAAGCAAGCCCTACCACCAACCAAACCGAGTACACAAACATGTACACAAACTGGGAATCGAACCCGGGACCTCTGGGTCTGAATCGTTGGTCTTAGCCACTAGACCACAGAGGCGGTAAAAACAGCCGGTGCGTGAAACGAAACACCGTCAGAGGATTTCTAGAGGGAATGGCATCACGCACTAGTGCGCGCCCCACTTCCCTACTAGATTCTCCGAGGGGTTTGGTCGGATCGTGAGCGGAATAACCCGAAGGCGCTTCTAGAGGCTAGTACCTCTGCTGGGGTTGACTGGGTCGTGGGGTTGTCAATGTGTGCGTTGCTAACCTTCTGAAGTCTCTTTATTTTGTGGTATCGATGTCCACGCAAATAGCAAATGGAACGAAACGACCAACATTGTCTCCGCGATGAAAGTTTATTCGTCCTATAAAAAGGCTGTAAAAAGGCACGCGTAGTTCAAGATCGAAGCATCCTTCCCACGACTGCGCACACCTGTGTCCTGCCGCGAGCCGCCCGTGAATGTTTAAAAACCGTTCGACTAATGTATGAGTACTTTTATTTTGTTCCCATAATAACAGTTGTCTTTCAGAGTATTCACAACAAGTTTTAGAGGCTTAAAAGACATTGTTGTGTTCCGGCAGCTAGAGATAAGATAGCCAGTGTCTTAGTAGTTGAGGATTCCGGCAGAAGTGCGCTACCACCTTCGGCCTTATCATCACTTAACATCGGCTGTGATGAAAGCCAAGTGCTCACCCATAAGGATTTATTAAAATATTAGCTGACCGGTGGGAGGACTTCATACCGCTTTGTTAACGTTTCCATGACAACAAACAAACAAATAATTCGCCCGCTTAAGAATACCCGTATCCCATGATGGACTCCTATAGCAGCGCCACCTACCGGGTCCAATTGTAAATCTAAACCATTCTCGAATCCATTTGAACACACAGAAAATTTCAATCAAATTGGTCCAGCCGTTTAGAAGGAGATCAATTTCATACACACGCACAAAAGATTTATATATATAATGACCTGATGGTGAACAGTGCACCTGTTACACTAGCATCAATGAGTGGACCGCTTTTAAGACATCGTATTTATTTACCTATAACATTTTAAACGTTATTATTTATGTGCATAAACATTATTCAGCACATCAATAAAAGTCAGGTAAGTATACCCGTTACCTCATAAATTATGCTTGTTATATATACGTATGGGTTCAAGGAAATAGTCTTACGGATTTTTATGAATTGAACTATAATATTTTCAACCCGAGCATGAGCATGTGACAAATATGTTTTTTTTTAAGGAGGCAAACGAGCAGACGGGTCAACTGATGGAAAGTAATCGCCGCCGCCCATGGACACCCGCAAAACCAAAGATATCGCAGATGCGTTGCCGGCCTTGAGGAAGGAGTTGGAACTTGAGGAGGAAGTAGGAATTGGGAAGGGGGAGGGATGAGAGATGGGCCTCCGGTATTTTCACTCACCAGTGGCTTAGCCGCCTAAATAAAACAGCATCTTAAACCAAAATTAAGTTTTTGTCATTGATCAAGTTAAAATCTTCTCAACGCATCTTCGTTCTCTCATCTCCTTCCCATCTCAACACTTTGATGTTAAATAGTTAACAGTCGCACCACATTCTGTCGAGCGGGGTGTAAATGCAAGTGGTCGCCGCCCGATAGCGCAGCATTAACTGCAATTATAAAACAGTACTAAGCCTGGCTAACGGTACCGGATCTCAGGGACGAGCAGCGGAAACTAGCTGCTCCCGTGGTACAAGGCATGAGAGGTGAGTGTTTTAAAGAAAAATATGGTAAGAAACAACGAACCTTCAGATATTTGTTCTAACTTTAGTGTTTTACGAGTAAATTAGTCTTTTAACGGAATTAACCGTTTCAAAATCAAAGTCAAAATCAAATCATTAATTCAACATAAGCCTTCACAGGCACTTCAAAACTATAAACGTTAAAACTATAAAAATCAAATAATAATAAAAAACTAAGAAAAATGTGTACACTAAACTACTGAATTTACCACCAGTTCGGATTCTTATCCTCGCCTCTCTCGTTCGCCTCTCTGATCTAGTGGTATTATGACCACCGGTATCAGACCCAGAAGTTGCAACTAGTGGCATGACCGGTGATCTTAAGCCCAGTAGCCTAGTGGTATGAACACCAATCTCAGACAAAGAGGTCCTGACTAGTGTTATGACCGCCGATTTTAGACCGAGAGGTCCTATGAGGAATCGAATCGAATAGAATTATAACGTTGTGCATAAAAATATTTAAACTTTTTGGGTTTAATTCCATCTACAACATTATTAAAATTAGCACATACTTACTCGATATTTCGTTAGTAGGCATTACGATTAAATTCATGAATGTGTATAAAGCAAAATAAAGAAATATTAATAAGTAAATACATTTATCTTCATCATCATCATCATCTCAGCCAAAAGACTTCCACTGCTGGACATAGAATCTCCACATCGACCGGTTTTGTGCTGCTCGCATCTAAAAAATTAAAATTACCCATTAATTAATTAAAGAAAAAAAATATTAAATTAATTATTAGTTGATCCATTGGAGTTATACTAAATAAACTCCTAATGTCCTATTATTATCTACGGTGGATGTTATGACTTAAACCACACTTCAGAAGCTGGAATAAAAACTAGATTTTGTCACGCAAGCAATCATTAAAGGCTTCTGAGCGGATGTGATCAGCTACTTGCTTTTAATTGGGTTTGTTACATTTCTTCTTTTGCTTTTCTGTACATAATTTTAGTAATGATCCTCCTTTGCCTTTTTTGTATTGCGCTGATAGAAACAGCTAGGAACTCATTCAGGGTAGTAATCGGCGAAGTGCGAGCTAAAACGTTTTATCTTTTGAAATTTGTGATATGTTTGGAATTGATTGAGACCTTGACGTAGGAATGTTTTTCTTATGTTTATTGTCTTAAGGTTTACTTTAAGAACTACTTAATGGTTGTTCATAGTTAAAAACACTACTTACTTAACGTATAATGAATTTATGCGGTTGTTGTGTAGGAATGTTCCAAATCGCTTAAAATCAAATGAACTATTTTTTTTAAAGTTTTCTATTAACTGTCTGAATCTCTGTATTTCCCGTATACATAGAAAGTTTCATTACAATTGGTATTTGGTATTAAAGAGCTTTGAAGTTTGTCGAGATATTGAAATGTAAAATGACGTAGGTACCTACTTTTTGTTTTTTCATATGTATTTCTTTTTACAAGTAATTATTTTTTGTTGTAGTGTGTGCCAATAAATGTATTTTCTTTATTTTTTTCTTTTCTTATTTCTTCATGCTAATTCTGCTCAGCACATAAGGTCTCCCGCCCTGTGTAGATTTACGAAACGATGGCATAGTGAAATTCATAAGAGCTCATTTTTGTAACCTAAATTGAATAAAAGATTTCTAATTTTGAATACTCCAGTATCTACTTCCGTGATCATTGCACATGTTTTACCAAAAATATCTCATACAAGGAACTACAACAAAAACACGTTAAATACGTTAAATATCTCATTTTCAGTAATTATTCTATTGAAATCAGTTTTAAGAAGACCTTTTTATCACGTTCTAATCGCCCTTGATATGTGTAAGCGATCGCAAGGTTAAACTTCATATTTTGAACAGTGGAGATGAAGGCACCAACGCCACTCCTTTCGCTGTGAACGTCATTCATATTGATTACATATTCAGTTATTAGACATTGACCTTTTGCCCAAGATCCAATATTAAAATTGGTATGTGAAATTCCATGAGAATATTTGTCGTACTGATTGATAGATTGAATTGTGCATATACTCACCGTTCTTCGTTGTGTTAAACAGGACATCCTAATTTCGACACTAACTTCAGAGACGTTTCTATGACGGTAGTGTTAACGCATATTAAACAGTAAAAAAATACTGTCTAAAGTTTTTATATTTAAAAAGGTTATGTGTGAAAGAAAGGATGCTTTGGTAAAAGCGTGACAATAAAAACCCACAAAAAAAAGGGAAATTACGGACTATTGATAAAAAAGTGATGTTTTTCTATAAGTAAGAATACATTTTTTGGTTATTTGAGCTCTTATGAAAGTCACTTTGCCATCGGTTTCTAAGTCGGAAGACCTTGTACTGAGAAGAATTGGAAAGCGAAAGAGAGTTTTTTTTCTCTCATTTCGCTACCAGTTTTCTGAACCAATAAAAAAAACCTCTATGGTAGAAGGACCTCCACCGGTCTCAGATCCAGACGTTAGTTAGACTGTCTATTACCGTGGTCTAGCTAACACCATCGTATAAATGTCGCTGTAGCAATAATGTTAGAAGTATTGTTGTATTCTAGCAGTTAGAGCTATTATTAAAATAATCAGTTTAACAGTTGTTAGGATTCTGGGTAAAGTGGGCTTTCATCTTCGACCTTTACATCACCAGTAAGAAATAAAAAGGGCACTTTCCATCGCAGAACTGTATGCAAAAAGACCTAAAACTACCTATAATTAAAAAAATCTCGATGCCGGAAACCCTATGAGTGAAACCTTACGAGCCGACGAAGTTAATATACCCAACAGTTAATATTGCCCAAAACGCTGATCTTATTAGTAACTTCCTTCGATGCCTAATTGCAAGCAACATATGTCCGGTCATTAGTTAAAACTCGACAAGACCTACTAAATAATATAATTCATCAGGAAATATCTCAATTTTGTTCAAGGTTACATAATGCACTTAAGAAAGTTTGATTCTTCGTTATAGCAATGGTAGTCATGGAATGGCATAGTGAAAAAGTTAAGAGAAATATCTATTTATAGAAACACTTTGTTAACTGACACTGTTTCAGCAGAATAAGTAATAATAAGTTTGATAAACGAAAAACATTACAAAAATTTACCGTCTCAGATTGGAGTCGAACCGATTGCTCTCTCGATCAGTTCACTTCCAGAAGAGCTTTATTCCAAGCCACCATCAAACTGTGGAATGAGCTGCCATCCTAGGTTTTGACATTGAGCTACGACGTAGACTCTTTCAAAAGGGATGTAAAGAGGTTTTTCTCAAGTCGGCAACACAAAAGTGTTGCTTTTGTCCTTTTATGTTGCTGATGTCCATAGGCGGCGGTGACCGCTCACCATCAGACGGCCCGCTTGCTCGTTTGCAGACCTTTAATATAAAAAATAACCTAAAACCTTTCGCTATCCTAGCTATATACCTTCCTTTATTGAGCTTCCAACATCGAACCATTGAATTATATTTGTTTTCGAGTATTTGACGATTGGTTAAAATAAATGACAAAGTTAATAATTATTTTTTAGATTTTTATTTTCATTTTTAAATTATTTTTTTTAATACTGATCTTCAAATTCTGTATGAAGGTGACACTTGATGATGATGATGATGATTCTTATTCAACAAGTTTAAACTTTTAAAAAACAAATAACTTAAAAGGGCAGGATTCAATACAAAAAAATAAATACTAACAATAATAATAAAACAGAAAAAACAGTAAAAACAGTAAAAACAGTGGTACGCACCGAGCAGTGTTTGAGCGTGTGAGTGTGTGAGTATGTGGTATGTGTGGGGGTGTGTTTGTGTGTGTGTGTGTAGTGTAAAATGGATATAAAATTTGGTGCATGAGGGTGCATGGATGTGCGTATGCTTGTGGGTGCTCTTTATCATCAGTCTGACAGGCAGGCAGGCTATGTCAATACATGCAGCTCGTTATAATCATCTTCGTCCGTAGTTTCTGGGCTGGTCTGAAGTCATCCCACAAAAAATTGCTAAACGTACTAAGGGAAAGTTCTTCACTATTAAAATATTGACTATGGCAACTTTAGTCGCAATATTACTGTAGGATAATATCTTCCTGTACAACTAATTATTTACAACGCATACATTTACAAGCATAAATTGCTATAGCATTTGTCCGCTAAACTAAATAACCTAATACCTAATAAATTGTATAACCTTTTGACTTAACAGATTCATAGACATATATTTAAATTTAAATTGATTGCAGGAACTTAGATTATTTGTTTTATAAAGTGTTAAGGAAGATTTGGCACATAAATTTATTGGCACCATTTATAAGCTATAATTTTCTAACTTCTATTTGCATGCCAACACGCTCAAAGAATGTGATACAATACAATATATATATTTGAACAACTGTATAACCAAATTTCAAGTGAATAAAATAATGTATGATTTATGCATTCAAAATATATATTTTACTGTTCTAACATCATCTCACATCATCAGCTCAATTTATGTCTCCACTGCTGGGGCACGAGCCTTCCCTATAGATGGATAGGGAGAACGGGCCATAAACCACCACACGAGACCCGTACAGTTTGGCGGCTGTTAACGACTGCTAATGCAGCTGGTACCAACGTCTTTATATGCCTTCCGAAGCACGGAGGAGCTCGAGATCACCATTTTTTGGTCACCCATCCGATGACCGGCCTTTGATAAAATTGCTTAATCTTATCTAGACCGGGCGCGTTAATCACTGCGCCATCGAGCTCCTCTAATATATCTATACTAATAATTATAAAGAGGAAACCTTTGTATTTTTGTATGTATGTATGTTTGCAACGAATAAACTCAAAAACTACTGGACCGATTTAAAAAATTCTTTCACCATTAGAATGCTACATTAGCGCTGAGTAACATAGGATATACTAAAAAAAAGAAATGCGGTACGAAGTCCGCCGGGTCAGCTAGTTTTCTAATAAATCGTAAGTTCCAGTACCAACTGATTAAATCTATAAACTTCAAGTGCAATTAGCAGTTTAGACATTAACAGTACCTTCTCATGTTGATTGAGTCGTAGCGGTAATAAAACGTGCGGTTTATAGCCATATTTACTACGCACTATTTATTTAAAATGACGTATTAAATATAAGCGAGCTATGATCAGCCCAGAACCTTGATTTGTGAAAGGACAGTCAGCCTCAAATATTTTTACTCAAACGTAGGCAATCTCACGGTAATCTTGTGAATAATGTCATTCCCTTGATATGTTAGCTAATAGAATTTATGTGATTATGTAGTTCGACTACAGTCGAACATATGTATACGTTTTGTGGTATTAAGAACTCAAATTGTTGCAATACCCTTACAGGGTCATGTTAACCCCTAGTCCGTCGAAACGCCATTGTTATACGTTATGGCATAGGAGCTCGATGGCGCAGCGGCTAGCGCGTTCGGCTTGCGGTCTTGCCCGCTAAGCAACTTTCGCAATGCCGGGTCGCCTGATGGGTGACCAATTAAAAACATCTCGAGCTCCTCCGTGCTTCGGAAGGCACGTTAAGCCGTTGGTCCCGGTTGTTGTCGTAAGATGGCAGTCGTTAAAACCCACCAACCCGCATTGGGCCAGCGTGGTGGGTTATGGCCCAATATCCCCACGTGCTACTGATCATGTGGGAGGCCTGTGCCCAGCAGTGGGACGCTTATAGGCTGGTGATGATGATGATGATGATACGTTATGGACAGACGAGTGTTTATGGAACTATTTATAATATTGTAAGATTATGTACCATTGAAAAAGATTAAGTGTTGAAAAAGTTCCCCGAGCGGGATTCGAACCCACACCCCATGACATGCCAGGTCAGGGTTTTGTCTCTTTCAATTTGTAATTTGTTCGCAACAAAATTTGCGTAAATTTATATGTAAATAATCATAAATATAGCTTGCCTAATTCTTAACTGATCTTTCAATATTTGTAACAATATTAAGATCGGATGATAGTGTTGATTAATTTCGGCGAGTTGGATTGAGCCACGATAGCATAGTTGGTAGTGCACCTGACCCGGCATGTCATGAGGGTGCGGGTTCGAATCCCGCTCGTGGAACTTTTTTAACACTTTGTCTTTCAATTTGTAATTTGTTCGCAACAAATTTTGCGTAAAATTATATGTAAATAATCATATTTATGTACCATACCCACATAATGCAATAATGTCTAAGTATGTCAATGACTAAATTAAAAGTGGACAAGTGAGTGTAGGACTCTGTTGTATCTTTGGGAAAGCTTTTCTCTTGCTCTTTATGTATTTTCAGTGTAACCAAATTTATGTGGCTCAAGCCGTTGTGATCAAATTAACATACTTAATTAATTATAAAATATTTATTTAATGGGATCTCGTATTTAAAAGTACTAAGGCAACAAAAATTAATTCGCTACGAAACACGATTTTACTAATTAGTCTTACGAGACCTTAATATGAACTAATAATAACTATGTGAGGATGCAAAGCGATGGTAACTTAACGCTAGATCACTTAAGTTTTACTGTAAATCTAGTTGACCATGACCTGTCACTTTTGACGTAGATTCGTGAGCATGAGCAATACATAATACACTCGCTCGTCTAAACACGGGCGGGACACGTCAAAACGTCACGCCATTGACACCTTGTGGACAGCTAATGAGCAATTGAGATGTAAGGAAATTAGCAGCGCTCTGTCGCGACGCGTAACATGATAAGGCATAAGTAAAACGCATACGCATTTTGTTTTTTAAAACGTGTGCGTTTAACGCGTGGATGTGGCGGTGACTAGCGCACTTCGTAACTAGCGCAGGTGTCATTAGTTTATATCGATATGTTTGTTTATATGTAATAGTCTACTAGCTCACATTTCCCTCTTCCTATGACATGGGGTCCTTCAAACGGCGCGGTGTGAAGAGGCACCTTGTGGGCCAGCAGGGCGAGGGTGACAGATGCTGCGTTGTTTTTCACGCTGCATCAATTGTTTTCGCGTCTGGGACATTCCATTTCCAGTGAACATCAGCTGGAGTAGAGTCATTTGTCTTGCAAACCATAAAAAATACTGTAATTGTGCTAGTGAGTTTAGTGGCGCCTCTTGTGGTTTAATATTCGGGTTGGTACTCCGGTGCATGCTATTCGTGATCAAACAGGGGCAATTATTTCTATAGTCGATCTAAATAAAAATTTAAAAGGACAGCTAATGCCCTAAATCGTCAAAAAAATCTACAAAAAAATCACGAAACCTTTAATAAGACGATTGAAACTAAAACGCAAGTGATCGCTTGTTATGTTAACACGATAATTGAGGACACAAGTGGAACACGAACCTCTAACCACGACCTGATGAGATGAGGGGCCAAAGCTTCAGCATCAAAGTTGAGCGAGCAAAATACGGAACAAAATCTACTTGCTGTAGTAATTTCTTTTAAAGATTATTATGAATGCGCTATGAATACAATAATAAGAGTCCTCTTAGCCTATCCATAAAGTTCATATTGTTAGGTGAAAGCTTTTATCAGTAATATCGGTGGAATAGAGATTGAACGACAAAAGAAGACAGTTAAAATTTTCCCATACCGAATTCTCGTTTTCGCTAACGTGATCGAATAGCGAATGTATCTCAGACTAGGCTCCCAAGACACTTTGCTATTATTCGTTGCTGGACGAATACAAAATGAACCGACATCATAATGGTTCCGTGCAGCGTGAGGTTATGCCCCCATCGTACCTATCAACACTCGAACGGGGCCCTTCGATACTAGAGTCAATTATCAAATTAATATGTAGGTACCTAGCAATAACACGATCACAGAACGTAATCGTCTCAGCCATTATACACGTAATACCACAATTAATGTTATTACACACGCGACCTTGTACAGTGATTTCTATCATAGTAACAACAAAGAATTGAATTAATCACATGCAAATGTGGAACAATTGGATTGGCAGACTTCCGCGCCATTGAAAGTGCTAAGACGAGAAAAGTGCCATCCATTAGGCAATTACTGGAACACAATAGGCAAAATACTTGTATAATTGACGAGGAATCAGCATACGTAAACGTATAATTTTCATTTGCATTTTCTTGTACAATTTTCTTGTGTTGTTCTGTCATTATAAAACGCTTTAGATCAGCCGATAACGTAGCGTTGCGCAAGCGAAATTGCTTTAGTACAATGTAATTAATGTTCTAAACGGAGAAGTTTCATTTTCAAATTTTCCGCGACCGGCGACCGTTGCACATGGAAATTGCCAATGGAATGGAAGTGGCCTATATTATTATTTCAATGGGACGAGCCACTGTGCAAGCAAGTTCTGGAGGGGCTTTTGTCCACTTCGAGTGATATGTCAGAACTCGCTCGTCTTACTGTCGTCTCCCAGAAAGAGTCAGGCCACAGGCTCCAGGCATTACCATCTGCCAATGTCGGTACCTTGTTGGACGGAAGTTGCAGGAAGTGTTTTTTGGATAGTGTTTGCTGATTGCCACAGACGGCATTTCAGCTTCACCGACCTTTTTGGGGGCAGCGTAAAACCTAAAGGGTTTTTCAAGCCGTGTGAAACGAATCACCTTTGGAGGTTTTCTAGAGGGAACGGCATCACGCACTAGTGCGTGTCTCCGTGTTCTACTAGATTCTCCGAGGGGTTCGGATCGGATCGGGGAGCAAGAGGCAGTAAGTAGTCACACCGTATGTATAAAATAATATGTAAAATAAACTCAAGTTTATCCATATACAGTGTTTCACTTCCATTGTTGTCTTTTGTTGTTTTAATTCTAACTAGTGATCGCCCAGTGGTCGAAATTAATTTTAGACAGTAATTTTATTAAGGCTGCACGGATTGTATCCTAAGCAATGAAAAATTTAAAAAGATAGAATGTGAGTATGGATTATGAAGCTGTAATATCTACAGCTTCATGGTTTGAATTGGCATTGACAGATTTCGGCCGCTCCTCTTCCATTTTTGAAAAGAGTTTATATGCGTGTGTGTCAAATACATGGTAGTGTGTGTAATGGTTGTTTTATTGATTTAATGTATTTTTTATGCGAAATTTAAAAAAATATTAACATTCTGTAATCGTTCTCTATATAAACTATATGTGTGCGAAATTTCATACTCCTTCGTACACGCAATTTTCAAAATTAAAAATTTCAAAAAGGGGTACAAAGTTTTTGCTCCACTTATTAATATAGATAATGTCTTGCATATGTTTTATTTTATTAGGGAACGAGCATTTGGAGGTGACCTTCACGGCCTGTAAACCCAAACGAATTTAATAGTCAAAAGGTCCGAAGCAAACATTGGCAGGCTGAGTACATCCTCATTATCCAAATCGGATTCTTTGATATCGGTCTCCTGTCTTCTTTCTTCTCCTTAGCGGCGGCAGTGGTTGCGAGAATTAAGAACGTTTGCTTAAGAGGTGAGAGTACCCCTTGAAAGCTATCTGCTCCTAGAAATTTGTTTGATATAGATATCAAACAAATTATAATTAAATAATGATAAGGATATTACATAGCAGATAATCAAAAGGTAGACATTTTGATTATCTGCTATGTAATAATGAATATGAAAATGGTAATGGTATAGGCCTGATGGAAGGGAGTTCATAGATTTATACAAACACCCACCAAATTTGCAAATGCGTTTGTGATTTTACGAATTTTAAATCAAACCAAACCATAGTTTTTTCTTATTAGGTATATTAGATAAATTATTACATATTACCATGTTCTGTCTCAAACGAAAATATTTAGTTTTTATAAAAAAAAGTGTGCACATACAATAAACGGATTCCATAAAAAATATTTAGAATTAAAATAAAATGTATAATGGGCTACAATCGTGTACCATTTGATTGAACATAAACATAAACTCGTAAATAAATATGTTTAATTGTTCAAAAGCTATATAGATACTAAAATGTTTAATAACGTTGTCCTCAGTACAAATTGTGGGTAATTCTCGGAAACTGTGTTACTTACAATGCCAGCGCGAGTGTACTAAAGCAGTATGTCGTGGATGATGTGAAATCCGTTCGACCTCAAGGTCTTCGCTCGTTCACAACCTTCCGAGAGGTATTTGTGATTAGAACCGGCAATCAACGGCTGTAGGTACTAGTGCCAGGTCATTTAAACCAACCTTAAACTTGAGAACCTTTTTTCTCGCATTATTATTACATACATACTCTCATTATACATACATAGGTGCATACATACCCTCACTTCTCACGTCTATTTCCAAAAAGGGGTAGAGAGAGATGAAAATTTCAAATTTTGAGTAAACTCGCCGTTAGTGACCTCGACGTTACATTTAACATGTTAATCAAAATGGGTTCCGAGGTGGAGTGGATAACATCAGTGATAGGTTGCTAGCCAATCGCCCGATGTGCGAGCTTCTTGGTACTTGGCACTTGTGCACTTCACGATACAATAATTATAGAATATTACTAATAAAAATTTTGGAAAGTGTTGAATTTTTTTTAGGAGCGGAATTTGAATTCGCACCTTTTGACGGGTTGTTGTACATTCGCCACAAAGTTAGTTTGCCACGTTTTTGTAACTCCATACATTGAAAGTAAATTCGCCACAGGTAGGTAAGGGTTATTGTTAATTCGCCACAAGTCTTCATAGTACATCATTTTTGCATAAAGTACCGGTAGCAAGAAAAGTTCGTTTTGAGCGCTCGAAATGGGGTCTAAAAATTATACCTACTAAAATACAAGGGTCTTTTGAGATACAGGGTCAGGCCCACTACCGACAATGCTAACATGGCTCTGTCCGACCCGTGCAAATTTATTAACACTCTACTTTCTGTACGAGCCTATGTACATTATAATAACTATATTGCATACTGGTAATTTCACAATGACCTCAATGCGTTTGCATACGCATCACTTTACATACCAATTGTAGAATTAATTACTTACAATAAATTAGTGTTTTTCTAGCATTCAATCGGGTTGGTTTATTAGCACTCTCCGGAGTAACCTATCCTTAGCAAGCATTCGAGTGTGGGAACAACCCCCACATTTTGGTCCTTCGTTAGCCCGTTGTTGGGACGAATTCGGTATCGTTTTCTTTGACTTTCGCGCGGTGGTAGTCGAAGATCGTAACGTAGTCGCGTTGTCAAGTTCAGTGTTCATAGCAGTGAATCTGTGTGCTTCGCGAAAGTTCCCACAAAGGATTGATCAGCAGCAGCCTGACACGTAGCATTAGCGTGCAGGCAACCACAAGCATCAACGTCGTCGTTCTCGCTCAGACGAGATCACACGATCACACGGCAGCAAGCGAGCCGTGAACACGTGGTACAACCAGTGTTGGGAGTATCCAGCATCTATCAGCTACAACTACGTGATTTCAAGTAAGATTGTTCCTTTTATTTTTACTTTATCATGGAATCTCTCATCCAGCGTCAAGCCGATATCCTCGAGACACTGAAGCAGATCAACAGTAACTTTAATAAGGACTCGGCAAGTCGTAAAACTCCAGAGTATCTTAGTAAGCGTTTAGAGGCGGTAGATAATCTTTGGGGAGAGTTCAATATGAACAATGAGCAGTTACAGTCATATGAGCATAGAGAACAACAATATTTTAAGGAGAATATTTTTCAACAAGCGAAAGACTTTTACATAGCATTACGCACTAACATTTCGACATATAAAAGGGATGAAAAGCAGACGGTAGACGTCGCAGTTCAAGATGGAAGGGTGAGTGAACTGTTAACTCAGCAGCGCACTAACTTTCGAGCATTTAATAGGCTCATACTAAGTATTATTCCAAGCGAAATATCCGAAAAATGGGAATTAGATGATGAATTGCGTAATATGCAGATGAAATGGAATATGATTGATGGCATGCACTTACAAATAGATAATATTTTACAGGGATCAGATAAGAGTTATGAGGAGGAATTTAGTAGATATGAAAGATCTTTTAAGCAGATGAAACGTGACCTAAATAAAAAGTTGTCATCATCAGCTCACGTTCAGCAAGCTACTCCAACTATCGATATACCGATCTTTACGGGCAAATACACACACTGGCCCACATTTTATGACCTATTTACTGAAGCTATACATAATAGTCATATATTATCTAAGTCACAAAAAATGCAACATCTTAAGTGTAAGGTCAAAGGAGAAGCTGAACGGATAATTCAACATCTGAACGTGACCTCAGATAACTATGATACTGCCTGGGAATTGTTGACACATAGATACAATAACCCACAGATTTTATTTACAATGCAAATTGAAACGTTTTTGAACCAGCCAAACATCTATAAGCAAACATCATACGAATTGAAAAAACTTTATGATACAAGTACGGAGTGCATCCACGCAATACACAACTTAGGTATTGATACGAACACTTGGGATCCTTTGTTAGTACATCTGTTAGCAAAGAAACTGGATCCGGTTACTTACAGTGACTATAAGGAATCACGTAAGTCGCCGCGAGATTTACCAACATTAGACGAGTTAATGACATTTTTAGAAGGAAAGTTTATGGCGTTAGAGCCGCTACAAAGAGAAAGGAAGAGTAAAGATATAACTCCACCTTCAACAACCTTTAGATATAATCAAAACTATCAAAAGTCTAACTCGTTCATCAATAAACCTATAAAACATTTTACATCATTTAAAGCAGCTCCGACTTTTACATCAAATATTAAATGTCCATTATGCACTTTGGACCATCAGTTGTTTAGGTGTCATAAGTTCCTTAACCTTCCAGCGGAAACTAAAATGAGGACGGTTTTGAAATGTCGAGTTTGCCAAAACTGCCTTTTCATGCATAATGAAAAATGTCGCTCGACAAAACGCTGCAAGGAATGCAATGGCGAGCATAATACTCTATTGCACGATGCGTTTAAACAGCCAATAAACAATGTACCGATGCCCGTTACGTCATCTACTCCATCTACGTCATCGATGCCGTCAACATCAAAACAACATAATGTCAACCATGTTGCAGCAAATAATGAAGAAGTCTTACTAACAACATTGCTTTTAAAGATAAAGGCAGCCGACGGAAGTTTTATTACAATGAGAGCTTTGTTAGACCAGGGTTCTCAAATTACTTTAATATCCGAAAATGCAGCTCAAATGCTTGGATTACAGCGGCAACGTTATCATGCGTCTGTGTCCGGAATAGGTACTGGTGAGAAACTTAGCAAAGGAATTTTAACAATAGAATGTCAATCTATTTATAATGATTTTAACTTAACAACGGAAGCATTAATTATCAATCATGTAGTAAACAATTTACCGAATAACACTTTCAACAAGCAATCATGGATGCATTTGCAAAACGTCAATCTAGCTGATCCTGAGTACAACATCTCAAGACCTATAGATTTGCTCCTAGGCGCCGCGGTTTACTCAGACATAATTATGAGCGGTTTGATAAAGGGTCCGAATCAAGCACCCATCGCTCAACAAACAAAATTCGGATGGGTACTATCTGGCAATGTGAAGAAGTTCCAATGTCATGTAGTTATCAACAGTTTAGATGAAATCTGCAAGTTCTGGGAAATGGAAGACATCAGCATTAACTCTAACACCTTAACACGAGAAGAGCAATTTTGCGAGGACTTCTACCAAGCAACAACTAGAAGACTGAATAATGGAAGGTACGAGGTCGCACTTCCTATGAAGCAAGGATTTGAGGAGAAATTAGGTATATCTAAGCAAAAAGCGATTGCTCAATTTAAACAATTAGAGAACAAGATGACGAAACAGCCTAAATTTTCAGAACAATATAAGTTATTTTTAATAGAATATCAACAATTAGGTCATATGATTCCGTCAAGGTCAAACATTGAACCCAGTTTTTTCTTACCACATCATGGTGTTTTAAAACTGGACTCCAGCACGACTAAATTACGCGTCGTATTTAACGGATCATCAAAAACATCGTCTGGCCACAGTCTCAATGACCTAATGGAGTGTGGCCCCAATCTACAAGTTGACTTGCAAGAGCTTATTTTAAGATGGCGACAACATAAGTACGTCATCACAGCTGATATCGAGAAGATGTTCAGACAGATACTTATAAGAGCATCAGATCAACCACTGCAATCAATAATTTGGCGGAACACTCCTGATGAGCCACTACGCGAATATCAACTCGCGACCGTAACATATGGCACAAAAGCAGCACCGTTTCTAGCAATACGAACATTACGTCAACTAGCAAAAGATGACGCATCAAAATACCCAATGGCAGCAGAGGCGCTGGAAAATTCATTTTTTACTGATGACCTGTTGAGTGGAAATGAGACTTTAGAGTCAACTAAAGAGTTACAGCGTCAACTAATTGAGATTCTAAGAGGAGCAGGTATGAATCTACGAAAGTGGTCAGCGAACAACCACGAATTAATTACGGGGTTAGAGTCGAATCAAGTCGATACTCCTTTCCAGTTTAAATGTTCCAATTCACGCAAAACACTCGGATTACAGTGGAAGCCAGACACCGATTCATTTACATTTCAGAACAAATTAGATAACAATAAGCAATGTGACACTAAGAGGCAGTTGTTATCTGATATGTCTAAGGTGTTCGACCCCTTAGGCTGGATCTCACCTGTTACAGTTCGAACAAAACTTCTATTCCAAAGGGTATGGTCGTTAGGTATATCATGGGACAGCAATTTACCATCAGATATACAGATTGAGTGGAAACAAATTCTAGATGATTTTAAGAACATTGAACATCTATCAATTCCCAGATATATAGGAAACACACAAAACGGATATCAAATACATGGCTTTTGCGATGCGTCTGAGAAGGCGTTTGCGTGTGTTGTTTACATTATGACGCCTAATAATAAGGGCGAGTGCACACCTACTTTAGTAACAGCAAAAACGAGATTGGCCCCACTAAACAAGCAAGTATCACTTCCTAGGTTAGAGTTATGTGGAGCCTTACTTTTGGCCCAGTTAATAGAAAAGGTTCAAAAAAGTTTGAAATTAGAGCATAATTTAGATAATATATTTGCATGGACCGACTCCATGGTAGTGCTAGGTTGGATTCATGGCGACATCTCTCGATGGAAACAATTCGTTGCCAATCGAATAACTCAGATCAGAGAAATCATACCAGCATCTCATTGGCGACATGTTAAGTCGGAAGAAAACCCAGCAGACAGCGCCACCAGAGGCCTCTCAGTAACAGCAATTTTAGAGCACAGTTTGTGGTGGAAAGGACCCAAATGGATCACTAAAAATAAAAGCAGCAAAAATCAAATAGAGTATCAACAACCTACTATTGAAATAAAAGATGTAAAGGTAAAACGTGTGCATGCAGCCTTATGTGAACAACAGCCTTTGCTAATTGATAAATTATTAAAAGAAAATAGCTCTATCATTTCAACCGTCCGACACATAGCATGGCTATCACGTTTCACAACTTGGTTGCACCAACGCTCGAGCGAATTCAGCAAATATCTATTGTCGTCAGAAATAAACAATGCATATAACATCGTAATAAAACATACTCAAGCGCAACATTTTGAGATAGACTTATTTAATTTGAAAACCAAGGGTCATGTTAAACGTAACAGTAAGATTGCAGGCCTACATCCTTATCTGGACGAGCATGAGGTCATGAGAGTCGGTGGACGACTAAAGCATTCTTCTATCAGTAATTCAGAAAAACATCCGATCATTTTGTCAAAAGAAAGTCGTTTCACTGAACTTATCATCAGTCAAGCACACTTAGTAACCTTGCATGGTGGCCCGAAATTAACCTTAGGGTACATAAGAAACCGCTACTGGATAATAAGCGGAGTCAACACAGTCAAAAAACATTTACGTAAATGTGTCACCTGCAGTAGATTCAGCAAACCAAATCAACAGCAAATCATGGCGGATTTGCCCCCCGCCCGAGTCAACCCCTCACGCCCATTCACTCATACTGGAGTTGACTTTACTGGACACGTCGAGTTAAAGTGTAACAAGGGCCGTGGCATCCGCACATCAAAGGGATACATAGCGGTATTCGTTTGTATGACGACTAAGGCTGTCCATTTGGAAATTGTGTCAGACCTCAGCACTCAAGCATTTTTGGCAGCATTTCGCCGATTCTGTGCTCGACGGGGCACCCCCAAGCATATGTATAGCGATAATGGGAGTAACTTCGTTGGTGCCAATCGCTTATTAAGAAGGGAATACGAAGTGATTCTTAATACTATTAATAAGGAAGTTATGGATAACCTCAGCGAAATGGAGGTTCTTTGGCATTTTAATGCCCCAGCCTGGCCTTCTGCTGGTGGACTCTGGGAAGCAGCAGTAAAGAGCTTAAAGCACCATCTGAAGCGTGTGATAGGCGAGCAAAAACTTACCTATGAGGAATTCAGCACGTTATTACAGCAAATTGAGGCCTGTCTGAACTCCAGGCCCCTATGTAGGTTGACAGAGGACCCTGATGACGAGAGTCTGACCCCAGGGCACTTCTTAGTAGGAGGACCGCTGCTCTCCAGACCGCAAACAGAGTCAGAGAATATGCATTTATCTCAGAGGTGGCAATTGGTGCAAGCAATGAATAAAAGATTTTGGAAATGGTGGTCATCCGAATATCTTCAGCATTTACAAGCAAGATCTAAGTGGAGAACACCAAAGGAGAACTTAAAAGTAGATGACGTGGTTTTAATCAAAGAAGACCATATGCCTCCGGGAAAATGGGCGATGGGGCGCATCATCCAGCTTCACCCCGGCTCGGATGGGTACGTTAGAGTCGTGAGCATAAAAACTAAAAATAGCATTATGAAAAGGCCAATAAGCAAACTTGTTTTGTTACCAATAATGGAGCAAAAGGAACCCTCATCAGAGAATCCCTGTCCAACATCTAACAATGACACACATCAAGTGTCACAGCAGCAAACATCCAGTGTTTCATCTCCAGCACCTCAGCAGAATCACCCACGAACAAGAAAAGGATTAAAAAATATATTACTAAATGCACTATTTATGTTAATGATGATAACAACGGTTAGCACTCAACAAAATCAACCTTATAACATCACTGAACTACCATCTAATAAAGGTCTATTTTTTGATAAAATCTCTGACCTTCAATTTATCCGAGATGACTGGAAACTCGTGGTTTATTATAACCTAACTAATTATTACAGGAGCATGGCTGATATTAAAACGTATATTGATCATTTGAATAGCGATTGTACTGGAGAACTGACACAATATCAAATTATTACACAACAATTAGAGCATGATTATAATGAAATACAACATTACAATAAAATTCTGACTAATCAGCATAAACGGCAGAAGAGAGGTCTCGTTAATGGTGTAGGCTATGTAGCAAATTCTTTATTCGGAATCCTCGACGATAGATTTGCAGAGCAGTATTCGCATGATATTGAAAAAATAGCTAAAAATGAAAATCATTTGCAGCATCTCATTCGAAATCAGACGATTGTACTCGAAGCGGAGTCCAATATTATTCGCCGCAACGAAAAAATCATGAATTCTCAATTTCAATTTATTAATCAACATCTACGCAATATTTCTGTTGAGATAGGTCAAGTTCGTTTAGACGTTAGAAATGGACTTTATATCGTCTCTTCAGCATTTACCGCTTATAATGTTTTAAGTAATATAAGACGCATCCAGGAAACAATCATAAATACTTTGACTGACATCAGACACGGGCGCATAGATACTCACTTGCTATCGCCTGAGCAATTGCAAATACAACTTATTACTATAACAAGTCAGCTACAGGGTGATTTAGCAATACCTACAGAAGGGACACGGCTGAGCGAGTTGTATAAAATTTTAAAGGTCGGAACAGCAATGCATAAAGATTATTTAATTATTGAAATTAAGATTCCAATAGTCACCAAAGAAACATTCGAACTGGACAAAATTATAACTATCCCTGTCCATAGAGGATTGCAGTCAGTTATCACAATGCCTCAGCATCCTTACATCGCCTTCAATTTAAGAAGAGATACAGCAACATTCTTGTCCCAAGATGATGTAAATGAATGCATAGTACTAGCAAATAATAAAATGCTGTGTTCATTTAATAGTCCTATTTACGACTTAAAACTAAGAGAGTCCATCTGTCAATT
This sequence comes from Eudonia mercurella, assembly GCA_963082485.1. Lineage (NCBI taxonomy): Eukaryota > Metazoa > Arthropoda > Insecta > Lepidoptera > Crambidae > Eudonia > Eudonia mercurella. Next base: position 24,263,995 of record OY720023.1, on the reverse strand, counting down.
AAGGATAAACCATGTCATTACTAATGAAACACTCTGTGCATATTCACAATCACCGTGTGCCAATGCATGGTTCAAATTACATCTACAGAATGACTGGATTTATTCATGTTGCCAAGAATGCAACGTGCGCTTTTACTGCACAGGTGGTATATCAATTAGGTCATTGACAGGCAACGGCCTTATCACTCTAGGTCAAGGTTGCGTATTGAAGTCCAATGACCTATCTATTTATGCTCATAATAATTATATGAAACATATGACTGTAGGAACTAACATTGAAGTCCCGCAGATTTCTATTCTTAATACAATTTTAAACACATCTGTATCAGATAAATACGAATATGAAGATCACACTGGTATTTGGAACTCACTGAAAGATCAGATCCAATCAATAAAGGAACAATCTAATACTGAACTCAGTATTCACGACATTCATCATTACACTGCAATGTATGTGACAATAACAGTGGTCATCACGATTGGAGTAGCAATTCTGTGGTTGCACTTGAGAAAGAGGTGTAACAGAACACTTCCAGCATCAGCTTCAGCGGATGAACTGCCGCCGCCGACGCTGGCGCCGCAGGCGCGCAATGCGCCGACCAGTGTTCAAGCAAGTGGTGGTGAAACGGTGAATACGTCACCCATTTATAGTGAGTGCGGTCGACATAGCAAATCATTGAGTGATATCAGTGCCAATAAGGGAACATCACCGATCATGTCCCGAGCAGTGTCGTTCCAAGTGCCGAGTGTAGTGTAAAAATAGTAAAATATTACGCGAGTGAATATTTAAAATAATGAGACATTTTTATTTTAGACTATTATAGACTTACCATATTATTAACTTTTTAATTATATCAATTGTTTTCTTTTTCTTTTTTTCCTTTTTCACTATCAATCAATGTACTAACATAGTATATTATATATCATGCAATTATCAATACTAACATAAATAATAAGAAAAATTGTTACTAACACATGGAATATTTAAGTTATATTGTTTTCTCTCTTTTGGGTGGCCAAGATGTACGAGCCTATGTACATTATAATAACTATATTGCATACTGGTAATTTCACAATGACCTCAATGCGTTTGCATACGCATCACTTTACATACCAATTGTAGAATTAATTACTTACAATAAATTAGTGTTTTTCTAGCATTCAATCGGGTTGGTTTATTAGCACTCTCCGGAGTAACCTATCCTTAGCAAGCATTCGAGTGTGGGAACAACCCCCACACTTTCACCTTGTAAGCCACAGGCAAAATTATTATTTTTCTTTCACGATGCTATAGGACTCGTATTTATATCGGAACTGAAAATACCACCTGAAAAACGCATTGCCTCAATTGGGATTCGAAGCCACGACTTTTTGTTATCCAGGCGAAAAACAGAAAAGTGTATTATAGGTACATACATACTATGCTTCAAGTTTGGTTACTATCACTATGTCATCGTCCCTCGGTTTGTAAATTGGCGGGCCCAGTGCAGATTGGTGGTTGTTAAGGCGCTGAACTCTCCAAAACGCGCTTGTTACCCGACTGCGTACCTACCTACAAAAGTATCTACTAGACGTCAAGTTTCGTTTTAACGCCTTAATTAGACTTTGCTATTTAAAAGAGTAAGGCGTTTTAATATAATTATTTTATGTAGGTTTTGAAATGCTTGGTTATTTACTTTACAAAACTGAAATAAACCAAATTATGAAAATAAAACAAAAAACCCGACTGCTAAAACAATTATATAAAAAATAACTGCAAAGAGAAAAAACTGCGGCCGTGGCTAACTCAATTAAATCCGCACTCTCTTTGGTTGGTGATTGTCCCCGCCTGCGACAATTATCAATATTCAATGTATTTATAAATACTCATTTAAATACTCTGGTATCAATTCAATTCAATTCATTTATTTACTTAGATAACAGAGATCCAATTATGGTTAGTAACAATGTGCACTTAATAACTATGTTAGTACATTTTAATTCAAAAATTCAATACATCTAATAACAATTAATAATAATAATAATAATAGTTATAAAGTAAATGTCATTTTTATTTATTTACTTGTCAGTACATGAACCATACGACAATGGTTCACGTACTGACAATCAAACCTGTTCGCAAACATGTTTAGGATGCTGTTGGGGCTACCCCGAGCCCTGCGCACCAGGGATGTGCACCGTTTTCGCATGGTTGTGTAGAAACAGTCCACCCGCGACTCGGCGAACATCCCCGATGCGCTACAGTGCCGAGGCAGCCCCATCAGCACCCTAAACGCATTATTATATTGTACACGAAGGGCGCTGTACTGTTTCTGGGTATATGCCACCCACAGGCTGCAGGCGTAGAGGGACGTACAAAATGCCCTAAATAGAGTAATTTTGACGCCCCTCGAACACCGTGCAAACCTGCGGGCTATCATATTGGCCCTTACAGACAGCGCCCTTCGTTCTCTTTCTAAATCAGCATCGTCTCTCAGGTCAGAGGTTACCAAGTGCCCGAGATATTTGAATTGTTCCACTCTTTTAAGTTCTGTATTATACAATTTAATAGCAGGTATTGTATCTGGGCACTTCCCTCTGGCCCGAAAGACCATACATTCACTCTTTTTTACGTTATAGAGCAAACCGTGACACTGTGCATACCGTTCACAAATACCCAGCAGCTTAGATATCCCACAGACAGAAGCACTCAGCAGGACCATGTCGTCCGCGTAACTGATATTATTAATATTAATTCCATTAATATGGCAACCGACACGAGTCCCGCTGAGCTCCTCTATCAGCGCATTCACATACAGATTGAAGAGCCGCGGGGAGGTCAGCCCCCCCTGCCTCACTCCGCACTCCAATCTGTAAGGCTCCGATATCGCACTCGACCACCGAACAACGTTGACCTGATTTAAATACCAGTACTTAAAGATGTGAACTAGTTCCTCTGGCATAGATAGACCACTTAGTTTTTGCCACAAGATGTCATAACTTACCAGGTCAAACGCCCTCGAGAGGTCGAGAAAGCACGCATAAATCGGCGTACTACGATCGGCATAATACTTGACAGTCTGCTTCAAACACAGTATAGCTGTCTCAGTAGAAAGGCCCGCTTTGAACCCAAATTGGTTGTCATGAATATCTAAGTATTGATCAAGCTGTGTGTTTAGCAGGCCATCCAGCACTTTTGCTAGTATAGTTGCTAGTGATATCGGTCTATAGTTATTACGGTCACTTATGTCACCGGTTTTACTCTTTGCAATTGGCACCACCACAGTCCTCATCATGTCCGCAGGTAAGTAAGAGTGTCCAACACATAAGGTGAAGAACATAGCAAGTACCCGCGGCAGATGGATGCCAGCATGTCTAAGATGTTCGATGCATAGGCTATCATGGCCAGGAGACTTTCCTCGTGACATCAATTGTATAACTCGTTTGACATCTTTCGCTGTGAACCTGGTATTCATCTCCTGCCCATGGACTCCGCCCACATCAACAGACTGTGGTGGTCCCAATGGCGATTTTACGGTGAAGTGGTCCCTAAACATGTCCGCAATATCCTTTGAGTCACTTAGTCCATTTATACTAATGGGTAAGCCGGGTCTACTATTCAATTTATTGGTACTTTTCCAAAAACTACGAAAATCATGCTTAGTATGCTGAGATGCGAGAATGTCCATCTTTACTTGTTCGCTATTTATCTGACACCACCTCAAGCGTGATTTAAAGATTTTTCGACTCTCCCGCATCTCATCCCAAACACGCCCTACCTTCGGTTTACCATATGAAACCCATAATTCATACTTGTGTCTAGCGACCTCATGCGACTCACGAACATGCTTATTCCACCCCACTATTGGCTTTTTCTTTTTCGGTTTCCTACCAAAGCAGCTCTCAGACGCCGCCTTACTTAAGGCCTGAACAATATCACAATACATTTTGTCAATAATATTTCTGTGTTCCAATATAGTACATTTTTTATCCCCACAAGAATTAAATTCCATTGGAAAATCTATCACCCGTAACTGTTCATGACATAAACTACCATACAATTTAATTTGTTCAGGATTTCTGTCACCCCAACGCACTTTATTACATATTATGTTTAAATCGACACTAATTTTAGGTTTAATTATATTTAGGTTACACTGAATTACTAGAGTATTATCGTAGAGCTTGTTTTTTTCTTTTCAGTTTATTCTCTTTGTGCAGTAATTTTTTATGTTAGTCTGGTTTTTACGAGTGTATAATTGTTTTTTATATAATTGTTTTAACAGTCGGGCTTTTTGTTTTATTTTTATGCATGTTTTTTATAAAATTGTGTACATAATACAATGCCAAGAAAAATATTATATTATATGTAAAAGTCTATAATTTTACAACAATGTTATTGCATCCAAAATGCAAAATTGTGAAATATCGTCGATAAAAAAAGATCTCCAAAATCACCTATAAACAGTATCTATTTAAAGTACGTCGACAAAATTAAATATTCTTATACGTAATACTTATAAGAATAACGCTATTGTTTTATATTTTTTAACTAAACATCTAGATTGTAAATAAAAAGCGTTTTTTTACCTTGAAATATCCTGGATTGAATCCAGTGGATCACGCACTATTTGCACCCCTTTTGCTTATATGCAGATTGACAGAGAGCGCTGTTTCATGGTTATCAGCGTCTTAACGAATGGAGTGCATTTCCACCGTCGGCATAATCGTCACTTACTATCTGGCGAGACCAAGGCCAAGTGCTCACCTGCTGTGGATATAAAAAAAACAAACATTGTCCTAGGATAAACACTAGTTGTTATGCGGAGACCTACAAAGAGGAAAGGTCGACATTACTATTGACATTACCTAGAAAAATTGTAGAGGTTGTCAAAGAGGAAGTGTTTGCCTGTACAGTGGTCTCAAACAATTAACTGTAGTGTTGAAAGACAGGAATAGCTAACTTCAGAAAGCTTATAGCGTCACGATTTGCATGATTGCGCTCACGCAACATTAGTCCTTAATAATATCGCAGTCTATATACTTAATCTCTTCTTCTAATAATATTAATGAGTAAGTGTGTGTGTCTGTTCTACTTTCATTTAAAAACGGACTTACAGATTGACGTCGGTTTCTGTAAAGAGATAGTTGGATTGCACAGAATTGCTATAGACTACCTTTAGTCTGGAAAAAAACATTTATTTTCTTATGGATATTTTTTAAAGATTATTTCACGTCAAATTGAAATATTGAAAAGCGTCTACTTTGCTGTTTCCCTTTTTTGGTACTGGGTCAAATGAGTGTTCGCCCCGCCTAACTGAAAGCGGACACCACAGTCGGTTGACTGGTGTTCCATTCAAGGGAGGTAAGGGAAGGAGGGAATTCCATTTGGCATTAAGTCCACCGCTTGTATAGACGCCTGCACACCAACCTACCCAAAACTGTCAAACTTCTTCAACAAATGTTCAACCATATCCCTCTCATCCTCCCATATACATAAAGTTCAAAGTCCATTGACGAAATGTGACAGTTTGTGGTAGTCTTATATGCAGACGTGTGTACCATTTTATGTTGTGCATTAAAAGTTAAATAAATCACATCACACTAATATTATAATTGCGAAAGTTTGTGTGCATGTGTATATTTGTTGCTTCTTCACGCTGCAACGGATGGATGGATTTGGATGAAATTCAGCATACAGATAGTTTATAACCTGGATTAACACATAGGATACTTTTTATCCCGATATTCCTACGGGAACGGGAACCACGCGGGTAAACCTGCGGGCGGCCGCTAGTAATAAGTAAACAGCTCAACTAAGTTTTTCTTCTGCAGCCCCTTATACAACGTGTAACAGAAAGGTGTGGTCAAAATGAAAAGATCCAAAGTGTATCTCATCTAAAACTTGTAGGTATGGGTTAAGACATAATTATTATTTTTAATTTGTCATGCAATGGATAATGAAATATTTATAGTATTTGTGAAGTGATGCGCTTCAGGCGCGCATAAGCAAGCAGCAGTGATCATAAATGTAAGAACACAGAGGTTACTAAACTACTAGGGCTGTGACTTGTTTATTTTGATGTGACGTAACAATTGAAATATTAAATAAAAAATTACACAACCAATCAACAGCTTATTTATGTCCCCACTGCTGGGGCACAAGCCTTCCCTATGGATGGATAGGGAGAACGGGCTATAAACCACCACGTGGGCCCAGTGCGGATTGGTGGTTGTTAACGACTGCTAATGCAACCGGGACCAACGGTTTAACGTGCCTTCCGAAGCACGGAGGAGCTCGAGATGATACATTTTTGGTCATCCATCCGATGACCGGCCTTTGCGAAAGTTGCTTAACCTCAGCACTCGCAGACCGGGCGCGTTAAAAATGGCATAACAAATTATAGTTAATAATTATGTCTTAGTAACTCTGCATACAAGATCTAGATCGGATACAGTTTGTATCTTTTCATTTTGACCACACCTTTCTGTTACACGTTGTATAAAGGTTGCTCATTCAAATCGCATTCACGTTCACGCACGTTGCCGACTGAAAGCTTTAGATCATAAGCCTCTAAACATTACTTTTGATAGTCTTTAAATTGGATCCTAACAAAATGTGATGCTTAGCGGCAGAAATAGGTACCTATAGGTTATAATCAAAATGATCCATTTGGTTTACATGATCTTAAAACTAGGTATAAGGGACTCTTGGCGGGAAAGTGAAGAGTCATGTCTGCGGTTTTGTTTTATTTTCTAAAATTTGTGTTTAATAATGGTGGATTATTGAGTGTTGGCAAGTGAAACAAAACAGTGCAACATCACTTTTCAAATTCTCTCAAGAAGTCCGCCCGAGGGCTTAGTAAAGCCCCACATCTTTACTGAGATACTCGAGGGGTTGGGGGGTATATCATTTCTCACTTCTCATTTCTATTATCATTCATCATCATCATACATGAAAGAAATATTGTTTATTTAAGTATTGTAAGACTTTTTCATTGGCTAAATGCAAAGTCATAAAAAAAACTAGGTATAACGTCCACAAGTGGGGCCCTGCAATTAGGGTGGTCCTCCTTGGTCTTGATGAACTTACTTGCAGAGATGATGATGATGACAATGATGCTCTTCGAGAGTCCCGATAAAAACTTTTGTGACAGTCCGAAATAATGCGGATGAAGCCGCGTGCAAAACTTGTAATAGAAAAAAAACAAAGGAGCAAAGTGCTAGAATAATTATTATAAATGTGAACACGGATTCTATTATAGCATTGTGTGCTTTGTCCACATCTCAAGTTACTACTAACTTGCTTATGCTTAGTGAGATTTCTATGTCAACATTATCATCGTCATCCATCATTTTGTGTGACATCAACTGTCACAATGCTTTGGAAAAAATCATATATCAGGGTTATTTTAGTGTTTAGCAGATCATTACCATTACATGATTAGTACACATTAGTACTTTGGACTTTAGGATTTGGCTCTAACCTTATTTTAGTTTATTTATTTTAATGTATTTTTTAAATATATTTTATGGGTAAGCACAGTGCCTTAATCTCACCTGATGTTAAGCGATGAGAAGGCCAATGATGGAAGCACACGTCACCCGGAAACCTCAACTAGTGAGGCACTGGCTATATATCTTATCTCTAGCTGCCGAAACACAACAATGCTACGAACATTAATGTTTTAGCGACATATTAAGATGTTGGTAGCTAGCCAGGCGGACAAACAAGCCCTACCACCAACCAAACCGAGTACACATGACTCCCCGCTGGGAATCGAACCCGGGACCTCTAGGTCTGCGACCGTAAACCACTAGTCCACAGAGGTGGTTAAAAGATTAAAGGATTATGTCTGCGTACGTAGGTAAATAAACAAATAAGTAAAACAAAAATTATGCTGATACATACATATTATGAATAAAACTAGTGTTAAAACTTCGTTCGTTGTTCGTCATAGGAATTAAACCAAGAACCTCCAGATATCAGGCCCAGCGTATTCACACTCGACCACCAAACAACAACTATGATAAAAGCTGATAAAAAGCAATAAGCCTAGTTAGTTCCAATTTTGCTTCCAATTTATTTTTATAGGTACCGATTTTTAACTTTCGAATACTAATCAAAAGGAAATCATTTCGTAAAGCCACAATAAATTTTGCTAGCTTATATAACCGTACGTCCATAATATTGCAATTAACACGTTCACAACGGACATAAAGGCAATAACTAAAAACAAACAATGTTACCCAACCGTACATACGAGATACCACAACGAACATACATTTTCCATAGCACATAACACATAGCAAATACGCACAAATATTTTCCATGAACTAAATTACTTTGCGCGACCACACATAGCCTTGTCACGGGTTTACTATGTGCAATAATCTTCTTAATTTTATGCCTTAGAGAGCCTACGCCAAGCAATTTGCGTCAGTCGAACAATACTCGTGATTGACTCAAGACATTAACTGAATATGTATAATGATCCTTGTTATGAGGAGTCGATTAATTGAGGAGCTGTGTTGTCGCACCGACTTGTCATTTTCACACCTAATCACCTTTCAGGGCTGGGCAATTGGCATATTTTTCTTTTTTACGTCATCTTGAATGCCTTCAAGGCAAGAGTTTATAAGCATCTTCTAGGGCAGCTCGCTCCACCGTAGACCTCATCTACGCTCACCATCAGGCGAGATCGAGGTCAAGAGCTGTTTATATGTTTATCTTTATAAGGCATAAAAAATCTTATCTTTTCTTAGTGGGGTCTGCTGAGGTTTCCCTCTCCTAGTAACACTTCGACCCATCTCTCTTCCTCTGTAAAGATAGATGCCATAAGTTTGGCAAGGTTGGCATCGTTTTTAAGAGCAAAGAGCCTGAAGTCCTCCAGTTTCGGATAGGGTGACCCCAGGAGTCCCATTCTTTTCCTAACCAGAGAGTCACAGTCACACAGTAGGTGCTGCATTGACTCCGTTTCCTTTCCACATGCCCTACATAAGCTATTTTTGATAGATGCATTCCGTGAAGCATTTGTTTCGTGGCATAGTGCCCTGTCAAGGCACCGATGGTTAATTGGGCCTGCCTTCACTGCCTCCGCATATGAACTCACTCCGTCCTAAGGCGTTTTCGCCAGGAAAGGATTTGGAGTGTTTCATATTTTTTAACGTTAAATGGCAATTGTTTGATTTGTGCCCAGGGGACGTTGAAGATCCCTTGGGGGGACGTCACCGTACTCGATGACTGCTATTTGTGACCCTGAGCCAACCCCGCGATAGTACTTGGATGGTACTGAAGTCTTTATTGAAATGTATCAGCTGCCTAGTTAGGCTTCCCGTGCATATGGTGAGCCGATTAATAGACAAAGGTTTTGAGATGCTCGCACAACAGGCGATCGGCTCGCCAGCTGTCACTGATGTTATCAATTTCACCTCGGAGCCCTACTTTAATTAAGACAAGTGTGGCTCTGAGGTCACTTGCGGCGGGTTTACTCAAAATTGGTGATCGTTGTTGTGTCTACCACTTTTTAGGAGAAGGACATAAGTGTGTATGTAAAAAGGGTACGTATACGTCAGCGATGACCTAATTTTTGGTCGAAATCTACTTTTCTTACACAGGCTGTTTGGTAAAGTGAATAGTTGTAAAATACAGTGAAAAAATTAAATGCCTACCCGACCCAGTCAAGGGTCTTCCGCAATCCGGGCGGCTGCACTGATCATTATGCTACCGGGAAGGCTGACGTAAGCACTGAATTTTTTGACTGCTTTTTACCGGCAGAGTGCCGTCTATCCAATGGTTATTGTAACCGATGGCTATGCAGATTCATCTTTACAGATGAAATATCACAAATTTGATAGCACACCGCTAAGTATAGTAAATTTAACTTTTTATTTTTAAGTGCTAATTGCTGCACTGAAGCTGAATTAAATATATATAAAATACAGTGAACAAATTAAATGCCTACCCTACACAGCCAGGAATCGAACCTGGGTCTTCCACAATCTGGGTGGCTGGACTGACCATTATGCTACGGGGAAGGCTGACGTAAGCACTGAATTTTCCAGGGGGCAAAAAAAACTGTATTTTTTCTATTACTTGTTCCTAGACTTATTCACGTTTTTCTTGAATTTAAATAAAAATGTGGTTGCGAATTTAAAAACACAATTAAAACGAAACGATGCGTTCAGAAATTCCGCGTCAAACGATACCAAAAAGTCATTTTCGACCAAGAGTGGAGATAAGAAGTTTTCGATCTAAGCTGACGATAGGTACGGCGAATATATCTATCTCCCATCCCAAAGCCTTTTTAGTTGAGAAGATGATGCAGAAAATCTATCGTGACTCTTTAACATTATATCACAAAAAGCAGCCACAGACTTGGCTTCATCTCACCTGATGTTAAGTGATGATAAGGGCGAAGGTGGAAGCGAACTTCACCGGAATCCTCAACTACTGAGGCATTAGCTACCTTATCTCTAGCTGCCGGAACACAACAGTGCTACAAACATTAATGTTATGGCGACATACTTATTAAGATAAGATGTTGGTAGCTAAGCTAGGCATGCGGACAAAAAGCCCTAACACCAAGCAAACATGTACCGTCCGCGGGGATCCAAAATGGGTCCGAGACTTATGCTCTAAACCACTGACCACAGAGGCTGTTAGAATGCTGGGTAGTAACAGCATTTTAAACTTAGTAAACAGACACACTAGTGAGTTAATTAAAGCGACACTGCCTATCCGCCCTTATTAACACGAGCACGAATAAATTTGTTTTATTAACATATTCAATTTATAAAACAGTAGATACCACAATATCACGCAATTTTCATTACAAACATGATAGTAAATCATTCGTTAATGAATTGAAACTGCCGTCAGCCCTACAACTGGTAATGATTGTAGGTGGCGAGGATAATGCCGTCGACTAATGGGCCCGACTTAATGCCTGCATTGTTGGATTTATGGGTTAATCACTCACGACGGCGGCCCAGGGCTCTAATCAGTGTCTTCACACTAGGTCAAGTGTAGTGCACTAAGCTTCGATAGCTCACGTCGGTGGGGTTAAGCATGCTGTCCGCTAGGTACGGTGCTAGCTTAGCATAGCTTAGAAACATTAAAATTTATAAAAGTCATGTGTTCAACAATATCTTACATTTTCTTAGAGATGCAATGATTGCCTGTTTGATTGACGTTAAAATCTTGATAATACATTAAAACCTCGTAGTAATAATGATTGAAGGTTTCGATAGAATGATATTCGGGTTCTGGCGGGTTCCCGCCTTGGGTGAAGATCCTAAGATTTAAAAAAAATATTTTACGGGTAAGCACAGTGTCTTCATCTACCCTGATGTTAAGTGATGATAAGGCCAAATGGTGGAAGCGCACTTCACCCGGTATCCTCAACTACTGATGCTCTAGCTATCTTATCTCTAGCAGCTGGAACACAACAATGCTACAAACATTATTGTAATAGCGACATATTTAGATAAGATGGCGGTATCGTAACACAAAACTGCAGAAAGAAATAGCCCTTGCCGAGTTTTCTGCGGCTTCTTATCGGTACAAGCTCTCAACTGTAGGGTTTACGAAGCCATAGCTTAAGTTATGTACAAAACATTTTGTTTATTAAGATATTTAAATAAGAAGATTGTTATTTCGTTTTGTTAATTGCATAAAATTACCTGTTCAAATCAAACGTTTTTTTAAGGACACTGATGTTTCTGTTTTATTTTATATCGAGTGTAGCGCGGTGCAGTAGACAATAAGCTTAATACATCAGCGTGAGCTATTGACATTTTATTCTGCTCTAATTACGATGGTTCTAACTAAACATTATGTGAAAAATTTATTTGACATGGGAATGGAATAATAAATATTCAAGAATAAGGTTATCTATTACAAAATTATTTGTACACAAAAAGAAAGCTTGGCAAACAGTTTTCGTTTTGTTGGTTACGCTTTTCTTTACGTCATCTAATTTTGTACCTACTCTTCTCTACTCTTCTATCTTTCTCTCTCTTTTTTTTTTCTTTTTGTTGATGGCTTCGTGCGATTAGCACATTTAGCCAGTGTCAAAGTAATTTTTCTAACAAGTAATACATAAATAAATATTATTTCTTTTCTGTATGATGATGATGAATGATAATAGAAATGAGAAGTGAGAAATGATATACCCCCCAACTCCTCGAGTATCTCAGTAAAGATGTGGTGCTTTACCAAGTCCTCGGGTGGACTTCTTGAGAGAATTTGAAAAGTGACGTTGCACTGTTTTGTTTCATTTGCCAACTCTCATGCACACTCACGAATACTTAACGGTTAATAATCCAATATAATTTCACATTAATATTCGATATAACACAAATTTTAGAAAATAAAACAAAACCGCAGACATGACTCTTCACTTTCCCGCCAAGAAGCATCTTTCTCTCTCTTTATCAATAAATGTTTTTCTTTCTTTCTTAATTATGGTTCCATATTTTTACAGGAGTCATTTAGGCATAAATTATCCGTAATACTATTTTTTTTAAATATCAAATAGGTAGGTAAGTAATTTACCATACTCACCTGATGTTAAGTGAAGATGTGACCTACGGTGGTGCAAGCTTGCCTAGAAACAGCTTATTCATTATAGCCTTGAACAAGCCCAAGTCATTGCGTTTAAGAAACGCATCAGCAGGCAACGAGTTCCACTCCTTAGCTGTTGGCATTAAAAAAGAGTTAGCTAAAGCTGTAGACGGATGGTTCGTAATTAAAATAAAACACAACAAAACATACATACATAATTTCACGCATGTCTCCCATAGGGATAGGCAGAGACCACTTCCTGCCACTTGCTACGATTCTTACATACTTTTTCACTTCATCTCTTATTAATTTCTTCATACAAGTTTGCCGGTTTTAAGGTACTCTAGACCTGGCTTTTCGTTAGTCCTCGATTGGGTCAAATAACATCCGTTTAGGTGGACCTGTCCAATAATATCCCCATTCACACTTCATTTTACTTAAAATAAATATAAAAACCAAAATTATAACAAAGAAGTTGCGCGCCGTCGGCCATCTTGTTTTATACCAAACATGTTCACACGGGCATACCTAAGCCAAATAAGAAATTGTACATCCACACACGACCTTAACGTGACTCCGCCGTTTACCGACGTATGACATTGCCAAAAAAACCGAGTAAAACGTACAAGCATTCTTTGTGTACGTCTAGCCGTCGACCTTCGCAATGATAAACGACTTTTTAACCCGTAAAAAAACTTAGACCGACCGGTGAATTTGCCTAACTTTTTGTTGGAAACTTCCAAGAAACCTAACCCTAAGGTATTGCATTCCGATCTGAAATTATGCCTTGGATTCGGATGCCATAATTTTTGGGACAGATAAGGATCCAAGGAGATTGCGCGACGGTTACTCAATTCTATGTTGGCGTGGATTCTAGTGAATTTTTTAACTAATTAGCCTCTTTCTAAGAAGATGTGAAATTTTGAAAAGTTGGGAAGCTATGATTATTGTCTTTTTATTTTATTTATATGGCTATCTGTTATTTGACCACTCCTAAACTGCGTCGGGCTTGCGTCAGTAGACTAACTTTTTTTAAAATACTTTATGGTTTCATCAACTCAACGATTATCTTTATCACTAAAAAGACAAAATAAAAAAATAAAATGATCGCTCGAATGAAGTTTGAGTTAAAGATTAAAGTCTGTGTGACAACGAGCACAGATCCAGCAAAGGGTTAGAAACGTCATAATAAAACAAAATTCAAATATAGAATGGACTAGATTCGTGAAATGTCGCTTTTTTTCATTTAGATTTTCATTTATAGGGCAACAACATTATTGTATACAAAACCTTTATGATCCCAGAAAGTAGATCCGTATAAAGGGTCCTTCCTTTCATTTAGATTAACTACATTATACCAAACGTAAGGTACCTACAAAGTATAAAATTATACGTTAATCTGCATAACAAATTGACAATTTAAATGGTAACAAAACAAGACAGTGTGTCAATGGCGCAGGAGGTGGACGGAATTATGCATAAAATAGTTTTTTATCAAATTCTAGTTTTGCAATACGACATTGAGGTATGCGGACTCTTTTACTGGGATGCTTATCTGTTGCTGACCTTACTTTGAATGACTCAATTTTACTTCGCCGTGCGTATATACAGACGACAGCAGGCCAACTTATAACGAAATATTTAATTTCCTCTTTTTAAAAAGAACTTCTTGGTCTGGGTATAAGGTTCAGTGTTGACTGGACAAATTTGACAGCTTTAGGTAGCTTGAACTGCTGTGGTGTGTACCGAGATGCTATTTTGTGTTTTTCTCACGGTAATTCCTTTTGCTTTTCGACTATGAGAATGGACATTTTGAGTTTCCACAGACAGCCACCGTTGAGTAAACAACACAATGAATAATAATTACTCGTGAAACGATTTGTTACAGTGCGATGTGTTAATTAATTAATTAACTATATACGACTGATTTGTCACGGAGATTGTTAAAGCTAAGGGAGCTAAGTAATGTTCGGTTTCTGCATGGGTGACCGTGTTAAGGTTATCTCAAGGTCTTACGTCTGGTAAGGTATGAGATTTATGAGATATTGTCTGACTTAATAAGAATTAATTGAGCAAGAAGCGAAGTAATGAGATAATTTCTAAACTTCAATAGGTTAAGTTAATTCTAGGGATAATAGGGGTCAATTCTAGGGAAGTTAATTCCAGGGACTTTTTTCATAACGAAATAAGTGTCAGATAGTCTATCTGAAAAATGCAGCAAAGAACTATTTGAATACTAGACTATCTGACACTAACCGGGTAGTATTGAAACTGATAAACAACCTTTTAAGCTATAGGAACCAAAAGCTTTTTCTAAAGCTTAAGCAAACAGTTACCCCCTTATTCATAAAAACTATTTAAGCATTATTTAGGAGCTCGATGGCGCAGTGGTTAACGCGCCCGGTCTGCGAGTCGCAAAGGCCGGTCATCGGACGGGTGACCAAAAATTTATCATCTCGAGCTCCTCCGTAAAGGCCGGTCATCGGACGGGTGACCAAAAATTTATCATCTCGAGCTCCTCCGTGCTTCGGAAGGCACGTAAAGCCGTTGGTCCCGGCTGCATTAGCAGTCGTTAACAACCGCCAATCCGCACTGGGCCCGCGTGGTGGTTTATGGCCCGTTCTCCCTATCCATCCATAGGGAAGGCTCGTGCCCCAACAGTGGGGACATAAAATGAGCTGATGATGATGATGATGATGAAGCATTATTTAGTTAAATATTTTTTTGTCAACGTCACACAAACGTCATTTTGAATTTGAGAAAAAGAGACAAAACAATGATTAACTAAATAATGCTTAAATAGTTTTTATGAATAAGGGAGTTAATTATCAGTTAAACAGTGAACAGAAAATTGAAGAATGGAAAGTGTATTTTCATGACAGGGGGGGATATTTTCCAATAATATGTACATAACGCTGTTAAAGAAAAGGGGTAAAGTTTCTGAGTTTCTTGTAGGACTTTCTTAGTACAAGGTCTCTGTGTAAACTTACAAACCGATGGCATAGCGACATTTTTAAAAGCTATTTCTTGTAGCCTAAACTAAATAAAAGATTTTGAATTTTTAAATTTACTTCGATTACTTTTTACAGATCTAATTAAGTACTTGCGTTGCTTTCAGTTTTTAGTTATTGCCTAGCGCTTAACATTTAGGACCCTCACAGGTCCTCATTTCAAGACGACCAACATCTCGATCACCTTTAAGTAAACTAATTGCTAGCAGATCCTAAAGTGTTTAATTTCAATCTGACATTACCTGTCATAACTGGATAGAGCCGGATTCCATACGTGAAGGGTGTCGACAGACGGACAGATCCTATCTCACATACACACTCAATCACGACCGCTGAATATTTAAATAGAAGTAATGAGAGTAAAGTACAAGATTAACCAAATAAAATTGATCTCTCTCCGCTAACAACACGTAAGTCACATTGTACCATTCTAAACTGGGCGCATAATTGACCAGTTTTACTAGACACCCGTTTTTATATATCGCTGTAAGCTTTTGCAGGTTTTGTAGTTATAGATACTAAGTGAAGCTAGGACCGAGTAGTTAGCCTTGTAAAATGGTTCATAAAAAGTAAGTGGGAACATTTCCTCGTTTATTCTTCTTATGTACAGACGTGAGAGAAGTTGTTATTAAAGATTTATTTGATAGTTGTAGGTACATGTTTTATTAATAATTATTCATCGCTTTTAACATGTTATTCAGCCTTGAATTAAACTTCTAATGGTATTTTATCTTTTACTTTTTATGAAGCATGGTTTGGTTTTGCTTGGTTGGCAGACGTTTTATAAACACTTCACACGAAAATTCAGCTTTGTCTCTTTCTAAAGACGATAGTGTGAAAGTGATAGATATCATCATCATCATCATCATCATCATCGTCATCATCAGCATACAGATAGATATCTGTTATTAATATTATTAATTAAAATTATTAATAAAATGTTTTTTTTTTACTCAAGCATTGTTTAAGAATTGGACCCACTTACTAGATCAGCCCTGCTCGGAAACTGAAAACCAGATTTTAGAGTTAATTCAAATTCAATAACATCTACGCAATAAAGGTCTTTGTCGCTCTATTGTATACTTGGTTGCCATGGAATATAACTTGAAAGAGATTACAGTGACAAGGTACAAAAGTACATTAAAGACTCAACTGTACTTCTCAGGTAGGTATACCTAATATGCCTTTAATAGATAAATAAATCTGTCCGATAGTATTTCTTAAACATTACATAAACCTATTCAATTCAAACGGTGCACAATAAAGTTGAGCCGATTTAGAATACTATAAATTATTGAAACGATCCCATCGCGAAACATTGACAAATGGTAGATTTGATGAACGATGATAGTAGCATGGATTTATGATTTAACGTATATACTATGCACTTAGCTTAAGTTAAGATCACGAGTCATATACTAATAATGTCCTATGTCAACCGCATGTGCATTGTTGTAAGATTGCATTCGTTTCGGTTCATAAGAGTAGGTACCTACGTTCGGTTTAAAAACTAGAAATTCCATACCTACCTACTTGAAATTTTCTTTTGTTTTTTGAAAATTTCTTTATATTTAAGAACCGCCACTGATCCACTCATATTCCAGAAATAATGAAATATTATTTAATAAAAACGTCCAAATTCTTATAGTGGGAATTGGGATAAATCAATCACATACACTATTACACATAGTCAATAGATAAATATTAGATACATTCCTAGCGATTGAAATATAAAAAGGATGATTTTTGGAATTGTTGGCTCGTTTCTTGGAGTTCCCTAAGTCATAACAGTCCCGGAATACCGCCACCACAAAACGGTCGATGTTGGTAGAAAGTTTTGTATTAAAAGTGTTAATTATTGTGTCTATGATTGTGTCTAAAGACAAGGCGTCGTCATCAAGACTGTTGAAGTTTGAAGTCAATAGCTGAATGTTTCAAACAATCTTTAGTAGGTAGCCAACTTGTCTTTCCTTCATTGTCTTTAGTCTTTCAACGTTGCACTGCTTGGCATATGCCATAGATAGGAAGTATTTTTTTTAAAATATGTTTACATCCAAAATCATCGTTTTTAAAGAAATTCTACCAGATGATAGTTTCTTAGTGTTTCAAAATCATAAATTGATAATTTAGGGAACTATAGGTTTATTTTTTAATTTTAGTATATTAAATAGTTATAAATCATGCGCAACTGTTTGTTCCTAAAAAAAAAAGTATATTTGGCTAGAATTGAAATTCGCCCCCTGAATACCTTCTCACAATAGTTAATAGCAGAAGTTCGGGCCATAACCCACCATGAATGCGGGTCGGTGGATTTCCTTCGCTCTAATTTATATAAATTACAAAAACACAAATGTTGAAAAAATTTCCGCGAGCAGGACATTTGTGTTTTTGTAATTTGTTCGCAACAAAATTTGCGTTAAAAATTATTTGAACATTTATATAAATTAAATAAATGCTCAAATAATTTTTTTTCTTTTTTTGGTTTGGTTTTGGCTTTTCTTTCAAGCATTTACGGGACAACGGATCGACCTGATGTTTGCACACATACAGGGTGATTGATAATCCCGAAACATACCCATGCAACCAAGTATAAATAACACGGTGGTAACATGCAAAAGCATATTTATGAAGATTTATTTTTCCATCATCATCATCATCATCAGCTCATTTAATGTCCCCACTGCTGAGGCACGAGCCTTCCCTATGGATGGATAGGAAGAACGGGCCATAAACCACCATGCGGGCCCAGTGCGGATTGGTGGTTGTTAACGACTGCTAATACAGCCGGGACCAACGGCTTTACGTGCCTTCTGAAGCACGGAGGAGCTCGACATGAAAAATTTTTGGTCACCCATCCGATGACCGGCCGTTGCGAAAGTTGTTGTTGTTAACCTCAGCAACCGCAGACCGGGCGCGTCAACCACTGCGCCATCGAGCTCCTCGTATTTTTCCATACAAAAACTTATTTTTATACTTACTTACATTATTTTTGTTCAACCCTGACATGTTTTGACTTCTGCCCCCCAACCGCCTAACACTCTCGCTTTCGATCGCTTTGAAAGCGAGGCCCTCGCCTCGCTTTCTATTATAATATCGAAATATAATATCGAATAATATCGAAAGCTATAGCCTATAGCTTTTGATATTGCTTTCATATTGATTTCGAAATGACAAGATGACGCCTCCTCCTCGCCTCGCCTTCAAAGCGATCGAAAGCGAGAGCGTTAGGCGGTCGACCCCCTGTTTTGTTTGTATCATGAGGTTGACGAACAAGAACAATGTATCAGCTGGATCTAGGGTTGTCACTTTACAATTTTACTTAGTACCAAACAACCTCAACATCTCGGCCATATGGTGCTTTTCTGGTATGTTTATAATTATCCGGGATTCTACGACCTGTGCCCTATGTGCCATATTCAGGATCATACGGGTATTACCAAATACCGTGTATAGTTGGACGGCCAGAGAAATTTTCCCGATCAAATACTATTTGTACATAGTCCCGGAGCATGCGTTAAAAGTTACAGACTAGAGTCCACGCGGATGGAAGCTTCTAAGCTATAAGCAAGTAGAACTAGTAAGCAATAACATTATAATTCAATCAACAAGCTGCTCAGATCACATGCCGAGCTGATATTAAGATCAAGTGTGCAAATAGAAATCAATTTGTATTTCAATTAGGTGTATCCATAATATGGATAGCTCCTTGCGCTCTCATACATTATGTGCGTAGACCTACCGCAGAATGCATAAACGTAGACGGTAAACAGTTGTGAGTGATGCAAGAGGACTCGTTGCGTCTAAGTTAATGAATATATTAGTTGTGATCTTTTCTTAAGCTGCTGCAACCTATTTTCGTAGGGCCTAGCTTTTCGCTGTTTTGGAGTGGGCAGCGCCATCTAGCGGAAACGTTCAGCATTTCCTACATAATATACTCAAAAGCAGCTTCGATACAAATAAATAAAACACCAATGAATAAAGATTATTAGGTTCTTTAATAACAAATAAATAAAACTTTATGCAAAATATGAATATTTTTATTTTAAAATTAAGATTTTAATAAAATAACACATAATCGTGAAATTTGATTCGAAGCGCCATCTAGTTCAATTTATACAGACTACAACAAGAGCCATCTGGGAAAAAGTGTGCTTTTATACTTTCATGCTGCTAGTAATCAGGTAAGTGTTTAGTTTATTTCTCGTAACATAGAGGACAGCACATGAGGCTTCATTGCTGCTCTCTATATTACGAGGACTAAGTTCTGAAGTTCAAACTTTTAAATAATCCTTGCTAACACAAATCTATCTATGCAAATAAAAAAAGGTATTTTAGTTTATTTTTTATAAAGGATCTTTATTATATATTGTAGTTATAAGTTAAATTTGGGGCGGGCTGTTTGCAAAACATTTTTTCTAGCCATTTTGTACTAAATCATTTAAGCAGAAGTTCCTTCACTAGGCCTTTATCTCATCTGATGTTAGGTGAAGTATGTGTAGCAATTGTTGGATAACCAAATAAATAAATTAGGATGAAGGTGGAAGCGTATTTCTCCCGGAACCTCAACTACTGAGAAACTGGCTGCCCGAACACAACAATTGATGTTATTATATTATTATTATCTCCTTTATTTATTTTCTTTCTTAAAACTAGATTTTTACAATATTATAAAAACAATAAAACATTATAAAAATCTAATCCTAGAGTACCACCAGCAGCGGGGCAGGGCCCAAGCTACCGGTGGTCAGGGCTGCAGAGTGAGGAACCTCCTGACAATACGTGCTGTGTCAAGCAGTACTGCTTTCTGAATCTGACCCTTGATCCAACCATCAAGCGAGAGCCTCTTAAGGTGTTAGCTCTTCGCTATCAGACCGTTCGCTGAAACGACTATCGGAACAATGATCGTCGAATCAACATTCCACATGGCGGTCACCTCGTGAGCCAAGTCAAGGTACTTGCTGAGTTTGTCCTTCTCAGCTTTCACGAGGTTCTCGTCATGCGGGATGGTGATGTCAACAAGCACCGCCCGACGTTGAGACCGGTCTACCACCACGATATCAGGCTTATTGGCAACAATAGTCTTGTCCGTAATGATTGACCGGTCCCAATAGAGCAATGCACGACCATTTTCAAGAAATATTATTATTATTATGTTATTTTTATGTTATGTTTGTTATGAAATAAGATGGTGCTAGCTAGCCAGGCGGACAAACCAGCCCTACCACCAACCAAACTGAGTAGCTACACAAACATGTACCCCCAGCTTCTTCAGCCGCTAGGAATCAAACAAGACATCACTGGATCTGAGACCAGTAGTCTTAACTACTGGACCACAGAGGCGGTGTCAAAGAATTTTTACAAACAAAGCTAAAGTTCAAAGGTGGCATCGAGCCATAAATCTACCATAATCTTAGAACCTACCTACTGACCCACACATTTCATATCTATTACCTACTTTAACTAGTTTTACTAACTATCTACATAACTAGCCGCTAAAACTTTAAGTGCTGAACAGAAAAAAAAGGTTAGTAAAAGCGCGTTTTGTTCATAAAAATCAGTTGCACACACTGCAACTTACGTTGCCAGTTCAAAATAAAAAAGCGCTCACGGGTTGCCGACGTGTGGTCCAAGCCAAAGGATTTGAGTCTAGCAAAACTTTATGGAGAGGAGCTCGATGTTGTATAGGTTAACGGGCTTGTAGGGTTACTCTTGAAACACAATTGCAATAATCAATTTCCAATCACAAATCTAAAAAATTCAAATGGCACTCTTAAAAGCGATAATAGCGCTACATTGGAATTAAATTGCGTGGAAATTAAGTGAACAAATTATTATCGAGATGGTGCGTTCTAAAATTGCGAAACTTATCCCAATATCGATACATATTAATCGCATTGGAATTGCATTGAGATTGAGTTTCCGTCAAGAGTAGCCTACCTGATCTGCGATTGCCAAGGTTAAGCATCTTTCGCAAAGGCAAAAAAAATATCATCTCGAGCTTCTTCCTTGCTTCGGAACGCACGTTAAGCCGTTGACCCCAGCTGCGTTAACAACCACCAATCCGCAATGGGCCCGCGTGGTGGTTTATGGCCCGTTCTCCCTATCCACCCATAGGAATTCGTGCTCCAGCGCGAGAAGGACATTTATGAGATGGTGATGATGATGATGATGAATGATGAATATTGTTATTAATATTTCTTCGCGTTGTTGCGTAAGAGGAATGTTGAATGCTCAATGCGGATTGGTGGTTGGAACGGCTGCTGATGCAGCCGGGACCAACGGCTTTACGTGCCTTCCGGAGCACGCAGGAGCTCGAGATGAAAATGTTTTGATCACCCATCCGATAACCAGCCTTTGCGAAAGTTGATTAACGTCAGCAATCGCAAACCGGGCGCGTTAACCACTGCGCCTTCGAGCATAATAATAATATTAATTACGCGATCATTACTTGAGCTATAGGAAACTTTTTGACGCGTACTCATTTAACCAAATTTGTAAGTAGGTATTATAACTTTGTAAATTACGATACGTCGTTATCGTATCGAAGTGAAATAAAAACTATTGGTATTGTAACAATGAGATCTATCATTGTATAGGGCAAAAATTAACTTTTCTTTCATCGGTCCCAAGTTCATTACGAGAAACTTAGCTAGCTATGTTTCTTTGATTCACATTTAAAATCATACCCGCTGCATTCGTAACGCTTGCTCCACAAAACCAGCCAGTTTAAGCCTTAGTACGCCACCGTAGTTTCATAACCTGGGATAATAAACTAAAAGCCTTTGAAATACCAGCCACAAAGAAAGCTTATTACATTAAAATTTCTTTATGGGACGGAGGCAATAACGGCACTTTGCTGTCGCAATCTGCCTGCACTTGTGTTGTGTGATAGTTGGGAGGCTCTGATACAGTTTTTAGAGTTCCGTAGTCAACAAGGAACCTTTATAGTTTCGCCATGTCTGTCTGTCTATCTGTCTGTCCGTCTCCAGCCTAGCTCATAGACTTTTAGTACTAGAAAGCTGTAATTTAGCATAGATATATCACGCCGACAAAGTGGTGAAGTAAAATTATGAAAAATATTTATTTTAGAATAAGAGAATAGAGATTTGATCTCAAATCTACGCAGAGAGGATTGTTTCAGATGTGATCATCCCCTTGCGAGGCCAATTGGGTGATTCGTTTCGACTAATGCATGGCAATGCACGTCCACATACGTCTACAGTCGTAACACGCACTCTTGCCAATTCTCATATCATCGGCAACGTCCTGCCGTAGCCTGCACAATCACCAGAACTCAACCCAATTGAGCATGCATAGGACATGCTTCAAAGAAGAGCTCTGCCGAGTATGGATGCCGTGCACACCCTACAACCACTTTTTGACTTGTTAGAAAGAACGTGGGCGGCTAATCATCAAAGTGATTTGGATGAACTGATTTTAAGCATGCCAAATCGCTGTGCTTGTGTGATTCGTGTGAATGGTAGATATACAGATTACTATTTTTTTAATTTTTACTTTTTGAATAAAAATTTAAAATCAACCTTGTTCTTGCTTTTTTTGCCATTTTGCTACGATGTCTTTTACCGATGATGTCCATATACTACGTAGGAAATATAAGACGTAGGCTTTGGCCGACATAGGCTTTTTACTTTGTAGGTATTGACCGCCGGACCCAACGACGACAACTTAAACGAAATCTAAAAATTGCATTTTTTCAACATAGTCAATAGGGATAAAAAAATGTTTACTAAAACCTTAGATTAGACTAAAACCTAAAAAGTAAAGCAAGAAGCCAGTCTGGAAAACCAGATTAGGTAAATATTAAAAGATTTTTTTTATAGCTAACGTAAAAAAATGTACTAATAACTAACTCCTAGACATTTTGTTGATGTGTAGTTGAATTGCGCGTGCGACGCAATTCAACCAACAAAAATTTAATTAAAATTACGGTAGAGTGGATTTCCGACCACTAGTATTGGAGGAGTATGAAATTAAAGTAATGTGAAATCGTGGTTACCTAAGTACAGCGTCGAAAACGAAACGATAGCGCGATGCAGGAGTCTATCAGCGCCATCTAGTTTGTAATATGAGAACTAAAATCGACATCTACATAAGCCACACAAACAATTGAAAAAATATACCGATTATACTCGTGTTTAAATTGATACTAAAGTATGTCTACAACATAGTAACTTTGGGACTGGGAAATACCATGTTTTTAATTGCGTTAGCTTAGTTGAAGCACAGTAGAAAGATTTTTTTACCATTGAAAATGGTTATCAGATGCAAATCGCCTGAGACGTATTTTTGGCCATAGCTCCGAGGATTTTGGGAGAATCGAGATGGAAATAGTACCAAGAGTTGAGGAATTTATCGAGACACGTGTAAGCATTTGAATTTTGAAAATCGGCTAAAAACTTTTTTTGGAATTTTGAAAAGTAAAAAAATTGGGTTTTTTGGGGGGTGTTTGTATACTATTATATAACTGTAAATATTAAAAAATATTATATTAACTTTAGAACTAGGTACATAGTTTGTAATTTTTCCGTTTGGTTATTTTGAGGTGCACTGATAAATTACATTTATATAGACATAAAACATGTTTAGTTATTGCTTATGAACTTAGTCTAGGCAGTAATCCGTAACACTATACATAAAATAAAGTAAAGAGAAAAGTAAAAAGAAATGAAACAACTTTTACGGATCTACTCGCATTTATTTTACATATTACTTTTTAATGTTTATCCTGACGTTTCGAATTCTTCGCAGAGTCCGTGGTCACAGGGAGACTGAGGTGTCGGTCGTCTCATAATAAGTTAGTAGCTTGTATACCCTCATTTAAATTTAATCAGGTGCGTTCCGTTTTACGCAGAAAGAGCTTACAGTAACCTTTGGTCTGGCAGTGTGGTGTTGGGGCTAGGATTTATTTAATATTTTGTATGATGGGATCCCAGGCTGGTGGTAGATTCCAACCATTTTCTCTTTTGAAATTAATAAAGTAATAAGAATATGAAAAAATTTGTATAAGTATATTAAATACGAATGCTCGAAATCAAGTAAGTCTTTAATTTTGCAATGTCTATTAGACTCCAAGCTTTGTGGACGTAAACACGCATTACTCCACCTTTGCCTCTTTGAAGGGACAAAAAAAAACAAATTGCTTTGGCCTCGTCGTAAATAAACATTTTTCTCATCTGAAGCAACTTGAGGTAACGTTAAATTTCGTCGAGGATTCAGTGGGAACGCATAAGTACGCCTTTCATCTTTTGATGTCGTTCGAGAGGTTTTTTTTTGTTTACATCCGAGACGCATCAACTGTTAAATCGTTTGGCAAAATCATAAATCGTTTATGAAAGACTGTAAATGTTACCTTAGGATCAAACAACCGAGAAATTTTCACGTGTAGGGAAAAAAAATCAATTTATTTGATTACTGATTAGGACGTCAATAAAAACCCCGTAAACTTATTTTTTAATGCTATGCTATGCTATATTAACCAAAAAAAATTTAATGTAAACATTTTATTTCAGGTCATTCAAATCTTTTTCAGGGTCCGTCGCAGCAGGAATACTGTGGTCAATGTCAGTTTTGAGAAAACCAATGTTTTTCTTAATCGTTTAGTAATTTGCTACTGTCAACTGTTTTCATCAGGGTGTTCCATTTCACGCAAAAGGTCCACTCAGCGTGTTTTACCACTTATACCATGACGAGTGCTCTGAAGAGCTCTTTGACCTCATCCCACCTTCTCCCTTCCTCCATAGGAGTACACGTGCTGCTCTCCGGAGTCACCGTTTCACTGTCTCAAATATCACATCACGCTCAAAGAAAATTCGTGACTCGTTTCTTTGTCGCACTTCCAAAAGATGAAATAGTCTACCAGCACATGTTTCCCTCCTTCCTATGATATGGGGTCCTTCAAAAGACGCGTGAAGAAGTACCTTGTGGGCCGGCAGAGTGAGGTTAACTGATGCTGCGTTGTTTTCACGCTGCACCAGTTATCTTCGCGTCTGGACTCCATTTCCACTTAACATCAGGTGGAATGGAGTCATTTGCCAAGCCAACTATAAAAAAGTTCTGCCAACAATCGGTCGTAATGTCAATACAAAATAGAATTCAAAATAAATACTAGTAAATTCCTATAAAGTGTTTGATTTCGGAGTCGACAGCAAAATCAACTCACCAACGTGTGGTGAGGCTCAACAAATAACACTTAACACCGTTCTCCCCCCTTCCCCTGGCAGAGCCATCATTATTTTTTAAATCGTTTGTTATTTTAGTAGGAACCATTCGTAGATGTTAAATTACATAGGTACGTTAAATTATTAATTACATTTATCAATAAACTCATTCACACACACGAGTTATAGTTAGTAGTAGTTAATAGAGTATACGTACTGGCTGCCTAGTGTGAGTTTTGTTTACTATCCGTATTCATTCGATTATGTTTACGAAAACGAAAATTAGTATGACATTGAAGCAGCGTTTCCTGGCGGCATACGAGAAGACTTAAAATTTTGCCATACAAACTGTCTACGAATCATTAACGAGATCGAATGGCGAATGAATCTCGCACTAGGTACCTACCCTGCTTTCTGTATTTCGACAAGTAATTTGTAATCTTGAATTTCTTGTTAACTGTCGTAAATACTATACTTATTCATAGGCGAGTCTTCGAGCCTGCCCCATGGATCGATACGGAGAACGGGCCACGCGGGCCCAGTGCGGATCGGTAGTTGTTAACGACTGCTAATGCGGCTGGGACCAACGGCTATACGTGCCTTCCGAAGCACGGTCCTTGGTTACGAGCTTCAGATAATCACCCATCCGATGAGCAGTCTTTGCGAAAATTGCTTAAACTTAGCAATACAAACCAGGCGCGTTAACCATTATGCTAACGAGCTCATGAAATTTAAATTGTATAGTATGAGTTTAAGCAATAATATACAACGTGTAACAAAAAGGTGTGGTCAAAATGGAAAGATCCAAAGTGTGTCCCATCTAGATATTGTATGTGTTGTTACTAAGACATAATTATTAACTTTAATTTGTCATGCAATGGTAAATTAAATATTTATATTAGTGAAGATATGCGCTTCATGCGCGCATAGGCAAGCAGCAGTGATCATATGTAAGTACACAGAAGTTACTAAACTACTAGGGGCTGAGACTTGTTTATTTTGATATGACGTCACATTAGAAATATTTAATTGAAAATTGCATAACAAATCAAAGTTAATAATCATGTCTTAGTAACTCTGCATAGATCTAGATCGGTGTTTTCATTTTGACCACACTTTTATGTTACACGTTGTATAAAAGTAATATGGCTTAAATACATACTAAGTATGTACTCATATACATTTTATATATAGCTTATCACCATCATCGTCATCATCAGTCTACTGCTATCCATAGGCCCTTCCCGATCCTGGTATTTGGTCCTCCGCGTCCAGTGACTGCCAGCCACGCTGAGAACACCGTTGCGCCATCTGGAACTTTTATCTCCTATCTTCTTCTTACTAATCATTTCCTCACTGCTGAAGATCGTGACTCCGCTTCATCCGGTCACCCAGGTGTCTCCAACGGTTGCGCTCAGTCGCTTGATGGAGTGCGGCGCTGACGGGCATCTCCAGATTTTCGGAGATTTGGTCTGACCAGCGCTTGGGGCTCCGGCCTCTGGGTCTTTTTCCTTTAATTTGTCCCGTCACCATCAGACGCTCAAGGTTATCTGCACCTTTACGTGCAACATGACCGAACTATCGCACAACGCTTTGCATGCAGGTGGAAGACAAACGCTGTGAATTTTCTATTTTTAGTTGCTTTAAGATCAAAACATTTTTGCACATATCTTCTATATCAAGCTTTACTTACTACTAAGTTGTCCGATCCGAGTCTTGACCTCCAATAATAAGAGCCTACGTCTGGATCTGTGTTGCCACCTCCTGCCAGTCATCCGCGTGGAGCCCGCGCCTGTCCTTCAAGCCTAACTAGTAAGGACCCGTCAAAGGATCGTAAAACCAGAAATGTACACGTAATTTCCAAAATATTACCGTCGTCAATTCGGTGTAAAGCTATTTATTAGTCATACCATCAGACGCACCGCAGACCGCAATGCTTTTACTGAGCGGTTATGTTCCGAACGTAGGGAAAACAATTCAATTTTCCCAACGTTTTAACTTTAAAAGCGGTCTCTGCAGTGCCAACGGAAACTTCACTCGACCTCCCTGAAATCCATGCAAAACTCAATCATATTCTGTAGGCAGAAAAGGTCAATTGCTCTTAAACGTCGGCAAAGTTAACTTTGTCGATGTGTGTATAGCAACACTTAAAATGTTTATAAAAGGTTCATTCATAAATACTGCCTGTAGGTGACGACCCTTTGATCTTCGGAACTTCTTTATTTTTCCCTAATATTTCTCCAAGATTAGGACTGGGGAAACTCGCTACGGCAAATACCCCAAGATGTTTGATGTTTCAAAACAAGATTTTTGAATAAAATATGTTATATTTTTTTGATTGAGGTATATGCGAGAAGTTAACCTTTAGAGTTCAAACACAAGTGAATGTTTCGGTGCCGGTAAAACGAGAGTTATTGGTAATTGAAATGGCAATTGTAGGATGACTATTTCCCTCTAGAAGCGAGGGTGCCATCTTGACTATTCTCGATATTTAATTTTAGTTTATTAGATTAAGATTTTCGTTAAATAAGTATAGCATTGCAAATACAAAATAAGGATTTCAAAAGATTATTGGTAATTGTTATGTAATTTTTAGTTTCTTTTTCAAAAAAGAAAACTACTCAACTTGCTTAAAAAAGCTATTTAAGCTTAATAAGCTATTTTATTAGTTTTTTTTATGCGGTTGCTTCGCATAGTACCTATCTTATGGTGGACTACAAAAAGGTTTCGAGAAGTTAAATGGTGTGAATTAAAATACTAAGTAATAATAATACCGCAAATGGAAATTATTGAAACAATTGAAACAGACTGAATTATTAACGAACTAGTTAATATGATCAACTGTCTGATTGGATTAACATTTTTTATTTGATAAAATTTTGTTCACGGAGCGAGGTAAAACGTTGAGTTCAATCTAATCAAAAAATAAAACTGCGAGAGCGAAGCGAAACCGGGCAGTTTTATCAAAAAATTGTCGAAATTGTTCATTCGCAAACATTCGCACATTTCGCGAATATTCGTTCATTTTAGGCGTTGCTTTTGTGAACAAATAATTTGCATCTGGCATGGCACTGTGTGTACTGGTTGTAGCTCTTTTGTCAAATCAGACATTTTTATTTTTGGCAGTTATTTTCATTTCATTTTCATTATGAATTTAAAGTCGTTGTTTTGCCTTAATATACTCATGTACTCAGGATAGGAACAACTTTTTAATATTAATAATGGATCAACTCTAAAATCTTTTAAAATCTTTTTTGTATTTCTTTTGGGTTTTGTTTTTCTCTAATAGCAAAAATAGTAAAAGCAATGTTAAAATTCTTATGAAATTGGCTACAGTTACGCCTATTAAAATAAGCGTAGCGTTTTGATTTTTGAAAAGAATTCCTAGGAAATGAGTTGCTGTGCTGTAAATAAATAAATAAATAAAAATAAATATGTCATGTTACTTTACACAAAAATTTCGACGTCGGTCGATTGAAACTGAAAATCAAACAATTATTTTTATTTAATATGGTTAAAGAAACTTTATTTCTCATAAGAATACATAAGATTCACTTACTAAGAAAGATACATTATGTTTTATCACTATTAATTTTTAGCACTCATTGTGCTACGCACGCACTGAGAAGAAAACAAAATTGACATTTATATTTAAGGTAGGTAGTTTGCATCTATGTGCGATTGCGGCAATACCACCAACTACAGGGTATCATAGCGCGGGCGCAGAAACATGGATGTACGAAGCAACTTAAATGTAGATGTGGCATTGACAGCGTACTAATATAATATAATATAATTTGTTTCATTGTTTATTTTATTTTATTAGATTGTGTTTATTTCTTTAAGTTTTACTATTATTATTATTTTCTTTTTTAAGTATTAGTGAACCTTAATCCTAGCTTAATAATATTTGTATATAGATATATTTGCTAACTTTTTAAATGTTAAGCTTAGTTTCAGTTCTGTACTATTTTTACAGTTATTATTATTATATATATAATGTGGATATATATACATTACTTACATAATTAATAGTATTCAATTTTTTTTTGTTTTTTTTTGTATATTATGTTATAGTTTACGTTTATGGTTTATGATAAATGATTTTAGCATTTTCTTGAAACTAGTAATTTTTTTTATATATTTAGGTAATTTATTATATTATATAGTTTAGCACCTTCATATTCTAAATTATGTTTACCATAGTTTGTTCTAGGTGGTTTAAGAACTGGATTATAACTATGTTTTTGTAATTTTTGACTTACATCTAACATTTCAGCGTATTATCATGCGCCATAATGCCAACTACTAATTATTCTTAAATGTTGGTCATTTTATAATATACCAGGATTCATAAGCAATCCGCGGCACATGTTATAGTTGTATATTGTATGCGGAATGGTCCAAGTTGTGTGTAGTGCAGACTGTGTGTGCCATATAAGCAGTTTCTGTGCTCTCATAGTTTTGTTTGGGATTGTGTTTTGGCTAAGATACATTTCTCAATAATGTTAGCAAAATATCTTTGGGGTGTTTCGGCTTTTGTGTACACTAAAAATGATCTACCTCAACTTAAGCTCATTATAGTACGTGAAATAATTAAAACTATGCTCTACTTTGGTTTTTTAATATTCTTAATAATTTAATAGCAACAAATTATGGAGGTTAAGTCAACATTTTCAGATTTACTAATCAACAATTGATTCGTAGGCCACAAAATGTAGTTCTATACTAATATTATAAAGAGGAAACCTTTGTATTTTTGTATGTATGTATGTATGTTTGCAACGAATAAACTCAAAAACTACAGGACCGATTTAAAAAATTCTTTCACCATTAGAATGCTACATTAGCGCTGAGTAACATAGGTTATACTAAAAAAAAAATTCTACCCGTGCGAAGCAGGGACGGACCGCTAGTATATGAATAAAGGGCTGACGATTTGGGAGAACCTTACATAACTAAAAATCAATTGCCTCATATGTCATAACATCACTGAGAACGGCTCTGATTTGGCTGATTCATTTTTTGTTGTGTTTTAGCAGGACAATGATTGTATAAAAAAAAATCGTCGGGATACGGGTGTTCACTGAAGCGGACGAAGTCGCGAGCGGGCTATTAGTATATAATAAGACGACAATATAATAAAAAGAAACACGTTTTTTTACAAGTAAACAAGCGAATTCTACACCAAATTTCACAAGCAGGTGCATGTCATTATGCATTCATATCCATCCAACTTTCCCAACATGACCTGCAAATTACCCTTCCTACGTTCGGAGGGCGTGAGGGCGGCAATTAAAACGCATTCGTTAGATCGCTTTGATCTCGCCAAGAGTGCTTATCGCTAGCTGCGCGCAGTGGAATGATGTACTTATACATGTAACATGATGAGAAGCTGTTTAATAGGGAAGCGTAGTGATTATTATTTTTGTTTGATAACTACGAGTAGTTACACTAGAGACTATCTTCGTGAAGACTTCGTACACATAATTAAAAGTTTTATTGAATAAAGTATTTATATTCAATAGTTTTTTAGTTAGAGTTATATTATAAATGTTTAAATAATTTTTTAACGCAAATTTTGTTGTGAACAAATTACATAAACACAAATGTTGAAAAAATTTCCACGAGCAGGATTTGAACCTGCACCCTTCTGACATTCCGGGTCAGGTCTTCTTCCAATTGAGCTACCGTGGTTTTAAGCAGCCCGCCGAAATTATTCAACACTTTTTTACTTTGAAAGCCAAAGGCGCCCATTCAATGTCAACAACTACCGTCATTAGCATCCGATCATAATATTTTTACAAATATCAAAGATCAGTTAAGAAGTAAGTAAGTGCATGCTCGTGGAAATTTTTTCAACATTTGTGTTTTTTTAGAGTTATATTATTATTAGAAAAGCTCGATAGCACAGTAGTGAATGCGCCTGGTTTGCGATTGCTAAGGTTAACCAATTTTCGCACAAAGCCGGTCATTGGATGGGTGAGCAAAAACACTTAACTTTGTTATCGCTTCAAATAATATCTGTGTTATCGCACGCCTTTGCCTATCATATACTTACGCTTGTAGTGTCTAGAAATGATTGATTCGCTGGCCGTCCAATCAAGACGTATGGATATAGGATAAAAGTGTACGCCTTCTGCCTGGTCCACTATAATTGTACCTAAATGTTAATCTGCTTTGTTTGCACAGTCAACGGGGATATTCATTGAGCAGTGCTTCTATGTCGTATCCGATAGAAAGAAATGTAATATACTATTTCATTGTACTATTCCACTGCTAGGCAAAGGCCTCCGTCATCGAAATCAACCTATCGCATCGCCACAAATGATAAAGATTTTTTTAATCACCACACTTGCCAAATGCGGCTTTGTTATCACAAAATTTAGGCTGTGCATTGAAAAATTCGAAACACATTTTACCGATAAAGTTGTTATTTTGAATTGTGCGGTGTTAGAATGATATGGTAACATTTATTTATTTATTTACAGGTTCACTTCTCACCCAATGCAGTAGTGAAGCATTATTATAAAGTTATATTAAATTATGACATTATTAAATTACTATACAATTAAAATTAATTATTACTTTATCTATTATATATATTGATAATTACATTATAAGCATTTCTAAAAACTCACAAGTTTGTTATCGCTTTAGATATCTGTTGTTATCGCACTGCCTACTTGCACTGTAGTGTCGAATGCAGTGGAAATGATTGATTCGCTGGCCGTCCAATCGGCGTGTGGTCATACGACAATTGTGTACGCCCTCTGTCTGTGCTCCGCTAAAATAATCGCTTCATTTGATGCTGATGCTGATTATATATACTGCTATAATAATCGCTTCAAGCTAATTAACCAATCACCTTTTTTGCACATCCAACGGGGGTATTCATTAATCTGAGCTTTTATTTCATATCAGTTAGTAAGAAATGTAATAGCCTATATACTATTCCACTGCTAGGCAAAGGCCTCCATAATCGAAACCAAGTCAAAACTACAAAATTACGGCAATTTTTTAATTCACTACGCTTGCCAATCTCGGTTTAGTGATCACAAATCTGGGCTATGCTTCGAAAAAATCAAAACACTATACCAATAATTTGTTAGTTTTGAATTGGGCGTTGCTAATTAATCGAGTTATCTAAAGAGATGATATGGTTATATATTGATATTACTGTTAAAGCAATTCTAAAAATTCACAAGTTTGTTATCGCTTCAGATATCTGTTGTTATCGCACTGCCTACTTACGCTATAGTGTCTGGAAATGATTGATTCGCCGGCCGTCCAATCGTCGTGTGGACATAGGATAATTGTGTACGCCCTCTGTCTGTGCTCGGCTATAATTAGAGTTTCATGTTAATCAGCTTTGTTTGGACAGCCAACGGTGATATTCATCGAACTGTGCTATTGTTCATATAAGATAGTAAAAAAAGAAATAACCTATACCTATGCTGTTCCACTACTGAGCAAAGGCCTCCAATACTCCACTGGCCTCATCGACACTAGGTAAAAATGTATTTGACACGCTTCTTTATTATAAAATAACTAGCTGACCCGGCGGACTTTGTACTGCACATCTTTTTTTCTTATTTTAAATATAGTCTATGTTACTCAGCGCTAATGTAGCATTCTAATGGTGAAATAATTTTTTAAATCGGTTCAGTAATTTTTAAGTTTGTTCCTTGCAAACATACATACATACAAAACTACTTTCCTCTTTATAATATTATTAGATTAGGTTAGAATAGAATAGTATATATAAAACAAAAGCAGTCCGAACAAAATAACTTATCTATACGCCGATACAAAAAGCAGCACTGATTATTACTCATATAAGCTACAGAATGCAGAAGCTTTACTCACTATTTTAATACTAGCCATAAATATGCGTATCTTTGAATACAGACACGGTTTATAGCATCCCTCAGCATCCGTATAAGACAGTTTTTCAACTCAATAGCCTCCAAAGTACAAAAGGAGAACTAATGTGCTACTAACTATCAATAGGGAGAGAATTTATCGTGCCATCCCCTCTTCGGGAAGAAAATATTGGTCTTACGAAGTACTCAGACGTGGTTTGTGAATGCCGTCTTTTACGGGGGGGCGGTCTAAGTTATAAGGTTTGAGCGTGATGCTAAAGGTATGGAGATATTTTCATGTATTTTTTGCTATACGAGCAGACACTCAGATAAACCAAAAATAAACGAACTGTTTTATGTGTATTTATGAAAAACAAAGTTGCCATCGTGTTGAGCTTAATAACTGAGAACGTAACGTTGAGAATTAATAACTGAAAATACTGAAAATAAATACACGAAAAGTCGGGGACTAAAAAAGGTATATCTAGAAAACCTATGCTAAGAGTTCAAACCATTTTAAATACTTATATTGTTTAAAATGGCACGCGAATGTTTAAAAGGGAATAAGGCTTACTTATACGAATGCAATCTTATGACAGTACAATATCTATTTGAGATTAATAATTTCTTGTTTCCTTATCCAGGTACCGACCCACATCAACGTAACACAAACACAAACGAGGCGAGACGTCAAACCATATTATTAAATAAAGAACTTTAACGGGGTTTCGAGCCAACTAATTAGTATAAGTATTATTGGCATTGAATTGAAAACGTAAATCTATCATCATAAAATACTCTTGGTTTGTTCAAAATCATATTTTTTATATTATGCAGACGTTGGAATTGCTATAAAATACCACAATACTAATATAATAGATATTGCGTAACCTGCAAGGGAGGTGGAATATCGTTCCATATTTTGGCGGCGGCATACTTAAAATTACCTTGGAATGCCGTTGTGTTGTACGAAGGAACAGCAAGACGAGCAAGATATATTCGGGAAGACCAGGAAAGTTTATCATAGAGGTATGGAGGTACACGATTCTTTACAACGCCAAATAAAAGTGAAGCAATGTGAACGTACCTTCTTGATGCCATGTTCAAAATTTTTGCCTGGTTAATGTAGGGCGATACATGACTCCTGGGTGGAATATTAAAACAAAATCTGACACATGCGTTTTGAACATGTTGATCAAAACGCATGTGCCTTAAATTAAATATATATAATTAAATATTTCGATTTGGCTAAGAGTCGTGAACCGTAAACTGAATCTGCGTAATTAGATTTAGAAAAGATTAAAGATCTACCAGGCGGACACGTAAATCAATGTACAAATACTTTCGGATCCTATATAATACTTTCAGCCGGTAAAAACAGTTCCGTGCTAGCTCCTGAATATGTGTTACAAATCTTAGTTCAGGATCTTAAACTAGACCCAGATTACGCGCTTTACGTGTTACGCGCTTTACGTGATTTCAATAGCTTTACCACTCAACAGAAGGATTGTGAAGACCGACTCTTGCCTGATGCCTGGAGCCCAATATCATTAGTTTGGACATGTTGGGATTTATGACAAGTTAAAATAACATTTAAAAAATAACATTTTGGTGGTTTTAACCACTCTTACTAGCTAGCAACTTTAGGAAGGTATTTTAGCCCTCTTCATTTCGATCACTGCTTATGACCCACGGACGTTTCAACCGATCTGCACTGAACATAGTCATCATGGGCTCTGACTCACTTCTTTGTTTATAATGGAACACGTAAGTTTAAATCTCCATAATTCTATACATTATTTATTTTGATGTCGATGTGCGATTTGGTGAAAAACAATTTTCACCAAATCGCACATCGCTCTTGGTTTGAACCGCCGCTCCGTGAAAACTTTGTGAAGCATTGTAAACACGACTTCTTTTGCTATTAGTACAAAGAAGTGAATGATGGTGGAAAAAACAAGTCGCCCCCGATGTCTATTGGACTATTTTCAGGAACTCCGTAGTCCGTAGTGTAACTTTTATGGTGCCAAGAAAGGTTATTCCCTATTTACGACCAAAGTAATTTGGAAGACTTCATGTAAACAATTGTAACATAATATAAAACGTGTCACAGAAAGGTGTAGTAAAAATGGAAAAGTCCAAAGTGTATCGACATATTATATACTGATGATGAATACTGAACATAACGTTCCTTTTTTACCGGTATCTTCAACCAAAGTTTTAACGGTATGCAAAGCCCCTGGTCCGAATGCCACTCTCGAATCTTTCGGGTGCCGCCCGCTTCGCAACGCGTCACGTTACACGCATAATTTGCTTGCGATTAATCACACGACCATTTATAATGAACCTACCGCCTGCTCAAATGCAGTTAGATCCGGTTGTTGAACAATTTGAGAGCTTCTATTGCTTTACAGTTAAGGTTCAACTTCGTAGTCGCCTTTGTTTGAGAGTGGCGCGACGTTTTTGCTTTCCTCGTGTATGTGAGGAATCCAATTATTTGGTCAGAATCAACGCGGGATCATCATGCCGTAGCTGATATCACGGATTGTCGGATTGGACGAATTAAACGAATTATTGGATAGTGGTACTTATATGGTGTTGTAGATTAAAGCTGTTGACGTTAATCAAGGTTTGGTTAAGAACTGTGTTTACGATATTACTGTTTTATTATAAAAATTATTATTAGTGCTCTATTACCACATCCAGTAAGGCTAATAAGCTTTTTCATAGGTAGGGGTTTACGTCAGGAGTCTAATGGTCACGACTGACAGGAGCGTATCATCGTAACGACAGGGTGAACGAGAGTGGATTTGCACGACTAATGTCAAAAAAGAAAAATGTCCAAAGCCAATGTCCAAAAGTAATAAAGTCCCATTATAAAAATGTCTAATACTAATTATGTCCAATTATAATAATGTCCAATAATAAAAAAGTCTAATAATTAAAATTCAATCCAATTTGTTTTGTTTTTGCTGATAGCCTCAGGCGGTTTTTTCAGCGTCACGCACGCGAAAGGAGTACGCGACTTAGAGCATTTTAATGCTCTAAGGTACGCGATGACACGCGGGCTGTCCCCGCAAACGCGGATCGGGCAGCATATGTACGCTGCCGATCCGCGTTTGCGAATGCTGTAGTAACGGAGTATAACAAGTATGTCACTGAGCACTAATTTGTAAAAAAAATTCTCTCTCGTTTCCTTTTAATCCACGGCATAGCGGTTCGGCGCCTCGTGGAAAAACCTGCTGTGTACTCAACATACACAACCATAATCCCAGTTTGTCCTTTTTTACTTTGCCGACCGAATATGATACGGTAAGAATTTTTTTTAAAGTTATTGTATAGATAACTTAAACACTATTTTGATAATACCTCCTGATGATTTTGTTCACTTAGTTAAAAAATGGAAAAAATATTCAGAAAGTATTTTACCAGTTTTCTAAACTGTAATACCGGCAAAATAGCCAAAACTTTTTTTGATAGTGTGTAACTATATGGATTTATTCCACTTACGTCAGCTGCGTACATGCTTTCCAATAATATATGTATTTAAAAAAAATATACATTCGCATGCGGATATATTACGTCAAAGCTGGCTGAGCGAGGCGTAAATATTTTGTTGTGTCCAATTTGTAAATTAATATTTGAAAAAAAAACACAAATGTTGAAAAATTTTCCACGAGCAGGATTTGAACCCGCACCCTTCTGACATACCGGGTCAGGTGCTCTTCCAATTGAACTATTGTGGTTCTAACCAGCCCGCCGAAATTATTCAACACTTTTTACTTTGAAAGCCAAAGGCGCCCATTCAATGTTAACAACTACCGTTACTAACATCCGATCATAATATTTTTACAAATATTAAAGATCAGTTAAGAAGTAAGCAAGCTATTTATATAATGTTCAAATAATTTCCACGATTTTTCGCATTCAACCCTACCACCTTATACGATTGGCTACCGAACGCTTCTTACTTCTTATTACTTTAGTTTTGAAGAGAAA
Source organism: Eudonia mercurella (assembly GCA_963082485.1). Taxonomy (NCBI): domain Eukaryota; kingdom Metazoa; phylum Arthropoda; class Insecta; order Lepidoptera; family Crambidae; genus Eudonia; species Eudonia mercurella. The sequence continues at coordinate 24,226,395 of OY720023.1, read as the reverse complement.
AATTCAATAGCTTACGTGAATTTATTTTCATATGACAAGTCTATGGGAATTGGAATCCGGCACGCCAATTGAAACCCCTGCCATAAATCAACCATAACAACGGTGTTTCGGTCTGGCGGGCCAGACGAATGGTTGGTTGTGCTCTTTCATGAAAACTCTATTATCTGTAAACAGAGTCTCTTCTAAAAACTTTGATTTTAAGCTAAAAGCGGTTGTTACTTTCAATACGTCATATTATTTGCTAGCTTTTGTTCGCGGCTTTGCTCACTTGGGCTACACGACTTGTGTTTATTTGTAATAAAAGTTACTAACTTATTAAAGGTAAATATCATAGGGGTATAAGTAATAAGGGTTAGATAACTAAACATATCACGTCATTTCAACATTAAGTTTTTCATTTTCTATCATTATAAAGCCCATCCATGCGAGCTAGAATTAGTAAAAAGTGTCTAACACAAAACCACGTAATAAAGATCACTCTGTATAAGTAATATTGGTCTGCTTTGAAACCTCCTGTACAAATTGTCATCCCCTACTTAAGGTGTCATTTTACAAAAAAACCTGAAACACTTCGTAATTTTTAACCAGGCCAAATACCGAAATTTAAGGAATCACAGATTTCCATACAAACTTTCCACCCTTATTTCACCCCTATAAGAAGATTTTTCAAAAAATGCAAAAAACACGTTATAAGTTGTTACTTTTAAACATCACAATGCTTGTTTACAACAATGATGTTATTGTTGAAAAAATAGAAAAAGTAGTGTCAATTAGCCAGGCGCATTTAAAACATTTTCAGCTTCACTGAGTTTTAAAGCTCAAGCTATCAACTAAACTGCGAACAATCTAAAGTAGTAAAGCAAAATTCAAAATCATTTATTCAGTTTAGGCTACAAGTGTCATCATCATCATCATCAGCTTATTTTATGTCCCCACTGCTGGGGCACGAGCCTTCCCTATCGATGGAAAGGGAGAACGGGCCATAAACCACCACGCGGGCCCAGTTGGTGGTTGTTAACGACTGCTATTGTAGCCGGGACCAACGTCTTAACGTGCCTTCCGAAGCACGGAGGAGCTCGAGATGATAAATTTTTGGTCAACCATCCGATGACCGGCCTTTGCGAAAGATGCTTAACCTCAACACTCGCAGACTGGGCGCGTTAACCACTGCGCCATCGAGCTCCTCTTATTTTACTTTACTTAAAACTAAATCCGTCACATACTTATTCATACAAACAGTAAATACTGCAACAGATTTAAACTTAAGTTCAAGTTTTGATTTAAGAGCTTCTGGGCCGTAGATGCTTTTAGTAGGTAGGCAATTTTTAAAAGTAATTATATTATAAGTTTATATGAATAAAGGATTTTTGTATTTTTTTATGTTGTGTTGTCTTTGAGAAAAAGACCATAGCTCACGGTGTTACTGATAGACCATAAACCCAGTAAGTACTAAAAACTAAAAGTGAATACGTATTTAGCTAACTCCAGACCGCACCACCACAAAATAAGGAGACCTACAGAAGCTAAGCTCCATACAAACGCGAAACTCGAGCAACCAGGCCCTTCTTTACCAGCAACGCACACACAGACACCCTTTCACGGACAGCCCGCTGTGCGCCTGTGGTACCAACATTAACGAGGACGTGCCTCACCTATTAGGCACGACCTAGAGCAAAGATTAGGCCAGAAAATTGACGCAACCAATGTAAGTGCATTACTAGAAAGTACAATATTTAGAAATGCAATAACCGATTACATTACAAAAATTATAAAGCTAAAAGCCCCCCACTACATTAAGAGAAAAAAAGGCAATAATAAAATAATGTTTTTTGTCAACCATTTTGTCTGTCACTGTCACTCCGTCCGTTTTATATTTGTTGAATTTTTTACCGTTTTTAAAAATAGAGTTAGGAATTCAGAGCATACAGCCTACAATTATTTTCTTTTTCTTGTTCTAACTAAATATTTTTGTACTTAGGGTTGCCATTTTTGTTTTTTATATTATTATTTTATATTATTATTTTATATTACTTTTTATGTTACGCTTGTGTTGCTATCGCAGCATCACCTAAACCGGTTCCGACGGAAGATCAGCGCTAACCTTAAGGCTAGCATTTTGCTGAGTCGGAACCGTTTCGAGCCGGCCCATTTCGTCTCTGCCAGTCAGACAGTGTCACTCATTTAGCATCACCCAGGGGTCACGTGTAAGGTCTCAAGGGTAATCTTACGGACGCGAGTAACTTTAAAACCTTACCTTCTGTGGGTTTTCTTTTTTTGTGGCACCACCAAGTGCACAAGTAAGTCTATTACAGGCCGCACCGCACTATGTAGTAATGTAATTTCAGAGCGTCCCGGTGAAAAACTCAGTTAGCCGTTCATGCGGCTCCGGATGGAGGAACGGTGTTCCACGTAAGCTTGTTAAAGACCGCACTCGCACTGAGGTTGTTTACGATACGTTTTGGAGATGCACTACGTCCACAGATTTGATGGTGTACTTATATGTAGCAGAGAAATGAGGGTACCTACCAGACATTTTGTGAAATCCCTAGAGATAGCATAAAGTCAAGGAAGACGAGAAGAATATTCTAACCTATAGCGTCTTAGTACTAAGGTCTTCGCCTCGGTGGAGTGGCAGAGCGAACCTGAAGGTCACGGGTTCTATTCCCAGGTCAGGCAGAATGTATTTCAGATTTTTCGAAGTAAAGCCCGGGTTTGTGATCTCCAACCCGCATTTGGCAAGCGTGGTGATACAGCCATTACCCATTAATTGTAGCGATAACTTGATTTCAATGATGGAGGCCTTTGCCCAGCAGTGGGACCGTTATAGGCTGTTTATTTTTACTTTTACTGAAGTCTTCTAGTGATATGAAAAAAGAGTACTAAACAACACCATGACATTGATTGCTTGGGAGTTCCGTGGCCTGTAGCACAGGTTTTCTTACCTGAGGCTAAGCCGTTTCTACGTTTTAAGCCGGTGGTCCCCGCTGCATTAGCAGTCGTTAACAACCACCAATCCGCATTAGGCCCGCGTATGTCCTGTTCTCCCTATCCACCCATAAGGAAGTCTCGTGGCCCAACACGAGCAGCAGAACATGAAAACGAGCTGATGATAACGATGACGACTGGAGTCTTCTAGTGATATAACAAAAGAACACTAATAAATAACCCTATAACAATGACTGCTTGGGAGTTCCGAGGTCTATACTTTTAATTGTTTAATGTTTAATAAATATAATTAATAAAGGCATTTAATTCAAGTAAAGTAACGAAACGACACTTCGTATTTAAAACAAAGGTGTCCATCTCACCTTTATAGTGGAAATTACACCATTATTTTCTGTTACTTCATTTACAGCACCCGATACCCCAGCCTTGTTAAAGTTACGCTGAGTAAGGTCTATAATAACAATGCACTCACTAATACAGCATTTACAGCTCATTTGGAATCTACTCGGTCACCATTTTTATTGTAACGATCCACAAGCCGGGGAAAAGCAGCGTACACTAAAGACTTTATTAATAATTTATCGCGCAAAATAACACTTGGACGCATTTCAAATCCGGACAAAGCGTTGCATAAAACTGCAATACGAGTGGTAGCCTCAAGCCGTGGCTCTTATGCGATTATCGATAGAATAAGCGTTATTTGTCGCCATGAACGTAAGTATTTTATCGAATACAAATTGTTCAAATTCAAATCAGATGAAAACAAATCAAAAATGTATTGTAAATAGCTACTAACATAAATATTTACCGGGAATTATTCATACTAAAATATCACAGGAAACATTGACTGCCTAATTGAAGAACACAATTATAAAAATTATACCTATTCATTCATATATATTTTATGTAATTTTGTTTTTCATACAAGTGGATTTTATAATAAACATTAACTTATAATTGTTATTAAAATATTGAATGTAGGAAATGTTACACCAAGTGAAATGATGGCACTGTGCTTACCCGTTAGATATAAAAAATTATGTTGTTTTCATTAACGTTTGGTAATAATAATTGTTAAACTAAAAGTATTGAAACCTTTGAGATGACATTGAGTTATTATTATTGTATATTGTATATTTGAATAAAATTTTCATTTGTACGAATCAAAAATATCTACCGCTTTGCTCATAAGCGCCATGAGCGAGCGGGCCGAGCTAACCCGGAAATGCGCGGAGCACTTTACGATTATTGCTTCCTTTGCGCCCTCTAGTGACACTAGTCGCACTGAATACCGCTTTTATTGTTTATTATTCTTTTAAATGGCAACGAAGTGGATAGGGGCAAATATTCTTGTCGGGAATAAGCTGGAGCACCAAGTCAGCTTTAGGGTTAATAGTTGGCTTAGTGGTGTTTATATCTCATCTTATAGAACACCTATATGACTTTTAACAATGTTGTTTATAGCTGTATATGTTTATAGTTGTATATGGCTAACATTATTGCTATGAAACGATTACCATTTTTTATTATAACAATGTTTTGGGAAATACCTAATAAGCGTCGATAGCTAGGTGAATGCAAGAATTTGTGGTTCAATCACAGAAGCGGCTTTAGACTACCTACTGACGTGATACTCTTAGCTTTTCACTCTGGCTTTCTGAAAAAGTTAAGAATTTTAAAATATATTAACAAACAGTAATCAGTCTTTGTACTGTCTCACTGCTGGGCAAAGACTATCCATCCATCCATCTTCCATCATTAAAATCAAGTAAACTATGTGCATTTATTTTGCCGCTGCATGCGAGCAGCACAAAACCGGTCGTTGTGGAGATCCTTGGGGGAAGCCTTTGTCCAGCAGTGGACGTCTTTTGGCTGAGATGATGATGAAGATGATGACGATGTGCATTTTATGGGGATTTTTTAAAATTGATATGACTTAATCACCACGCTTGCCAAATGCGGGTTGGTATCACAAAAGCGGGCTAATGCATCGAAAATAACCAAAACACACTTTTCGACCTGGGAATCCAACTTAGTACCGGATAACGGGTCACGCGCTATGGCACTCGTTCACTGAGGCGTGTGATAGCTATACAAAGTTAAAAAATATCTTAAGTACATTAAAAATATGTACTGTATCATTGTTATCTTGAAATAAGAAAAAAAAACAAAAGACATTTTAATAAAAAAATATGACAAGAGGGGCCGTTAAGCTCGTTAAGGAAATTACTCGGTGAAAAATGACTGTCGACAAATGAATTTTAACTTATTCTTTTACGACTATGCAGTTTATTACAGAAAATGAGGACAAAAACAATTATGAAAAAAAACGGTGTTTGTACTTAAAAACTTACAACAAATATTTTTGTGTATGTTTGAAACGATAGACAAAAGCATGGACTAAACTAAAGTAATGTACTGGATTTGGATTTGTATAAAGTATTTTAATTTACAAGTGAAATAGTAATAATATTTTTTTTACTATAAATTCATCACGTCTCACAATAGTTTAAAATATAATAAAAAACGTTTCGAGTAAAGAAAAAAAACAGGCATAACAGACATTTTTGCAAATTTATATATTTTACCAAATTCTAATTCAGTGGACTGATATCCCTAGGCAGATGATGATAATGAACCGAAATTCTCTTCATCAAATTCGTCGGGGACCACTATATCACTAATGGTCAAATGGTATAAACCAAAATTGTAAAGCGGTCCAAAAAAAAAAATAATTTCAATAAAAAAAAGTTTTTGAACAACAAACTGTTTAAACTTTTTTTCTAAAGAATTATCTTTTATTGCTTTTGCATCCAAGTCAATTTCATCATTAATTCATCACCATACAAGTCCCCTAACTTACCTATTAGTCAGTGTAAATGGGCAAACGAGGTAATCTTCCCCTGAATTAGGTCTCAAACGGTTGTGCACGGAACTACAAGCGAAGAATGCCCTACAAACAAGTCAATCTTAAACCGGGTTTGCATACATTAGCGGTATACTCGCTTTCGGGGTACATTTGTAGCTGGTGCAATGCAAAAGAGTCTAACGATTATTTAAAACGTAAGGTTTACTATATAGCTTAAATATATAATTAAGTCTTTGGTAACCCCTAAGTCATGTGAGGCGTCGGTAGGCCAACGGAAACGGTTACGAAAAATCCGAAACACTTCGTGCCCGACCCGTGAATCGAACCCAGGATTTGCGAATATCAAGCCGAATGCATTGCCACTCGAGTGAGACGAGGAGTTTATTTAGCATGGAAGACGGTGCTCGCCCACTGCCGACTTTTTGGAGCACGTGTGCATTGCAACATAGATCTCATACGTTTTATTTTCATCGACCAAAAATCGGTCACCGGTTATTGGATGGGGGGGGGAGGGTGGGGGCAAAAAACAAAAAAGTATCAATAAAAAAAAAATTGTTTCATTTAAATAAGTCAGTGTTGTTAAGTGAGAGTGCGGTCGAGGATGGAACATGTCTGCGTAGAAATAGCCTATTCACTATGGCCTTGAAGAGGTCCAGATTATTTACCTTTCAGGGAACACACTTGCAGGCAGCGCGTTCCATTCTCTAGCTGTTCGCACTAAGAAAGTTGAACCGAATCGGCTCGTGCGACAAGGTGGCATATCTACAACATAGGGTTGGAACTCGCATCTCGTGCTCCGATAGCGGAAAGTGGATGGTGGGATTAGATCGTGCTACTCCTTCGCGCACTCCCCGAAATGAATCCTGTAGAAGATCGACAGACGAGCCACCCGACGCTGATGTTCTAGACCTTGCAGCTTGGCGTCTATCAGGGCAGGGTCACCAATGAGTCTCTCAGCTCGTTTTTCAATCGAGTCCAAAGCAGCTAGATGGTATTTGGCTGATCCATCCCAAAGGTGGCAGCAGTACTCCATACATGATCGAACTTGGGTTCAATTCTTAGCAGGGGGCACAAACAAACGTATTATCTTTAGTCGGTAATAGGACTTGTTTTAAGTTTGCCTGGCTAGCTGTCACCATATTATCTAAATGTGTCGCCATAACAACAAGACGAACAACGTTAGAGTAGCATTGTTGTGTTCCAACGGTGACATAAGATAGCCAGTTCCTCAGTGGTTGAGGATAAGCAAGCCAAATTGTCAAAGTGAACATAAACTGTGGGCGGGTAGGTTACCCGCTAGCGCTGCCGCTGCCTCCTATCGTTTGCAGCCCGGCATACATCGCACTCCTTAGTCGTTATGCGACGAGCGGCAATCTGCATAATACGCAGACACACCGCTATAAAAATGGTAATGCACCCGACACAGGCTTTGCTTTTCACTGCAGGGTAATAGGTTGTACTTGGCGCCGGTCTGGTGGAGAAAGACTTATCAGAGCGGAGACAAGGAAATTGTCACCCATCCAAAATGTTAAGAAGAAAACCGAATGGCAGGGACTGCTTTGTGGGTTTGGTCTAATCTCCTCATGTGCAATGTACATGTAGCAAAGCTTATTATACCTGCGTCTATCACGTTCAGCAACGTCCAGGACTACCATACTACTGCAACTATTTCATCAGTCTACACTATTCACCCAAAATATACTTTTCTTCGCAATTAATCCTTAAAAACAAACAAAACCATTATTCAGACCAAAAATACAATAATGAGGAAACCATAAAAATAACAAAAAAGATAACCATACGCCTACGGAGCGTATCGATTCGCCATATAAGCAAAAACAAAAAAGAAAAAGCGTTGATCGACTTCTGAGTTGGCTAAAAAAATCCAAAAGAAACGGCGTCTACCGAAAGATACAACGATAATATGTTTGCGGCATACGCCTTTGCGACGTAGGTTATCTTTCTAGGAAGTGGTTGAGTTGAGACGTTGAAATCAGAATTGGAAATGTTTGGTCCAGTTACTAAAACATTTTTTACTTACTTACTATACTCGTACGACATCTCTCATTCAATTCACCTTACCTCACAAGCTCATCTATTGCGATTGAAATATAAATCTCCGAGCTATATGAAACCGACATTCTCCCGACGGAACTGGAACGGTCTGTTTTGTTTAGAGTTTTCGGCCTTCCGTTTCATTAGGCATCTGGGAGAAATGCAAAAACAAACTTCAGTGATTAATGATGCTAATGTTTGCCAACCTGCTGATATCTCGCGCCACTTTTAAGTTGCTCTGATGATTGATGGATCAAAAAATGATAAATGTACGTATTGGATATTGGGAGTGGTTGTTTATTTTAAAATGTTGCAAACAGTATCTAAGTAGCATTTTTTAAACGTCTATAAATACAATAAGTTTTGTCGCTTTGGTCGCAATCGCAACATATTTTCTTATACTATAACAAATTTCCTATGAAAATTATTATGTATGTATACATAATTATTTTCAAAATATATCCCACTTTATTCATACAATTTGTAGTGAACAAACTAACAAATATACAGAACAATACTTAAAACAAAAAAAAATAAACATAATTTAACTGAACTTAAAAAAAACCAAAGAAATAAAAATAGCAAATTAAAAACTAAATACCTATAAATAAAAGATGTCTTCCAACTGTGGGCTCATGGGAACAGTCCCAAGAATGCTGGCAACATTGCCCCTCTTGATTGCCAAGCTAATACGCTGGCAGAGGTAGCTTCCAGCCTTCTTGTCACCGGAGGCCCCAATAAGCCGAGCACTTAGCTCTTTAACAAGTTGCCTTGCCTCCGGCCCCCATGGACCCATTGTTTCCACCGCAAACGGAACAAATAAATAATTACGACCCAGGTTCGCGTATTTGTGCCGTTTGCGATTTTCAGCGCTTACCGCAGCAGCCCCCACATGAAGAGAAGTGGCGCGAACATGCGAGGAAGCCACGGTGTCACACAAGTTGCACCCCACACCAACGGCTTGCCAAGCTTCCAGGGCCCAATGGTCATTCCGTCAGGTCTCTTGCCATCGCTGCGAGAGATACCAGCTGGCTCTAAGACAGCCGGTAAACCAACGGTGGCAAAAGCACCGCGGATGATGCTGTTTAATGATGAGTGGCGTAACATACGACCAGCACTACGAGCGCATGAGAGGTCATAGTAGCCTAGGTCACTAACAGCCCTCTTACATACACAACGGTGAGGGTGGACTAACCTGGCGCCTAAACGGAGGCAGACCGCTATAGTGAGGGACGGCCCGTCCAACAAGGTATCGACATTGGCTGATGGTAATGCCTGGAGCCAGTGGCCTGACTCTCTCTCAGAGATGTAGCGTTTACGGTGTAAAAGGGCCTATCTGATATCAAGCCTTATGCTTTTCTAACGTTTTCAAGCCATTTGTAAAAATGTATCCGTAAAGAGTGGCTATTTGTAATTTAATCATGAAATTATTATCACATTATGTACCTACGTAACATTAAAATTTTCTTTTTTATAGTTATTTTGTTTTACTAACTATTAGTTATTTGTTATCTTCTGTAGTAGAACAAAAAAATAAGGACATTAAAAAATAACTAATGATACATTTACAAGAACGAAAAATATTGATAATTTTCAATTTTACAAAAAAACAAAACCTTAACCACCGTATATACATATATATACCGTTCCACCATTAATTTACTTAAGGTATTTGTTACCATAATCCAACAAAATTCTCATACAACGAGCAACGTGTAGTCATGTGCGGCAATTTGATACAGCCTGACAGGGGTGGCAATTTCACATTATTTACGGTTTGACCGAATTTATGGACGTAACCTACGCCTTTATTAGGCGTACTGCGTTAAAGTTTATCATCTAAGAGGTAGGCTTTGGTGTTGGATGACGAAAGGAAAGCTAATTATGTCTAAACAAAAGGCACATTTTGCCTGTATAGTTGTTGAACCACCGGTCAGACTTAAAGGGCCAAGATTTCCAGTACTTACTGTACTCGGTTTGATTTGTAGTAGGGCTTGTTATAAGTCTGCTACCACTATTTTACCTGAGTCTGTTGCTATTACAATAATATTTAGTTATGTTCGAACAGCTCGAGATAAATAGTCAGTTCTTCAGACTTCTTCAGTAATTGACGGTTCCGGTGGAATTGTGCCATCTTCAACTTTATCGTGACATACCATTAGGTGAGAAGAAAACCAAGTAATTCTTTGCTATGGAATAAGAAAAGGAATACCAATTAACTTTTTATTACCAACGCGTTTTCACTAAAATTTACCGTTAGTTCGTTCTATTACAGGAATTTAACAAACTAACCAGGATTATCGGACCATAAATGAGAATATACTCGTACGCTTTATGATTCCGAATCTGACTACATTTTTCATAGAAATACTTCCACTAATTGCTATTAGATTCCAACGGGCGTTAGTATGTTCTTGTTCGCAGTGATTTGCTTAATGCTTTTCATCATTATGAGTATTTATTATTTAATCTGTAACCAGGTAATGGAATTAAATGTACTATTGTGATTTGCTTCCATAAAGCGAAATGCGGTTCGACTAACGACCCGTACTTACCTATTATACAAATAAATTACATTAATGACCCCACTTAGCAATTTTGAAATTTGAACTGCGTCAGTCGGTGCAAATTAAATACAATTTCAGTGATTGTAACAATTTTGTGATTATACAAATTTTAATGCATTTCTTGATTTACGAGAGTCAACATATTTAATCGACTGTTTTGTTGTCTACATTGACATGTCTTTGTTATTTTTTTTGCCGTATTGTATTGTAGGGTTTCAAGATTACTATTCAGTATTTAAGTTACTTAAGATACTTGACAACTGTAGTTTAGTGAACTTTACAGGTCGGCTTTACGATATATAGCAGCACGTTTAACAGAATATCAATAAACGCAACATAAACGTCCTAACAATAAATAAGGAAATACGAGGGAAAGTCGGAATAGTAAACAACAGGAAGAAACTAAATAAATAGGAAAAGGTATCAAAATAAGTGGACGTAATAAAGTGTTCGAGATAAACAAAAGGAATTGTATTCAAATAAAATATAAAGCAGAAAACGGAGCAACATGGAATCGAAGGGCCCAGTATTCTGGTCTCTCTTTGTGACAGTAAATTTTTCCATGCCATTATAATAAAGCCAAGCAATGAGGCTGAATGATAGGTGAGCTAACACTCAAATAGTGTAGGACGCCGCGCCCTCAGACTAGGTGGAGCGACGATCTTCGCAAGGTGGCTGGCAAGAGCTGGATGAGTGCAGTCGCGGATCGTGCTTGGTGGCGTACGCTCGGAGAGGCCTATGTCCAGCAGTGGATGATGAAACATACCAATAAAGAAAATAACATAATTAATATAGAAAATAAAATAAATAACATAATTCATCGTTCATGGTACATGAACGATGAATTTCCTGTTTTACGGACTGGGCTTTTATAAGCTTTCTTAGTCCTATTATAACTTAAATGACATAGGTATTAGGTACATATTTAATTTGGCGTTCAACTTATTGTAAATAATTATTTTGTAAAATCTGGAACAGAAGGCAAATATCTAATAAAATATATAATTAATGTTACACTTGAGAGTTCAAATAATTCCTAATAAAGTTAGGTATTTCTGATAAATCCAGGATTCTTCATAAATATGCCGAGGTAATCAAGTCAAGGAGCAGAAAATGAGACGTCTACAGATGTTACTATGGACACCATAATAAGTCTCGCGAAAATAATTTTGGAGACAAGACAGTAATATTGTTTCAATTTTCTTTTTTGACGTCACGAGACGACGACGCACGTTATAGCTAAATTGCAAATAACGTTAGATTTTTTTTGTACTTTTTATTTTAGGTTAACAGTATTTTTTTGTTATTTCAATAGGAGTAGGATTGGAAGGGTGGATAAACAAAATATCTTGCTATACTTTGCATACAATAAAATTAAAATTAATTTAATTTGATATCAAAACTTTATTTTGAAAAACAATGCAGCTTTAAAATTGAATAATAGTGACTGCCCACGACTTAATTCTCACAAACACCCAAATTCCATGACCTTGAGGAAATTTAGAAAAATCATCATCACCATCACCATCTAGTCAACATCATACAGTGAACCATTGTGCAAAATTACAGCTTTCTAGGTCCAAGAGTTGGGCTAAGCGTTAATAAGTCATCCAGTAAGTGAGTCAAGATTTTTCTTTTCACATGTAGGGTTTTTTTGTAGGGTACTACCTAGTGGCACCAGTGTCCGACAGAACCAGTGATCGACATTTTTCCCCTTAAGTCAATTGCTTGGTCGGATAGCCGAAGGTCCCGGGTTGAACTCCCAGGTCGGCTCCAATTTGGCCGACCTGGGAATTCAACCAGGATTTTTCGGATTTTTCGGATTTTTCGATGCACAGCCCGGGTTTGTGATCCCCAACCCGCATTTGGCAAGTGTGATGATTAAGCCAATATCCATCCATTGTGCGATGACTTAATTTCAATGATGGAGACCTTTGCCTAGCAGTGGTGGTATATAGGTTATTTACTTACTACTAGTGGCCCGCTTGCGACTTCTTCCGCTTTAGTGAACACCCGTATCCTATGATGGTTTTACCAGCTCCTTGACCTGTCGTTTCTGACCTTTTCCTGACAATTACGAACACACAAAAATAATCAGCTAAATCGTTAGAGCCGTCCTCAAGTGATGCTCTGACATAAATGTGGCAATTGAGGGTGCGCTGTCCGTAAGTGACAAGTGTCATATATTTTATTTGAAATGTCTTCGTCCATATTATTTGATGCCGCGCGGCCATACTAATTTTGTATGGGGAATTTAACGTGTTAATTTGAAAAATAATAATTTTAAAAACCGCTTGATAAATCGAAAATGTGAGACGGACGATTTGTAGTTAAGACATTGGTGATTGTATAATAATTTAGATAAACTATAAGATATCAACTAAACGTCGCCACTCGTTTAAATGATTTTTGCCCAACTTTAAATGATATTGTAGAAAAAACTATATAGTGTGTTATGAATTTATGGTTCGGACTAATTGTAAACACGTTCTCTTTGATACTAAATATATATTTTGTTTATGTAATAAGATAGTTTTTTTATCATATATCAACTTAACCGTGACTACAGTTTTGCTTTTTTTTGGTCAGTGCACCCTTATAGGGGTCAGCAACTGATTTTTGACTTTAGAAACAATTGACTACCTGTTACTTAGTTGTCCATCCAGTAAAATTTCAATGGAAAGCGTCGGGACTTCTTGGCGGGAAAGTGAAGAGTCATGTGTGCGGTTTTGTTTCAATTTCTGAAATTCGTGTTATGTCGAATATTAATGTGAAATAATGGTGGATTATTAACCGTCAAATGTTCGTGAGTGTGCATGAGTGTTGGCAAATGAAACAAAACAGTGCAACGGCTTTTTTCAAATTCTCTCAAGGAGTCCGCGTGAGGACTTAGTAAAGCCCCACATCTTTACTGAGATACTCAAGGGGTTGGGGGTATATCATTTCTCACTTCTCATTTCTATTATCATTCATCATCATCATACAGGAAGGAAATATTGTTTATTTATGTATTACTTGTAAGAAAAATTACTTTGACACTGGCTGAATGTGCTAATCGCACGAAGCCATCAACTAAAGGAAAAAAAAACAGGCGTCGCACACTGGGCCTAAAGCGTTGACACTACTATATATATCAATATGACAACAAACAAACAAACGTTAAATATTTACGCGTGAAAGTGTATCAAACAAACAAACAAAAAATAACCTTACTCTTTTTAATAAAAAGTATCCTATATCCTTCCCAATACCTTTGAGAATATGTCTACAAAGTTTCGTGATGATCGGTTGAGTAGTATCTGCGTGAAAGCGTAACAAACAAACTCACATTCACATTTATAATATTAGTATGGATTGTTTATGAACGAACTAGCGGCCGCCTGCAGTTTCACCCGCGTGGTTCTCGTTCCCGTGGGATTATCGGGATAAAAATATCGGGGTAAAAAAAGTTCTATGTGTTAATCCAGGTTATAAACTATCTGTATGCCGAATTTAATCCAAATCCATTCATCCGTTGCAGCGTGAAGAAGCAACAAATGTTCACACATACACACAAACTTTCGCATTTATATTAGTGTGATAGTAAGGATTGTTTATGTACGAATGATATAAGCATAGACTATAAAACTTTCGCTTCCATTACAAACAAAGAACTTAACGGGATGTAATGCAAACTACTTAGTACAAGAATCATCATCACCAGGTCTTTTTATGTCCCCACTGCTGGGCACGAGCCTTCCCTATAGATGGATAGGGAGAACGGGCCGCCAACCACCACGCGGGCCCAGTGCGGATTGGCGGTTGTTAACGACTGCTAATGCAGCCGAGACCAACGGCTTTACGTGTCTTCCGAAGCACGGAAAAGCTCGAGATGATACATTTTTCGTCACCCATCCGATGACTGGCCTTGCGAAAGCTTTAGACCGGGTTAACCCTGCTCTATCAAGCTCCACAAACTTTTTTCTTTATAATGAGGTAAGTTTCCGTCATAGTTCAACACAGACCTTATGGAATATAGACACGGCGACACGTACCGATCGTCGTCGGCTAAAGCGGACCTTTACCCCTTAACAAGTTTGCACAACGAAGCTTCGTTAGCGAAGCTAAATAAACGTCACCTGTATTTTTGTTGTTAGGATGTGAAGAGTTTGTATTTCATTGTTTTCGTGGGAATCATGTTTGTTTATGAATGTTGTGAACGTATTTTGTGGATTTCAGTATTTATTTTATATTCACTCATCAATTTGTAACGATGACTGGATTTCGTTGGTGGAGGTCTCGCGACGTTGCCTATTATAAATCAATGACTATGTTGCAGACCAATGCGTATGGACATAAGTATGCTCTCCGCTGGTTCGAATACTATTAATGAGTACAAAAATTAACAAACTCTATTTTTGAATTATTACATGAAATTGATTTAAAAAACGGAGATAAAGAAAAAAAGCTTCCCGAGTTTTTGCTAGCTCTTATAGGTCGAAGGCTCTCCCAAAATCCGAACTGGTGGTAGATTAAGTAAACTAAATTATAATTGATTATTATTTGTATTTTATACTTAGTTCTGACGTCAACAAGTGCCTGTAAAGGTCTATATTGAATAAATAATTTGACTTTGACTTTGTCTCTCGTCTATCGTCGTGGTTTATATATCGTTTAGCTTATCACAACATATTCTTAGATCACTTTGTAGGGTAAATGCCATTTTATAACAGCTGCAAAAATCAATGTCTTAAAGTGTCTTCCGAAGCATGAGCTGGAGACATCTTAAATTTGGTTACCAATCCGGTGACACTGCCTTTGTAAAGTTGCTTTACTTGCATAATCGCAATCTGAGTAATCTGTTTAACCGTTTAATGCATGTGGAATTTGTTTTATTGGTTTTCACACTTACGGTTTCTGGTCTACAATTAGTATTAGGTTAAGCAATTTTCACAAAGGTTGGCCATCGGATGGGTGACAAAAAAAAATATCGGTGCTTCGGAATGCGCGTAAAGCCGTTGGTCGCGGCTGCATTAGCAGTCGATAACAACCACAAACAACAACCAGATAGTTTATTAAACTACCATGCGGGCCCAGTGCGGATTGGTACGTAATTCCTATCTATTAAAATTTAAGGTTGGTGCCCCACCCGCGAGTCATTAAAAACCGGCCAAGTGCGAGTCGGACTCGCGCTCAAAGGGTTCCGTACTTTATGACGTATTAAAAAAAACTACTTACTAGATCTCGTTCAAACCAATTTTCGGTGAAAGTTTGCATGGTAATGTACATCATATATTTATTTAGTTTTATCAATCTCTTATTTTAGAAGTTACAGGGGGGGACACACATTTTACCACTTTGGAAGTGGCTCTCGCGTAAACTATTCAGTTTAGAAAAAATTATATTAGAAACCTCAATATCATTTTTGAAGACCTATCCATTGATATCCCACACGTATGGGTTTGATGAAATAAACATTTTTGAGTTTCAGTTCTAAGTATGGGAAAACCCCAAAATTTATTGTTTATTTTTATTTTTGTATGAAAATCTTAATGCGGTTCTCAGAATACATCTACTTACCAAGTTTCAACAGTATAGTTCTTATAGTTTCAAAAAAAAGTGGCTGTGACATACGGACGGACAGACAGACAGACAGACAGACATGACAAATCCATAAGGGTTCCGTTTTTGCCATTTGGCTACGGAACCCTAAAAATGAGCCGGTGATGGTTATAAGGGTTAATGCAAAACAAATGAATAGGAAATTTTTAATTGTATGCTGCAACAGCGTACATTATAATGGCATCCTGTTCCTATCAGTCGTATGAGTAAAATAATAATATGTACTATATGTATACGAGTATACTAGGTACGTTTCAATGAATTGCTTTACGTAACAGTTTAGTTCAAGAATACGCTCCAATATGAATGTTTCAAAGGAGTGCAGTAAAAGACATGCTTTCAAAGATTTTATAAGTTTTCTGTGTCGTTCCGTTTTTATTTCCCGCCATTGGCATTGTATTGCTTCGAATTCAGAGCGCTTGGCTGGAGAATTTGTTGCAATTGAGTTGAGGGAAATATGTTTTGTACCTACTGCAATAAGTACAAATGGAATGATTTACATTTTTATTGTTTACTCTCGCCACATCGAATGCCAATTGATCGAATATCAATTGATCGACAACGATAAATCGAAAGGTCAAATTGTCGAATTGTTATTAAATCAAACGTTAATTACATCGAACGTTTATGAGATCATCGTCATCATTATCAGTGTCATCTTCAAACTGAAGTTTGGAGATCAGTATACAAAATTTTCTGCGATCCTTTATAGATTGTTTAAGTTATTTACATATAATTTTAGCAAATATTGTTGCGAACAAATTACAAATTGAAAAAAGACAAAGTGTTGAAAAAATTCCACGAGCCGGATTCGAACCCGCACCCCATGACATGCCGGGTCAGGTGCACTACCAACTATGCTATCGTGGCTCAATCCAACTCGCCGAAATTAATCAACACTATCTACTCTTACTCTGTAAGCCAAAGGAGCCCTACTCAATGTCGACAACTACGTCATCAACATCCGATCTTAAAATTTTTACAAATAATGAAAGATCAGTTAATAATTAGGCAAGCTATATTTATGATTATTTACATATAATTTTACGCAAATATTGTTGCGAACAAATTACAAATTGAAATTCCGCTCATGGAATTTTTTCAACATTTTGTATTTTTTCAAATTAGTGTTTAAACTGGTGATAACTAAGTCTAGTCCATTTTGGGATGTCATGAAGGAATTTTTCATGAGATCGAATAGTTACTATTTCAAAAAATCAATAAATCGATGTCTTTTAAACTAGCTATTATTATTTGTTACATTTTAATAAAGATACATTTAAGTTTGTCGCCGTTACATACTTTTGTTAGTGAAGTGTTGTTGTGTGTCCGATCTGACAGTTAGATAATAAAAGATTAGTATTCACTTAGCATCAGGTGGAAGTAAAGACCAAGTCTCTTGCACAATTTGGAATAAAAAAATAAAGATGAGAAAGTAAATTATCTTTCTTTAAAAAAAACACAAATGTTGAAAAAATTTCCATGAGCAGAATTCGAACCCGCACCCTTCTGACATTCCGGGTCAGGTGCTCTTCCAATTGAGCTATCGTGGTTCTAACCAGCCTCCAGCTTTCATGTGTATCATCAACAACGCTCGAACTCGCTCTGAAGTAAAATAATGTAACCAGCAATTTCTTTTCCATAGGTATCTGTACTATATTGGTTATTGTCAATCTTATCTCGCTCCGTAACATCGTAACCCTTTTCCTGTCAAACACTTTTTGGTAACGAGCAATTTTCGTATCTCTTTGACCACCTTATCCTACCCATCCTACATTCAATCACTTCATTATTGAAACAGTCCTGTTTAGGGGCCAATCAGTCGAAGCATTCGACCAAACTCTTGGTACAAAATACTGACTAGTTAATCAGACCCCTGATGATGGCAGCTTACGCTCCTCAGCTCCCTTGTTTCTAAGAGTACAGGGGAGAGGTACGGGTCGTTGTAGACTGGTGGATGGTCAATCAAATTCTAATTGGCTGCAGGAGCAAGATACCCGTGAAATGACGACTGCCCTCTGACAAGGGTCTCTTACGCCAGAGGGCTTTCGATTTAGCCTAACACTCTTTCTTGGCGTGTGTGCAATGGGTTGCTAGATTTTAATAGGGTTGGCGGTGATGGCAACTATCTGAGAACCGTGTTGCTACAATAATAAACGATAATAAAGAATCTTTGCAAAACATTTTGCAACACTAAAAGATATTTCTTAGTTTCTCATTAATTTGTAAGCATTAAGTAGCATTAAGATAATAGGCACATGTTAACACTTGTAAAAATAAAGAAAATTATAAGTCTGTTTATTAAAATTTTATATATTATCTATAATGAAAACTGTATGACCGTTTGTTTTCTAATAAATAAACAAAGTAAATATTTCTGTTCAAATTTGCTAACTAAACTATTCGGTAAACTGGCCTGTCTACATTGAATTGTTAAAACCATGACTTACATATTTTCTGTGATCTACTACTATTATAACTAGTAACAGAAAACTTCCGTAGACGTATTTTATTAAAAAATCAAAATACATCTGTATTTCATTTAAGTTTTTACATATCAGTAGATTGTCATCATTAAAGTCTTAATGACCGCCAGACTCCGACCATTTTTTATTTCGCAATCCCCGTCTACACTCCAGTTAATATTGAATAGTACGGACAACTTCACGCCTATTATCAACACCCTGTGAACACAGATGCACGCAGCGTCGCCTCTCACCCTGTATATCTCTATGGCAAGCTCGACACTGCACTTAATATTTATCGTGAGCTTCTAACAGAAAGGCGTAAGGTTCATTTTCGTTTGTTTTTTTGGTTTCGTAGGTAGAAACCTAAAGTGGTCGTTTTGTATAGTCAGAGTATGGTTGTTTATGTAGATCCCAGCCTGTTACAACGGGTGCACGTTATATGACGAAGTTAGTAGGAGCCAGTTGCGTAGGTGGTTGTCGGCAACATTAATTTCTCAATCCGCATAGTATGTAGCGTAGGTATAACTGGAACGATTCAGATAGAGCTGAGTTTTAATTTGCTATCGCTTTGATTTAGCATGTTTACTGTTTATGGATTTTACTGGAGAGAACTTACACCAACTTATTATTGTGCGAAAGTTATACACTTATTTATTTATAGAGTACACGACAGATGACAGTCAACATTAACACAAAATAACAATTATAATAGTACAGTGCAAGACCGTCATCCAAAAACGTGGACATATAGGTATTCATGCAGATGCGAAAAGATAGCATATATGTACAAATGTCTAAATGCTTTAAACACTAAAACTAAATGGAAACTTTCTAAAAAAGATCAAGAGAAATAGTAGTACCTAAATAGTTTGAAAAAAAAATGTTTTTCACCAACTTCAATGGCGTCGCACAGCCGCCTTGTTTTTTTTTAACGTCACCTATCTAAGTCTCAAAAACTATTTTGAAACATGTCTAAAATACCGTAAAGTAAAAAGACTTCTTCCTAACAACGACACAGTTACAATAGTGTCCGTTACTTCCCAGAGTGTAGGTAACAGCGAACAAGCATACCATTCCCGGATTCAATTGGCGCGACAATAAACCGCGTACGTGTCCCGCTTATTTTCATTTCTCCGAAGTATAAATTACACGGGAATATTCCTTTTGATTCCCTTTTTTATTAAGTTGTCCTACAAGACTACCTGGGAAAGGACTCGAATAAGAGACGCGAGAACCTTGAGATAAATTTGTCAAGGGTGCGTGCGTACAGAGTTTACCCTGTCGTCTGTCTGTCTGTCTAATATTTTATGAAATCAGCCCCCTTAGACAAGTGCCAAAACGCTAATAGAATAGAAACAAATGTATTGATTATTGTACGGGATCGACATAAGTCAAAGACACGTATAAATGACGTTTATGTTAATCCCATACGGTAATCATTCTATTTAATTTATATTCTATAGGCGTTTTGCCACCATGAAGCTGTAGATATAAGGCCGCGTTCCCACTATGCCGGATCGGCAGATTTACCGCAAACCGGACACCGGACAGAGGTGTTCACACTACACCGGATCCCACAAGAAAATCGGACAGTCAATTAGTACTCACCTCAGTTGAATTTGAACCTGTGCGCACAATGGATTTACCATTAAATTAGTTTGAGGCAGAACTTTCTAGTATGTTGTACATAATTAATATTTCGATTAGGATTTTCTATTGATGACGGCGGGCGATGTCGATAGGTCAAATTTTTCAACTTACATATATATTTTTCCGTTCGTAAAGGCTGCACGTAGCATATCGCTTTGTGCTCTGTGACTCGCACTAAGAGAGAGACAAGCAAACTTGCGCTGTCATAAGGACAGGTACCTACAGGTAAAGGGGGTCGACCGCCTAACTCTTTCGCTTTCGATCGCTTTGAAGGCGAGGCGAGGAGGAGGCGTCATCTTGTCATATCGAAAGCAATAGGCTATAGCTTTCGATATTATTCGATATTATATTAGGAAGCGAGGCGAGGGCCTCGCCTTCAAAGCGATCGAAAGCGAGAGAGTTAGGCAGTTGGGGGGCAGGACAGGAAGACCCAGGTTCGATTCCTGGCTGGGTCAGGTGGGCGTTTAATTTTTTCACTGTATTTTATATAAATATTCATTGTATTAAGATTAATTATACTTATTTTTTTAAATGATTTTTATTATATTCGTTTACTTTCTTTCTCTTTCATCTTTACTTCAGTTCAAAGTCCTGATTTTTATGAATTAGTAAGGGTTACCCTATAGAAAGAGGTCCTTCACCAGAAGAGTGAGATAGCTATAATACTTACTTGCTTTAACTAACAGGCGAGAGGCCAGTTATATCTACAGCTTCATGTTTGCCACTTGTCTAGGGGGGTAGTTGCTATTGCCAAAACTACACAGCAAGAATGGTGAATTATCTGTAAATCTATGTCATTTTGGACAAAACAAATCATTTTCCTGTACTGATTTTAATTTCAATCGTTAACTAGTCACTTGTTAGCAATTCATTTTAATGAATTGGGTCTGTGGGGAAAGTGGGACCTTTGGTTGAGACGATGATGATGATCCCAACTTCATACATTTTTTTTTCATGTCATATGGAGTTTTAGTACCAACATTTTTACTTTAATAAGGTTTTTATTTTTAGATCTTGACTTTAGTCCTTACGTGCAAAAAATAGATTGACTTAGTTAATGATAGTAAACCCTAAAAATACGTCAAAAGGTCTATACACCGAGAGATTTTAGTGGTTATTTTCCCGCAGGTGGGTAGATCAGACCATGAAATTGAACAACTTTCCCCAAGAAACATAGGTCAAAAAACAAGAATTTTTTTTCACTTTTCTATACAAAGCCTCCCTTGACCGAGCATGGTTTCTATGGAAAAGTAAAAAAAATATCTCGTTTTTTAACCTATGTTTCTTGGGGAAAGTTGTTCAGTTTCATGGTCTGATCTACCCATCTGCGGGAAAACAACCACTAAAATCTCTCGGTGTATAGTCTAAATACCTATAAGGACAAAAACGTTACTTCTTTTCTTCTTTTCTTTCTTTTTCGGGAACCCCGTGTAACTTTTTAAAAACAGTTACAGATTAGAGCCAGGAATCCAGTGCAGGTACATATTTTTATTCCTGAGTGACAATTGAATTGAAGTTCGCAATTGGCAATCTCCTTTAGTTTAAACAAAACTACTGATTTGATCATTGAAGTGTAGGTAACGCATTGCTTGGTTTTCCTCGCGTATGTCACACAGTTTACACCATACTTGTATAGATATAAATTATTGGTCTTGCGACGCACCCTGAACGCGGCGGCATTGCCAGACTATAGGCAGACAAATTAAGTTATCCCCAGCGCTGTCTGTTTGGCAAACAATTAGGCATTATATTAGTCTGTAATAGGGGTGTTAGATCCCCTCATGTTCCCTCACTTGATAAGTTGTACCTCATATAGTTTGATAAGTAGGTATCTAAGTATTTAGATGAAGTTATTATTATTATTAGTGGTCGCCCAGTGGTCGAAATTCGACCATAATTTTATTAAGGCTGCACGGATTGTATACTAAGCAATGAAAAATTAAATGTGTGTCAAATACATGGTAGTGTGTGTAATGTTGTTTTTGTTGATTTAATGCATTTTTTATGCATAATTTAAAAAATATATTAACATTCGGATAACCTTCGCTATATAAACTATAAGTGTGCGAAGTTTCATACTCCTCCGTCAGCGCAATTTTCGTAAAAACGGGTACAAAGTTTTTGCTTCACGTATTAATATATAGATAATTATTATTTATTTCATAAAGACAACAAAGATCCAAAATTGTTAGTAAACTTAAACTTATTGTAAGTATTAAATTACAAATTTCAAAACAATACAATCAATTACATTTTCAAATTAAATTATCAGATAAATTATTATAAAAGTCAATTAATTAAACACTACAAAAAATTAAAATTTCAAATTGAGATTGGAATCTATATAAAAATATGTATGAAGGCTTTAAGCTTTTTTTCTTTTATATTGACGAACAGTTATGAAGGCTAGACCTAGCTGTCTCTTCTTTTTTATTGCAGAGTAGGCAAATGACTCTGCCTGATGTAAAGTAAGCGGAGTCCAGATACAAGGACAAGTAAAACAGGATTATGTCTTACTAATCGTCATCACTTTTACGACTTGTTACTTCTTGACACCTTGTTACAACAAAATAGCAAATTTATTGCATTACTAGTTTTTCTTTACATTGTATGTACCTATATGCCAAAATAAACAGATGTACCTACCGAAAATTATGTAAAATGGGTTTAAAAAAATATACTGGTTAGTAAAGAATTTAACAAATAATGAACGATGATGATGATGGATTGACGATGAAGTTGAAATTCTTGAAATGAAACAACTTTTACGGATCTACTCGCGTTTATTTTACATATTACTTTTAATTAATGTTTATCTTGACGTTTCGAACCCTTTGCAGGGGCCGTGGTCACAAGGAGACTGAGGTGTTGGTCGTCTCATTATTAGTTAGTAAGGTGGGTGGACCATGGAAGGCCACTGTACCGAATAAACAGTTTTTATTAGTTCATTTACTGGATAAATGAAAGAAACAAATTATTAATTGATACTTTGTTTTATTGTGTATCATATAAATTACTTTTTTTATTTCTAGATGTAATTCTTAAACTTAACTTTTATAAAGCTCTTCCAAACGGCTTTGCAAGGAACAGGGCTCCATACAAGGCCAATATTAAAAATCAGTCATTCAACTTAAAACTAGAATTGTAATAATCAAAATATCCGCTTTTACTAAAACTACATAAAAAGCTCTTTCATTTAAACTAAAAAATTAATGGTTAACATATTATAAACTTCTTTAAAAAACTCAACGAACATTTCTTGAACACCATCCTATAACTAAGAATGTATTAATTGAAATTATTGTAAAATTATAGTAATGAATATTATATCGATAACAAATAAGTTGCCAATGCGTTTTGCAATGAAATTATAATTATATTTTTTTAACTATAATGGCCTTCTTATGGGTCCGTTCTTTGTAAGGCCAAAATGATCCTAAGAAGGCCAAACTAACAATTATCATCTATGACAACATTTTTTTTATTTAATAAAATAATAGACACTACAGACTTAAACTACCTCCATCCCATGTACTACCTCTTTTTCTTGGTTTTGATCCTGACATTCTTGAAATCTGAAATTATGCGTGTAAAATTTAATCATCTGTTCAATTAACGACTTATTCTTATAGCAATATTTACAGACATAAACTTTTCATAAAAGAAATTTAAAGATATATTTATAATATAATAATTTTGAAAGAAATATCTATTCAGTCTAAGTTAGAAGTTGAATAATCCTTATAAATAATAAAATTATAAACATAAAACATTGTTTCAACTTTCTTGGTACGTATTTATAACTAAAAACTAAGTGTTCATATTTTCATTATTTGTAAATGTTCCTAGTGAAGCCATGTACCCTAGCAAGGCCAACCGTCAAATTTTTGATTGGCCTTATAAGGAACCACCGGCTTTCATAGGAACACTACCTATATTTTAACTGAAATCGAAGTAATTTTTTTTTTCTTTAGTACTTACTATAAAAAAATTCTTATATGACAATATACAGTAAAAAAAATTGGATAATAATAGGTTATTCACATAAAAACTTACCATTTGCTGAGCGCGCGAATTACAATTTTAAAGTCGACGACCGAAGTCTACAAAGCGAGGGACCCCACTGCCAAAATAGCAACGCGAGCGACTCGCCGCCGCGTCTGTGTTCTTGAGATTGATAGAGCCTTGTGTAAGTGGAAGGAATTTGTCATCACATGACTATAACTACGACTTTTTTATAGTTGGCCTTCAAAGAAGCATGGCCTTCCATGGTCCACCCACCTTAGCTTGTATACCCTCATTTAAATTTAATCAGGTGCATTCCGTTTTACGCAGAAAGACTGTAAGCTCTTTCTTATCTTATCTTCTTATTTTTTGGTCTGGCAGTATGGTGTTGGGATTTAGGTAATATTTTGTAATATGGGATTCCAGGCTGGTGGTAAATTCCAACCATCTTCTCTATTAAAATTAGGATGTTTTTTAATTTGAATAGCCTCGCTTATCATCCTAGGGATGAATCGTTGTTCTCTAGCGAGTGTTTGTGGTTTATCAAATCTGATGTAATGGGCATGTTCGTTGAAATTCTTGTTTGTTCACGTTACATAACTAGATTAATTAATTGTATGTATTGTCGTGTTATTATTACGGGTCACGTCAAGTTGTTCTCCCCGGTTGAACAATATCTAATTGGGCCTGAGGACACTATTCTACTCAGATGCGTTGATACATATAATTCAGATAAATACAGAACTGACAACATGGCTGTTTGCTATGTACCTACCGTTTATATGTTATGTTGATATACAAACTACCAGTATCTGTTTACTGGATACATTATAATTAGCTTATTTATGTCCCACTGTTGAGCTCAGGTCTGTCCACATGAATGATAGCATATGGCAAGATCAGCCAATACCACCACGTCAGCGTTCTGGTGGGTTTTAACGAATGGTATCTAGAGACTAAATGAAATCAACGGTTTTGGTTCTTACGCATTTTAGTGCTGTCCATGACATAACTACACAATAGTGAATAGCCTATACTATACTTTTGGGCAAGGGTATCCATCGTTGAAATCAAGTTATTGCTACATCACATCACCATTGTTATGTCCCCACTGCTGGGGCACAAGCCTTCCCTATGGATGATAGCGAGAACGGGCCATAGACTACCATGCGGGCCCAGTGCGGATTGGTGGTTGTTAATGACTTCTAATAAAGCCGCGACCAACGGCTTTACGTGCCTTCCGAAGCATGGAGGAGTTCGAGATGATACAGTTTTGGTCACCCATCTGATGATCGGCCTTAGCGAAAGTTGCTTAACCTCATCACTCACAGACCGGGCGCGTTAACCACTGTGCCATCAAGCTCCTCAGTCCATCTATCAATTGTTGTCATCGCTACATCATCATCATCATCATCATCAGCTCATTTTATGTCCCCACTGCTGGGGCACCAGCCTTCCCTATGGATGAATAGCGAGAACGGGCCATAGACCACCACGTGGGCCCAGTGCGGATTGGTGGTTGTTAATGACTGCTAATAAAGCCGCGATCAACGGCTTTACGTGCCTTCCGAAGCACCGAGGAGTCCGAGATGATACAGTTATGGTCACCCATCTGATGATCGGCCTTAGCGAAAGTTGCTTAACCTCAGCACTCACAGACCGAGCGCATTAACCACTGCGCTCATCGCTACAATTAATGGTTATTATTGAGTTCTGGCATAATCACCACGCTTGCAAAATACAGTCTACAACTACTCACTCCATTATCCTGACCTGTAAGACCAGCTTTGTATCGCGATCATGTAAAGTTCAAAACACCGATATCCTCCTTCACTCCAAGCCTTTGGGATATTTGAATACTTCGAAGGCTTCAGTGCACTTAATTTAAAAACGTGGTAGGTGTGTTTGCTCGCCTTAGGAAGCGCGCCTCAATATCGCTGTTCAAACATGGCGTAATAGAAAACATCTGCTTCCCATTGGAGGGGGAAGAGGAAAGCAGGAACAACGCAGTCCATTATGGTGTTGGGAACTTTACATTCACCTATTGAATTAAATGAACATGAAAAATGTTTATTAGTTATTACAAAC
Source organism: Eudonia mercurella (assembly GCA_963082485.1). NCBI lineage: Eukaryota > Metazoa > Arthropoda > Insecta > Lepidoptera > Crambidae > Eudonia > Eudonia mercurella. The sequence continues at coordinate 24,200,146 of OY720023.1, read as the reverse complement.
ATTACATATGTACCTAGTGAAAATTGGAATCCATCAGAAGTAACAAAAGGTGTAAAGTCGTATATATAACTATTAGCAGTTTATCCGCGTCTGCGCTAAAGACATTCGCCGATTCATACCATGGTATGAGCCGTGGTTCGAAACAGCCAATTCAAAAAGCGTCCTTTTTTATTAAATTAAAATATAACATAGGCTGTTACTCGCAAGAAATGTAGCATTAGAATGCTGATAGATCAGTGAAAGAGTTTTTGGAATTTTACCAGTAGTTCCAGAGATTACCTTCCTCAAACAAACAAACAAACAAACAAAGTCACAAACTATACCTCTTTATAAATTAACTAAATAGGTCGCTACTTAGTCTTTTCAACGTTGTCTTCTTTTCTGATTGTTGTTTACATCGATCAAATATTAGATTTAAACTAACAGCGTTTAGATTAACATATTTTTGTATTCTAAAACATCATGTAAAGCAACTAAGGAGCACGCTATACTAGAGTACCTACGTACTCTGGTATTGCGTGCTCAAAAAAGGACTACTCCTTTTTTATATTGATTGATTGATATGTCGGTTACCAAAAGCACAAGCACAAAGCACTGGTTCGCTCGTACTTTTTAAATAAACAAAAAGCTTCAGTAAATGTTAAACTGACCCCACCTACCTTTACCTACCCTTTGAACCTACCCGTCTAATTTTATTTACCAAACTACCCATTAATTTTATTTTTTTATTTATTAAACTAACTATATTATTATTACACAACACAACCAATAGCCTATTTTTAAAAGCCACACATAAAACACATCACACATACTTTTATCCAACCAAGTTAACCTTGTATTTATCACTATACTTTTCATGTCTCAACATTGCCTCTTTCTTCTAACCAAATCGTACCCTTCAAGGGACCAGTCTGAAAACCAGCGCTGGGCTGCGCCCAGCACCTTGCTGAGACTTGTTGCCCATTGCCAATAAACTTTGATTTTTAATATTTTATTTTTTGCTTTTAACGGTAATTAGTTTTATATTAATAATTGTAGTCAATATTGTTTCTCTTTTCTTATGTTTATGGCAATAAAGTTTATCATTTTCATTTTCTTTTCATTTTCAAAACTTGCGGCCAGTTGAATAATAAATTAAGTGCATGGAATTGATAATGTTGAGCTCGATGGCGCAGTAGCTAACGCGCCCGGTATGCGAGTGCTAATGTTAAGCAACTTTCGCAAAGGCCGGTCATCGGATGAGTGCCCAAAAATGTATTATTTCGAGCTCATCCGTGTTTCGAAAGGCACGTAAGCCGTCGGTTCTGACTGCATTGGCAGTCCGTACTGGGCCCGCGTCATGGTTATGAGTCGTTCTTTTTATCCATTCATAGGAAAGGCTCGTGCCCCAGCAGTAGGGACATAAATACGAGTTAGTGATAGTGATGATAAAGAGTAAAAAAAATGTTTTGCTAAGACATCCAGTCATTGGTCAATATATCAATATAGAAGGAGACAGTGCAGAAGCTAGAGTCCTTTCAAACTGAGTCACAGACATAACTAGTAGCTGATGATAATAGTACCATTATAAAACTCAGTATTAGAGTCGCCGCACATTTATTTATTTATTTATTAACACAAACAACATCATGACAGGTCATATCCCAATTCGATAACGTGATCCCTACTGCTTATACATATAATATACAATGATACTTTGGTGAATTCACTCAAAGAACACGAAAAAATATCAGTAATTTGGGAAATTTCGTTGAGTGTGTGCAGAGCGCGTGTGATCGGAGTGTTTGACATAAGATTGACTTAAAAAACAGGACGAAAGTTGATTTTGCTAAACAGCTTGTATCGAAAAACTAGTTTTTATCAGGTAATATGAATAGACGGTAGAATCAGAAAACATACTTCTTAGCCTACCCGCGGCGTCGTAGTTGAGTTCATTTCCTTCAGTAAATTTCTTTCTTTTATTATTTAAAAAAATACTCTAGCATTTTCGTTTTAAAATGAAGTCTGAACTCGGTGTCGTTTAGCAAGAACCTCATGCCGTCGGTTACGGTCGCTGTCATAAGACGCCAATTAACATTCGCATTGGGCCAACGAAGTGGGTTAATGGCCCAATCTCCTCTTGTAATTGGAGGAGGCATGTGCTGGTACGCTGACGATGAAAATGTTCATTACACGATTCTTAAGAAAGTCGACCTTAATAAGATTTTGGGATAGCACAATGTTTTTGGAGTCAGTTCTTTATATCTTACGGGTAAGCACATGTGCCTTCTTCATCTAACCTAGTCTTAAATGATGATAATGGTCAATAGTGAAAGCGTACTTCACACAGGATACATTACCACATTATTTTATCCTGACACTTCGATCTCTTTACAGTTCCGTGGTATCCCTGCGACCGCGAGCACTATTTCATTTTAAATTAACAGGGCCCTTAGCCAAAGTAACATTACAAAAACGATAGCGAAGTTCGAAAAGAACAAAATGTATTGGATTGACATAAGCCACGTGGTCAACGTAATGTCAATCCCATACATTTATTCTTTTCTAACTTCGCTATCGTTTCGCTATTGTTTTTGTAATGTTACTTTGGCTACGTCCCCAGTGGCTTTAAAATAGGTTTATACTAAAACATTCATACATGCCCTATGTATACATTAAATGTGTACAAACAATACTCCAAATTAACAAAAGCCAAAAGGACGTACTTAAAATGGAAATATTTGGTGCCAATCACATTTGTCGTTGTATTATTTAGCTAATTTCTGGCTAACGGTACATTTAGTATGAATTTATTGTTCATACTTAATGTACCGTTGTATGTATTCTGTGTTGTATGCTGTTGTTTTTTAAAAAAACGCGACTACCATGACTTAAAAGGCAAAAAAGAACTTTAATATTTTTTTCCTTTAAAAATATAAGGCAAAAAACAAGATGTCATGTATTTATTTATCTGTATTTATAAAAGTGAAATGTCACTCTTTCACTCACTGACTATCCCGTCTCGCGCCGTAGGTATAATTAGCGGGCCCCTTTATGCACTACCGGTAGTGCGGCGCGCGAGGACATGAATAAAAATCAAAACTGCTTGATTAATAAAACTGAAATTTTCATCGCAGTCGGGGGACCGCTTTGCGGAATACTTTTTTATTTATAAGGTTCCCCGACTGCTATGAAAATTTCAGTTTTATTAATCAAGCAGTTTAAATACAGATAAATAAATACATGACATCTTGTTTTTGGCCTTTAGTTCTTTTTTTGCCTTTTTTGTCATGGCAGTCGTGTTTTTTATTTTTTTTAATTATTTATTTTTATTTTTACCTTTTAGTGATAAGCTAAATTTTAATAAAATATGTCATGATAGGTATTTAATTTGTAAGCATTTTTATACTTACAAGAAAAAACAAAAAATAACCTCTACAGATATCATGCTAAACATCAAGTTTTAGTCTCTAACTCCAATAATGACGAATTTTCATCATACAAAATTTCATCCCCTATTTTACCCACATAGGGTTTGAATTTTCAAATTTTTACTAGCCTATGTTAGTTGGATCGATGCAAGGATTGTAACGATACCTCATATATCTAAATCGGTTCAGGCGTTTAGAAGTTATGGTGGAATAAAGAAACATCACATACATATATACATGAACCCTAAAAACGTAACACTCCTTTTTTTGGCAGTCGTGTTTTAATTGTACTAGTAAGTAGTAATTTAGCACATTAGCACGGTATGCCTAATTCAGCGAAACCAATGTTTCGATGTTTGTAGCATTGTTGTGTTCCGGCAACTATTCAGTAGTTAAGGATTTCGGGTGAAGTGCGCTTCTAGCTATGGCCTTATCATCACTTAACATTAAGTGAGATGAAGGCCCATTCTTACCAGTAAGTAATAAAAAAGGCCACCAAAAAATTAACTCATCTACAGTAACTGCCGCGCCGGTATACAACATTGAAACTGAAAAAAATAAAAAGATTCAGTGTATCCGATCTGAATCTTGTATTTAGAGATATTGAGAAATAATTATTATTAATTTTAATTTAAGTAAAAATTTTTGTGTAGGTACAATACAATTTTTAAGTAAATATTTCTATTGTGACGTCATCGTCACATCAAAATAAACAAGTCACAGGCCTAGTGGTTCAGTAACCCTTGTGTGTTTTGGGGTTTAAAGTTACTCGGTCCGTAGGTTTACCCTTGAGACCCTACACGTGACCCCTAGGTGGTGCTAAATGAGTAACACTGTCTGAGTGGTAGAGCCACGCTGCGTTGCAGCACGAAATGGGCCAGAGTCTCATCTCTCACCCCTCCCAATTCCTACTCCCTCCTCAAGATCCAACTCCTTTCTCAAGGCCGGCAACGCATCTGCGATTACTTTGGTTTTGCGGGTGTCCATGGGCGGCGGCGATTACTTTCCATCAGGTGACCCGACTGCTCATTTGCTTCCTTTTATTATAAAAAAAATTTACATTTATGATCACTGCTGCTTGCTTATGCGCGCCTGACGCGCATGACTTTACTAATAGAAACATTTAATTTACAATGTCATTACAAATTAAAGTTAATAATTACTTTAGTCACAAGTATGTTAATAACAATAGTTCAGATACACTTTGGATTTTTTCATTTTTACCACACATTTATGTCACACGTTCTATAGATAATATATGTATTAGTGAATACAAGAGTAGGGACAGTGGCGTTGGCTAGCCTTCTGGAACGATCTTGGAAATGAGTACTTTTTCCACGTTTCATCAAGGACTATTGAATTACATTTTTAGCAGGTATATGATGTCAATTTACAAAGTTGTTTTTATGTTGTTTGAAAGTGCCTTTCAAACAACATAAGGGATGTATTTTTCCAATATACTGACACGGAACAAACAAACGATACCTCTATTTAATAATGTGGATTTCCCCTTAATCCGCAATTACTGGAGAACTATTAGCTTTCCAAGTCTGAAGTGTCTTTTCTTTCTTTAAACTTTTTTTTTAAATCTAGACCTTGAGTGCCAACAAAGACCCTATTAAGGGCCGAAACACATAACCGCGTTGCGACGTCGCACCGCCAAAACCGGCGGCGCCTGTCTAGTATACAGGCAATAAGGTTTGTACTAGCTTGGCACATCGCTTATTTTTGTGGTCTCATCGCGGTTATGTGTTTCGACGCTATAACAGTTGATGTAAATGGCGTCTCAATAGGTACTAATCATTTTTTATTTAAGGGGGTGCAGCGCGGAATTTCGAAAATTTACGTGTTTTTAAGTCACTAATGCTAGGAGCTGAATAGGTCATATACATTAAAAGGACTAGTGTAGGTTAGCTTGATCCTTTCACAAGGTCATGGTTGTCTTGGAATTTAAAACAAATACCCAGAAACTGCATAAACAATGCGTAAAAGTAATGATATCTAAAAACTTATTTCTTCAGAAACTTTGTAAATATAGCACAAATGAAACAATGATCCGACATCAAAATGTTTGTATTAATATTCCGCAGGTCACTGTTGTCTTATTTTTAAATTAAAAAATATGAATATAAAAATATTAAGACTTTTATTATTTTTTACCCAAACGCCTATAATTTTACGAAAGTAAACATTGCTCTAATTAAATCACCAGCCTACTCTGTACAGATATTAGTGTGCGTGCGTATTCGTAGTCGTGCCCCGTTGTCACACCACTGCCACGCGCTGCTCGCTCGCTATCATAAAGAAACTTGAAACTCGCAGTTTTGCGTCCGCGCTGCACCCCCTTAAGTTATTGCAAATTAATATGAAGGATAGTTGCAGTAGTGCAACAGGAACCAGTGATCGGCAGTTTTTTCATTCAATAATTAAAAGTAAGAGTCAGCAACTGACTTTAGTCTTTAGCTACAGATGAATACTAAGGGGAGTGGTGCTGCTCGCGTCTACAGGAATTACCTCTTACTACCCTGTACGTTTTTTTTATGTTAAAAGGAGGCAAACGAGCAGGTGGGTCACCTGATGGAAAGTAATTACCGCCGCCCTCAAGTGTTAAGCTCTTTTCTCCCTTACAGCGTCAAAAATATTGGAAAATGCCCTATCATAAAAGGACACTTTCCATCACAAATAAAAACACAAAATATAAAGAACAATCACAATATGTAAAAAAACACAAGATAAAATAAATAAATTAAAAATGTTTAATTTTGCAAAAACATCATTTACCAGTTTATTTTTTTACAAGGTCGTGGGCGGGAGTCGTTAGACGACGACAACTTTGTCGAACACTACCTATGTTTTTCACATTTATTAGTAACACATTGTCAACGGTAGGATCCGTGTATATTGGTACCGTCACGTCTCGATATATCGATATATCGATACAGAGCACTCGAGATGTAGTGGCGTGGAGCACCGTTATCGGTTATATTCGACTCGTCGAATCGTTACTCCGCTCGAGTGGAGTATCGATAGCTCTTCATTTGATGCCGGCATTTCACAGATGTCTGTGTTTAACGGTATTAGCCACGACGGTATTCAACCGTTTTTGATCCGCTCTAATTGAATATCGGGACTTGTTTACTAGTATATTTGATTTGGGGAAATGGCTATTTATAGCAACAGAGATCTGTCAGGGTTTGCGTAAGACGGTAAATTTGTTATATTAACTGTAAAGGTCAACCCACTACACACGACTTTAAAGTTTATATTGAAACCCCTTACCAACCGTCAGGTTACAAAGTAGGTGTCAGACATCCTTGCGCAAGCACAAGGGACCCTCTACGTCAGGTCATAATTCCACATCAGGACGCGCAGAAGCGCATTCTTCGTCCAGTACTTTTAAGACTAGTGTCTCGAGCTAGTTGCCCCGTGGACACGTATAGTCCACTACCTAACATCCAGATAGGTCATCGGAATTCTAAAGGTGAGTCCTGACTATATGACAAAACACGATAACTTTTAATTTTTTTTTGTAAACGTTATTATTTTTATAAAAGCTGTTCAGTTTCTTGCGCCTATCTTCTTCACAGCTACACACTATAAAGACGTTCTGAATGCGTAGTACTTATTTTAAGTTTATTTTAATACAATTTTTTGACCTTGTCTTCGAATTTGAATGCCGTAGCATTTCTACACAGTTTCGAAAAGCTTATTTTTTAGCATTAAATGTAGAAATGTTTAAATAAACAGAATTATTTTTCTTAAATTTCCATATAAGTACTTCAAGCTCTACTAAGCTCTTCATACATACGTATTTTTTGTTATGCTTATCACACTGGGCGAGTGAACTGCACAATGCTTTACACACTAACAGACTCGTATAAGTATAAAACTATTTCAATACAATGAATACAATAAAAATGTTTTCCTGATTATTGTGAAAGACAGTGTTGTTGTAAGATAATTTTGTAAAATATACTCTTATCAAACTGTCATAAGTTAACAAACAATATTGATTAAAAACTTAAATAAGAATTAGAGTTTTTTAACTATTGATTACGGAGTGCAACTCATTTGGCCTTTTTAAATCAAAATTGAAAAAGTACATCTACGAAAAAGTTTCTTAATGTTACGTAAATACAGTGTGATGAGCTGGACAATATTATAATTACTTAAGTATGTTTGAAATTTCAAACATTTTATGTTATTTAAGCTCATTATAAGTGAACTCTGTTCTTTATGAGTAATAAAGTTTCTTTAAACCGAAAGATATAGTACACTTTTATGTTTAAACTCCTATTAATACAATCCCTTTGACTAGACTTTCTTCGAAATGAAAATGGCCGCCGAATAAAATTACTGGACAAGACAGTCGCGTGCACCTAAAGGCAGTAATGACCATTTAAGTAGTTTAACTGCAGTACTTAATGGGCTCTTTGTCAAACCGCCATTACTTAGTTCTAAATTATAAAGCTTTGTTTGTTACTAAAAGCCTCAGTGGTCAAGTGAAAACGCACTTGGCACGATATCCGGAGTACCTAGGTTCAATTCTCAGATTAGGTACTTGTTTTTTTAAATTTTTCGATGCATTGCTCGGGTTTGTGATCATCAACCGCTTTGTGCAAATTGTAGCGATGACTTAATTTTAATGATGGAGACCTTTGCCTAGCCGTGGCTCCGTTTATAGGATATTACTTATTTACCGGTTACTAAACCACCTGCCGTTTAAAAAAAATATTCAAATAATTTTTAACGCAAATTTTGTTGCGAACAAATTACAAATATATAGCTCAATTGGAAGAGCACCTGACCCGGAATGTCAGAAGGGTGCAGGTTCAAATCCTGCTCGTGGAAATGTTTTCAACATGTGTTTTTGTAATTTGTTTGCAAAAAAATTTGCGTTAAAAATTATTTGAACATTTATAAATATTTTGCTTACTTCTTAACTGATCTTTAATATTTGTAAAAATATTATGATCGGATGTTAGTGACGGTAGTTGTTGACATTGAATGGGCGCCTTTGGCTTTCAAAGTAAAAAGTGTTGAATATTTCGGCGGGCTGGTTAGAACCACGATAGCTCAATTGGAAGAGCACCTGACCCGGAATGTCAGAAGGGTGCAGGTTTAAATCCTGCACGTGGAAATTTATCAACATATGTGTTTTAGCAGTTTAAAATTTAAGTATACGTTTTTAGGTTTACTTCACTTAAATTTAAACCTTATTTAAATTGATTAATCTAGCTGAAGTCTCGCGGTTTTGTTAGTGGTAGGGCCTGATCTTTGTCTACGTTGTTATCTACAATTATATCGTCTAATTCTGTCGCCATAACAACTATTGCAAACTCCTTAGTAATACTTTTTTCCTTTTCTTTTATTTTGCATTTTAAATCGGGTATTTTCTATTATCTGTGTTGTTATACTGACTTAACGTTTTTGCAAACCAAACCAGCAGTTTTTCTTTCCTTTCGACATTAACAATGTTTGTAGTTGCAGCGTTGTTGTGATTACCAACCCGCATTTAGCAAGCGTGGTGATTAAGACGACACCTCGATTTGTGAACTATCAAAAAGGCTGAGCCTTACTGGTGCTGTCATAAGGTCGAAAATACATAGCGTCCGTGACAATTGAAACCGCAAATTAACAGAATCTACAAAATATTTAAAAACAATAATTATTGGTTTAAATATCAAAATATGCAACTACTAAATTACGAATATTGATGTTATCAATGTATTTGAGTGGTTTCCAAACATATAAATTAAGTTATTTTGTTGTAATTTCAACAATAGTGATTTTTAGTGATGTTTTCGAAAATAATTATGATCGAGTCAAAATTATACAATCGTGTATTTGAGCTAGCAAATTCAAGATAAAGACATAAATTTACCTATATCAACATTTCAGATTCGTTAGTCATATTATAATCTTATACTATTCGACTAAAGTTTGTGTATTCTTTCAGTGATACTCATCGATTGTAGTGATGACTTTATTTCAATGATGGAGACGTATGCGCAACAGTGGGACAGTATATAGGCTATTTACTTTACTTTCTTACTTACTTGAGTTCGATGGCCAAAAATTTATGCTCTTCCGTGCTTCGGAAGGCACTTAAAGCCATTAGTCCTGGCTGCATTAGCAGTCGTTAACAACTACCAATCCGCACTGGGCCAGCGTGGTGGTTTATGGCCCGTTCCTCCTATCCATCATTCCATAGGGAAGGCTCGTGCCCCGTGGGGACATAATATGAGCTGATGATTACTACTTACTACTTGTGTTCTGACAGTTAGAGACCAGACAGTCTGTTCTTCAATGTTTGAGAATTCTGGTTACAGACCCCTTCCATCTCCAGCCTTACTGTCACTTGCCTTCGGGTCAGGTGTATCCAAGTGCTTCTCTGGACCTAGAGTCACATTCATGTGGAATGGAATGCATGACACGTTTATGCTGACCGAAATTGTGGTGACAAATGGGAATTGGGTGAAGAAAAATTAACTTTTTTTAGCAAAAATACTGTTTTAGCGCTAATTAAGCATATTTTATGGTTGGATAAATTAGTAATGTAGCGTAGCATACAAAGAGAGATAATAATGATTATTTACATATAGTTTTACGCAAATGTTGTTGTGAACGAATTACAATTTCAAAAAAAGTGTTGAAATCCCGCTCGTGGAACTTTTTCAACACTATGCCTTTTTTACCCGACTGCAAAGGAAAGGTATTGTTTTTCGCGCCAATCTTGTATGTAATATTTTTTATTACTTCATATCTCCAGAACCGCTGAACGGATTTACATAATTGAGGTATCGTTAGATTCGTCTTAGCTGCCCAAGTGTTCTTAGATAGGTGACGTTAAAAAAACAAACAAGGCGGCTGTGCGACGCCGTTTTGGACTTGGTAAAAAAACATTTTTTTTTTCGAATACGACATTATGATTAAGTACTAAAGTAGAGGGCTCAACACAAGGATTTCAAAAAGGTATACCATGATTATCATTGCCGTAATACTAAAAAAATACATCATCAGTCTACGATTATATTATTTATCTCTCTCCGGACTTGCTATTAGTTCTCTTTACCTTAAAAATTACTTAATCAACCACATGATGTAAACTCTTTAAATTAATTGAACCGATTACGTAATTTGTCTATAAATCAAATTAAATTAAAAAAAAACAAAAAGCCCTCCTGCGTAAAAAATAATAACTAAATAGAAAATCAACTGAAAAGGCCGGAACATGATAAAAATTCAATAATTACATAAAGCCAGAGAAATAAATCAGTACTATATCAGTATCAGTATAAATAAGTACTGTATACAATTAAAAATATCAATACGGTAGTCCTTCGAAATTTTATGCAACTTTATAACATAACATGCAGTCGGAGGCATACAATTTAATGTTACGTCAAATCATTCTCACTTTGTGCGTAGGTACCTCCGTGTGATAATAATATTACAAAATATAGTTTGTAGTTGCTACGAGTATCTACAAACCAAACAAAATACAATATGCGAACATTTCTTTCCACTTGAAATCATACTCAGACGATTATTTCCCTTTGCGCACGTACCACTAATACCTAAGAAAACAACAAATTATTTCCATGAAACCACTCCGTAGTTTAATAACAAAACAACAGGGTATCAAAGATTGTTTACACAAACAAAACTGTATTTGAATAACATTATATTATTAAAAACTCTGCCAACGACTGCAGTCTGATATTGCCTCTTGAGTCTGCTTTGAAAACGTAAACCGACAAGAAAGGAACGCGAAAGCCTTATACGCTTGTGGAGAAGCCACTCGAGAGCTTAGAAAAAAATTTTCAACACTTTACCGAATTGCAATTTGTTCGCAACAAAATTTACGTAAAATTTTCTATGTATTAAAATTATTGTACTCGAGAACACCTACGGTGGTACATTAATATACAATACATAACAAAATCAGCTAGCGTATGTAATGTGATAAGAGGGGCCTCCTCTGGAAATCTGTCATTTTAAAAGTTAAATTCTTCGGTATTTGGCTGGGTTAGAAATTATGAAGTGTTTCAGGATTATCCTTACAGATACTTACGTTTCATAAGTTTGACTTTTATTAAAAACAATTACAAGTCGTGTAGCCCATGTGAGCGAGCCGCGAGCAAAAGCTAGTCTATCTTCTAATATATATAATTCTCGCGTCACAGTTTTCGTTGCCATACTCCTCCGAAACGGCTTGACCGATTTTGATGAAATTTTATATGTATATTCGGTAGGTCTGACAATCGGTCGTAATCTATTTTTCATACCTCTAAGTAATAAGGGTGGTCCATATATATCATTTCTCATTAAATAACTACTGTCAATTACTAATAATAAATAATGTAAACATTAACCTACAATAATTTATTAAATTCTATTTTAGCTTATATGCAAACCGCACCAAGCCAATAATAACAATATAAAACACAAAAATATATAATTAACACTGTTACTGTATTCTAAAAATAAAGCATTAAACTTTTTAATAATTCAGAGAGCCAACGTATTCCTAATTGGTTCTCTTTAAAAAGAAAATGAAAACAGGGACGAAAAACAACGCGAAAAACGCTTGCAAAAACACCAATTTACATAATTAATCTGGTTGAGAATAGGTAGGTGACGACCGTAAGCCGATTACCTTTGCTCGCCCAAATTGAATGCGCCAGGGTGTCTAGTGTGACATTTTTTGCCATTCGATCGTGCTAACGAAATCGAGATATTGTATGGCAAAATTTTAGCTCCTCTCGTCTGTCACCAGGAGGCGCTGCTTCAATGCCGTAGACTTTCTTATCACTTATCCATATAATAATACGTGAAGCAAAAACTTTGTACCCCTTTTTAAGAAAATTGCGCGGAGGGAGGAGTATGAAATTTTCCACACTTATAGTTTATATAGAGAAGGATTGCAGAATGTTATTTTTTTTAATTATGCATAAAAATCAATTATATCAATAAAACAAACATTACACACACTACCATGTATTTGACACACACGCATATACCTAATACTCTTTTCAAAAATTTCAAAATTGAAAGAGGAGCGGCCAAAATCTGTCAATGCCAATCCAAACCCACATTCTATCTTTTAAAATTTTTCATTGCTTAAGATACAATACGTGCAGCCTTAATAAAATTACGATTGAACTTCGACCACTGGGCGGGTATTAACGCCTCGATAGCGGGTGGCAAAGCGCTCGGCCCCATGCCCGAAAGTCCCGGGTTCAATTCGCAGATCGGGCAAAGTGTGTATCGCATTTTTCGATACATAACCCGGGTTTATGATCACCAACCCGCATTTGGCAAGCGTGCGGTGATAAGCCAATACCCATCAAGTAGCGATGACTTGATTTCAATAATGGCGGCCTTTGCCCAGCAGTGGGGCAATATATAGACTATTTACTTACTATATGTATTAAAATTATATATATGTATTATAAAATCAGTTGAATTTCGACCACTGGCCGACCTCTAGTTCTTATTGTACTCGCAATCAGCACCAAGATCGGATGTATCCCGTTGTGTCAACTTTTGTATAATGAGCGCCGCCATTTTTAATTTCCAGTTTCGGCATACTACCTTATAAGCTGTGGCCGTTCTTGCGAACATCATTTTACTTGAGACCTTTTTTCCTTTCCCTGAATTTATAAGCAAATTGACAATAAAGAACATACCAAAAAGTACAGCCCCACTGAATAGACAGTAAGTCAGCTTCATTGCGGTGACCAGATTAGCAATACACACGACCCTAATGCCCGCAGAACACTGGGACGTCAACAAATATTTTCTAGTCCAATTTTGAAAAGAAAAAATGTCAGTAGAAAACTACGTAGTTTTTTAGAATGAATTATGTTATGAAATATGCAATTTATGACAGTTTGTTTTATTAATTTTACTTTATTTTATATCAAATAAAATAAAAAACCACACTACATAACAAAGAACACTAAATTAAGAAAAAGGCTCTTGTAAATTCCTTAATCCATTGATTCCTGTTACTAAGTCTTTTAATAATAAAGAAGTTTTTTCCAATTATATATAATATATAATATAATATAATTTGATTTATAATAGAGGCGTAGTTATTTCTGATTTCCGTAACTAGTGATTTGAATAATTTTGACGATCATTTCAATGTATTAGAATATGATAAATATAGTAAATATTTCTTAATTAGATTATAAAAATAAGTCAACAAAAAGATAAAAGGATCAGGAGAACAAATCTCGAGCTTATCTATCCTTCAAAAATACTTTAAGCTCTTTGTGTAACCATCAATATTTTTTGAGGCCCGTCAAAACAGATGAACAGTGCTAATCCAAGTCCTACAGCCGAGGACTTAGGTCCACCTGGCTATTTGCCAGCATTCAAGTTTGCTGCCATATCAGTATCAATGACACTAGCATTCTTGTTGCCAGGACTTAAAAGTAGGATGGAGCCATAGATTTCGTATTCCACGTTCTTACTTTACGCGAACTAACGTTAAGTAAAGTGTATGTCACTTTATATATATATATATGTCGGAGATGGAAACGGATTTTGTTGGAAAGCGTCGTCTCCGTCCGCCATTTTGTGCGTAGAATAGAGTCAGTGCGCACACGTCCGGCACAGTCGAGCTCCAGAAGTAAAGTGAGTGCGAGAGTGAGTTTCACAAACTAACGTTACCTCACTGACAAGTGACAGTGACAGATGTCATAGACTCACTATGCTCCCACTACTCGCTCGAACTACTGACTCAGGGATAATTTCATAATGCCAAGCTATTCTGCCAAGCTATTCAGCCTAATATCGATAGATGCCGTTACTAGTCTATGAAATAACTCCGACACGGCCATTCTGACACTGCGCGCGTTCTCGAGCGCAGCAGTTCCGGAGCTCTTCTTTTAAGAGCAACTAGATTCAAATGCGAAAACATTAAAGCACGAAGTGCGGAGCTTCCAATGCGTAAGCGTTGAGGCACGAAGCGCGGAGCTTCCAATGCGTAAGCGTTGAAGCACAAAGCGTGGAGCTTTCAATGCGTAAACGTTGAAGCACAAAGCGCGGAGCTTCTAATGCTTAATCGTTGAAGCACGAAGCACGGAGCTTCCAATGCGAAAGCGTGACTGCATGAAGCGCGGAGCTTCCAATGCGAAAGCGTTGAAGCATGAAGCGCGGAGCTTCCAATACGAAAGCGCGACTGCATGAAGCGCGGAGCTTCCAATGCGAAAGCGTTGAAACATGAAGCGCGGAGCTTCCAATACGAAAGCGCGACTGCATGAAGCGCGGAGCTTCCAATGCGAAAGCGTTGAAGCATGAAGCGCGGAGCTTCCAATACGAAAACGCGACTGCATGAAGCGCGGAGCTTCCAATGCGAAAGCGTTGAAGCATGAAGCGCGGAGCTTCCAATACGAAAGCGCGACTGCATGAAGCGCGGAGCTTCCAATGCGAAAGCGTTGAAGCATGAAGCGCGGAGCTTCCAATACGAAAGCGCGACTGCATGAAGCGCGGAGCTTCCAATGCGAAAGCGTTGAAGCATGAAGCGCGGAGCTTCCAATACGAAAGCGCGACTGCATGAAACGCGGAGCTTCCAATGCGAAAGCGTTGAAACATGAAGCGCGGAGCTTCCAATACGAAAGCGCGACTGCATGAAGCGCGGAGCTTCCAATGCGAAAGACAGCAGATATTACAGGCGATAAAAGTATTGTATGATCACGGCCATCCTGATTGAAACACGTCCTCGTGTTTTTCTCTTTAACAAAAGATAGCCAAGCACAGTATTTCCCGTTCGGTCTATCCTGACCAAACATTAATTGACTCTTACATTTAGCTCCACAGTAGGCACTATAATAGGCTCTACAGTAGACTCTGCAGTAAGCCTCACAGTAGGCCCTACATAAAGCTCTACATAAGTCTCTACATAAGCCTCTACATAAGCCTCTACATAAGCCTCTACATAAGCCTCTACATAAGCCTCTACATAAGCCTCTACATAAGCCTCTACATAAGTCTCTACATAAGTCTCTACATAAGTCTCTACATAAGTCTCTACATAAGACTTTACATAAGACTCTACATGAGACTACATAAGACTCTACATAAGACTCTACATAAGACTCTACATAAGACTCTACATAAGACTCTACATAAGACTCTACATAAGACTCTACATAAGACTCTACATAAGACTCTACATAAGACTCTACATAAGACTCTACATAAGACTCTACATAAGTCTCTACATAAGTCTCTAACTTATTTAAAACTGAAAACTAAACCTTTTCGATTTAGAAAGATAACAAATCAAATGTAACATAACAAAAGAAAAGGTAACTAGACAATCCAAATCCAAACTAGATAACCAGGTAACCAGGGCCATTAACCATTCGTTGCACAAATCAAAAGTCACTATTTACAAGCTATGTAAGCTTTAAAATCACCTCGAGTTACCCCTCCAATGCCACGGCTCTCACAGCCGAACAGTGATCCCAGTCGCTTACGCGTGTCCATCTCAGTGGAACCCTGCGCACGTCTGCATCACCCTCTGACTACACACTACTGTCCTGATAGACCATGACCTCCGCCAAGAGCTAAACACGCACCGCGCACCCATGGACTACTTGAGTTTCCTCAATAGACACCGGTTTCTACCGGGCTACGACTATGTAATAGCTACTGGTATGGTCGACACTTGTTACGGCCATTAGAGCACTAACTCGAGTTCACACAACAACTTTACTCATTATCAATCGGGTCACAATGTACCTCCACCTCAACTTCGACTGGTACATGACCTTCTGGCATCCCTGTTAATCTATAGTGTGTGTATTTGTAAGTTCGCTTAGAATTTAATGCTTTCAACGTATCATAATCATGAGCTACCTCCATCAGGTACCCGCACACAGCTCATCATTTAATAAACTACTGACTCTCTCTAACAAACCCTCATGTCTATGGGGTACTAAACGTAAGTTCTAGTGAGTCTACTTCTAATGCCGCAGTTATAAAAACGAGTCTCTAAATTTATTATCTAACTTGGTTTTGTTTTGTTCACTATTTTTAACCAAGACAAAATCACCTGTAATAAACTTGTCTAACTGTAATAACCAACAGTACAGTACTAATAACATTAGATTGTCCAGTAACTCATTGTCACTTCGGTAAGTAAACGTTTTCCTCTGGCTATTTGACTTTTTTATCATAGAAATTTCTAAGCATTATAAAATAATCATACTGAATCATGGGTCCGGGTGTCGCAAAGGGGGTGCAGGAAAAATACACTCTAACTTTTTTTTCACAAACTGACGAAAAACATAGTAGTGTTTGAAAGTATGTAAAAAAAAACGTCGCACGTACAAAAACGTCGTTTCTGGCGCTTCGCCGGCCGCTGCCGCGGCACGCTCGCTCCGCTCGCTCGGCTCGCGCGTTTTTGGTCAACATACTAACCTAACCTAACCTAATTAACTTTACTTTTTACTTTTTTTACTTTTGGTTTTTTTTTTGATAGCTATGTTTTTTAAAAAAAGTGTCGGCTCCATATAAAAATCAACTGAAAATTTTCTAAGTTTTTTTTCACAATTTTTTTGCACTTTTTTTGGATTTTCTTCTATCTCTTATTGATAGCTGTTTTTCGTCAGTTTGTGAAAAATTAAATTTTTCCTCGAAAATTTTCTAAGTCCTGCACCCCCTTTGCGACACAACGTGGAACCAAGCGAAAAATTTTACAAGTCCAAACTGCATACAAAAATATCGCAAATTTTTCTAAGTGTCGGCTCCATATAAAAATCAACTGAAAATTTTCTAAATTTTTTTTCAAGTTTTTTTTTTTTAATTGGATTTTTTGTCTCTTTTTGATGGTCTATGTTTTTCATCAGTTTGTGAAAAAAAGTTATGAGTGTATTTTTGCTCGAAAATTTTCTAAGTCCTGCACCCCCTTTGCGACACCCTAACCGAATCATGAAAACATCACCAGAAACATTCAGCGTCCAGCAGAGTTGCCGATGCAGCACAGGTCTGTTTACCCGATGACGCTGGTTCACGTTGCTCGCCATGCTGCCGGTGTCGGTGTCGCTGCTGCCGGTTGCACCGCAGTTGCTAGTAGCGCCCTTCCCCGTGCCCCGCAGTGATGGTATGAGCGCGTGGGCACATGTTTGCAAAAGGATCCGTGCCTCTAAATATGGAGAATGTAGCAATCCATACGTCGACTGTAGCTACGCACGCGTATAAACTCCGGTAATGAATCTCCTCATGTGCTTTCTGAACATCAAGTAACGCCATCCAATTCTGATTTTGCTGTTCCAACATCCGTTGTCATTTACGATAAAACTTGGCATCGTTTTCTTCTAGTTGTTCGCGTCGATTACATCCGTAGAGCAAAGGTTACATCCCACTTCTGATGTCGGAGATGGAAACGGATTTTGTTGGAAAGCGTCGTCTCCGTCCGCCATTTTGTGCGTAGAATAGAGTCAGTGCGCACACGTCCGGCACAGTCGAGCTCCAGAAGTAAAGTGAGTGCGAGAGTGAGTTTCACAAACTAACGTTACCTCACTGACAAGTGACAGTGACAGATGTCATAGACTCACTATGCTCCCACTACTCGCTCGAACTACTGACTCAGGGATAATTTCATAATGCCAAGCTATTCTGCCAAGCTATTCAGCCTAATATCGATAGATGCCGTTACTAGTCTATGAAATAACTCCGACATATATATATATATATATATAACGTTATATAAAGTGACCACAGCGACCTATCCGACTTTTCTGTAAAGTCCGGTGACGCTGAGAAGGTTATCTGAGGACATCAGCAAAGCATCTCCAAAAAAAATACCCCTTCCTTTTTTGCCTTCAGCATAGTCACGTCCACTGTTGGACGTATACCTCTCCAATTTTCTTCCACATTGTGCGGTCTGTGGCCTTTCTGATCCAGGTCGGGCCTGCTGTTATTTTAATATCATCAGACCATCTGGCCGGTGGTCAGCCAACACTGTCTTATTTTTCCTGTCTCCACGCCAGAACTCTCTCGCTCCATCTACCGTCCCTGCGAGAAATGTACCTAAAATACCCAACTTTTAGAATTTTTACATTAGTGTAGTACCTATTTTAAATAAATAAATAAACCAGTGGACTATTTTGTATACGACAATAGCTTTAAAGTGACGTGCTAAGATGAAGACAAAAAAGAGATAAATTTGTACTATGTATAATGTCTTAATCTTGATTAGCATAATGCGACATTAATTAATTAATAAAATAAATTTCAAAAGCCATCCTACTTTTGGAATTCATTTTATTACCTACAGTTTATTCAAAATTTAAAAAAAAACATATTTCAAGCTTTTTTATTCAACATGAACTTATGAACTTTTATAAGTATTTCAATTCAAAGCCATGACTTCGTAAACCCTTCGGTGGAGACCTTGTACCGATAAGAAGCCGCATGATACTCGGCAAGGGCTGTTTCTTTCTCCGGTAGTGTATACAATACAAGCAATACAAGTGTTAAAAAAATTGAGGTACTTTTTAGTCTGTATCTGTGTCAATGTACCGTACGAATTTTGCTGAAGTATTCTGCTAGTGACCTATTTGTCACTAGCAGAATACTTTCTGGAGGAGCTCGATGGCGCAGTGGTTAACGCGCCCGGTCCGCGAGTGCTGAGGTTAAGCAACTTTCGCAAAGGCCGGTCATCGGAGGGTGACCAAAAGTTTATCATCTCGAGCTCCTCCGTGCTTCGGAAGGCACGTGAAGCCGTTGGTCCCGGCTGACAACCACCAATCCGCACTGGGCCCCCGTGGTGGTTTATGGCCCGTTCTCCCTATCCATCCATAGGGAAGGCTCGTGCCCCAGCAGTGGGGACATAAAAATGAGCTGATGAGGATCTATTTGTAATAAAGATGAAAAAGAGCTGCAGATATACTCCCCGCTCGAGCGAAATGCTCGATACACGTAAACACGATACTGGATGCACGTGTCAAAGCTCTCATAAGCCGATTACCAGTTTCGGGCTGCCCCACCGGCCTTCCAATTTGGAAAGCAAATCTCTTCGCACCTCTCACAATGGCAGTCTTTGTACATCCGGAAATTAGACTACGCCAGGCTTTGGAGTTTGCTAATGAAACACCCTATACAGGTCAGTTTAATCCGACTTATGGGGGATCTGCTTGGATTGGGAGCTATTATACCTACTTTGTATAAAAACATATTGTTTATTATTATTACTATAATTGCAGAGTGTGGTAGACTATTTCTTTCTATTTCTTCTATAGCTTGCCCCTGTTATTTCCTTTTGTTTAAGAATATTTAATAATATGTAATTAATATAAAAGTCAACATTTGTTTCGAAAAGGTTGCTGCGCTGTCGCCAACAAATCGCGTAGCAAAAAGTTAGTGGAATCCGTAAAATCATTTCGAATTTGACTTATAAAAATATTAGCTTTTATTTTAAGTAACATTAACAAAAAAATCATAACAGGTATCTTACACAAAAGTTCGTGTGTGTGTCAAAGTCTCTGACACAGTGTTAGCCCTATCACATATCTACTAAGTTTTTTTTTTGTTTAATGACTGACTTTTAACTTACTTTGTGTAATGCTAACTTTGTTTGTTATGATCAAAACACAGATTTATGCCCATAAAGAGGAAGAGGCCTGAAACGTAAGTATCTGTAAGGATAATCCTGAAACACTTCATAATTTCTAACCCAGCCAAATACCGAAGAATTTAACTTTTAAAATGACAGATTTCCATACAAACTTTCCACCCCTATTTCACCTCTTCAGGGGAGGTTTTTCGAAAAATGCTAAAACTTTTCATTCTTTATTTTTATTGAAAAATCTATACATATATCGAATCAATTATTCATTTTTATAGTTCTTACTTAATTAAAAATAACGATTTCCCCAAAAAACCTTCTTCCTTTTTTTACTCCTTTGAATGAAAATAAACAAAATTCTTGAGACACGTCATTCTTTATTTTTATTTAAAAAGCCAAATACCAATTTTCATGTATTTTACTCTAAAACTGACGGACTTTCATACAAACTTCCACCCTCTATTTGACCTCTACGGGGATTGATTTTCGTAAAATCCTTTCTTAGTGGCTGGTTACATATATCGTCCAAATTTCATCTTATTAGCTCCATCAGTTTCAGCTCGGCGATGATGAATCAGTCAGGACAAGTCATTATGTATATAGATAGATAGATAGATGAAAGGAAGCTTGATAGTTTTTTATATTTGCTTCATGCACTGACATTTGTCGACACTAACTGACTTTACGAGAACACTTACGACCAGCTACGAGCGCAGAAAGTATTATCTAAAGCGTATTCTAGACTCCTAACCTCAATCACGAGGTTAATGACACGCTCTAAACTTAATGCTCTCCGCTTTATAGCTGTTTAAGAGTGTTAGGAACTTCGTGAGCCAGTAAAAAGTCATGGCTTAGTTATTTTTAAGAGCATGGTCTTCTTTCTATGGACTAACATTAACATTGCTGTAGCGAAAACCTTATTGAAATTGGCATTCCTTAAAGCGATTCCAAATCGAGAACGAATCGCTATCCCCTTGTTCAAATGGTGTGATCTGGACCTAGAAAATAAACTTGGGATTCCTTTAAAGAGGTACTCATTGGCACCTTGGCCAACATTGGGATTAAGATTCTAAAAGCAATGTAACTTTCGTCATGCTGCTAGTTTCGTCACCGGATGGTTAAACATTGATTTACCTAAAGATCCTTCAGTTATTGTAAAATGGCAGTCGTTAACACTCAGCAGGGTGCTGGTGCTAGGCCAGGTTGGTTAGGTTGCAGCTTCCTTGTTCATGAGAAAATAACTTTTTTACTTCAGGACCAAGGTTGATATCAAAAGATCGAAAAAAAGAAAGAAACCTTTATTTGAAATTTCAAAAATTACATAAAAAATTCGTACAAAAATTAAATGCAAAAATGGCTTCCGGAGCCATGGCGCTGGTTTTCATGAGGAATAGGTTTGGAGATTAGATAGCGCTCTAAGGTTACGTCAGGTTATGTGGGGTTGTTCATACGCTCAGTCCTGTTTCCATACTTTACTCGATCAACATTAGAGCTGAAGTTACAGCCCCTGAACCCAGCTATTTCATATTTTGAGGCTGATGGTGAGGACTCTCCACTAATTTATTTTTATTTTCTTTACTTAAAAAAATTCAATTTTTTTTTGTTAATTTTCAGTTACATATTAGTCTTGTGAAAGTCACTACGCCATCGGTTTGTAAGACTAAGACGGGAAAGCTTCCCTATACTGTGAAGAATCAGCATTAAACCCAACCATTGTCTCTGTTTCTTTTACAGCTTCAGAAATATTGAAAAAAAGCCCTTCCTAACCAAGAAAAACATTTCTCATCACAAACCATTTTAAAAGCATCAAATTTTGCAAAATTACATCACGTACTAAACATTAACTTATATAGGTTGTTGGATTAGGAAGATGAAATTAGCCTTTGTATCCTACCTATTTCTTTCAAAAGACATTTCTCGTATCGCAAGGTTATATTAAAACATCGTTCGGTCCCCTACTTAAGTCGCAGGATACCATTTAGTGGCGGATCCCCTAAATCGTTTAAGGTAAGTCGGGAGATTTCTTCCGGGATGAGCATTAAAGGTGCATTTGTGATACTAATTGAAAAAGGGGATACTTATTGATTGGCAGCCTCTGACTCTGAATATAACGCTCGTAGGTTATCTGTTAGATATCTCTTTTAATTGAATTATTTTTGTGGAGGAGCTCGATAGTCCTGTGGTTAACGCGCCCAGTCTGCCGTTGCTAAGGTTAAGCAACTTTCGCAAAGTCCGGTCATAGGATGGGGGACCAAAGTTTCTTTAGCTTGAGCTCCTCCGTGTTTCGGAAGGCGAGTGAAGTAGTCGGTCCCAGCTGCATCAGCAGTCATTCCAACCACCAATCCGCGTGGCCCGCGAAGTGGTTTATGGTGCGTTCTACCTATCCATTCATAGGGAAGGCTCGTGCCCCAGGATGGCGACATAAAAATGAGCTGGTGATGGTATCTTTCCCTTTAGATTTTGCAAGTAGATTCATATCCCCTTGAGCGTCGATCGACCACCAGGTGGCCGATCACAATTATAATTGTATTGTGTCTGGTATTCGCGCGCTCGAGCTCGTAATCTGTGAGATTTTCTGAGAGTTCTGGTCTCTTATGTGGAACATGCTTATGTTTGTAGTAGTAGTCGCAAACTTTTTCCCTACGTCATCATGATCAGCCCATAACTGTTCTACTGATGAGCTTAAGCCTTCCCACTTGCACACTAGTACTTGGGGAGATTGGTATATGCCACCATGGTCGCCTAATGCAATTGGTTGGGTTTTCGCTACTGCCATTTAACGACAAAATCCGAAGCGCTTTCCAAAGACACATTATTTGATCACCTTTCCAGTGACCGGCCATTGCAAGATGGCTATTCGAAGGCGTATGCCGCTTTGCTATCGAGCTCGGTAACTGTAGTAGGTATAATGAAAAAAAATTCAAAATGTCATAATTCTAGCCTACCCATACTATCATAATCGCAGAAGTCATGGGACGAGCCGTTATGCAAGCAAGTTTTGGAGGGGCTTATATCAACATCGGCTGACACGGCCGAACTCGCTCGTCACATGCCGTCTCCGAGAGAGAGTCAGGCCACTGGCTCCAGGCATTGCCATCTGCCAATGTCGGTACCTTGTTGGCCGGGCCGTCTCTTACTCTAGCGGTCTGCCTCCGTTTAGGCGCCAGATTAGTCCACCCTCACCGCTGTACGTGTGGGGAAGCTGTAAACGAGCTTGGCCACCACGGCCTCTCTTGCGCTCGTAGTGCTGGCCGTATGATGCTTCACTCGACATTAAACAGCATCATCGTACTTTTGCCACCATTGGTTTATCGGCTGGTTTAGAGCCAACTGGTATCTCTCGCAGTGATGGCAAAAAACTTAACGGAATGATTGGGCCCTGGAAGCTTGGCAGGCCGTTGGTGTGGAATGCAACCTGTGCTGACACCGTGGCTCCCTGGCATATTCGCGCTACTTCACTGCATGTGGGGGCTGATGCGGTAAGCGCTACAAATCGCAAACGGCACAAATACGCAAACCTAGGTCGAAATTATTTATTTGTTCCGTTTGCAGTGGAAACAATGGGTCTATGGGGGCCGGAGGCAAACCAGCTGGTTAAAGAGTTAAGTGCTCGTCTTTTTGAGGCCTTCGGTGACAAAAGGGCTGGCAGCTATCATTTAGTTAGGCAATCCAAAGGGGTAATGTTGCCAGCATTCTTGGGACCGTCCCCATGAGCCCACGGTTGGAAGACATTTTTTATTTATAGGTCTTTAGTTTTTAATTTTATAATTATTTTTTTGTTTTTTTTTTCAAGTTAAGTTAAGTCATGTTTCTTTTTGTTGTGTATATAAATAAATATTAAATAGTCAATAATTAATTCCAGAACATTAAACGTACAGGTACAACGATTAAAATACTTAGAAAATACAATGAAAAAATTAAACGACTACCCGACCCAGCCAGGAATCGAACCTGGGTCTTCCGCAATCCGGGCGGCTGCACTGACCGCTATGCTACCCATTGTTTTTTATAAGTATTTAATTCAGCTTCGGTGCAGCAATTAGCACTTAAAATAAAAATGTAAAAGTTCTTTAAAACATGAATATATTTTTAATTTCATTTAGATCAAATTACTTAGCTTAGCTTACTTAGGCATGCATTTTTGTAACCTAAAAACACTAAATTGACGGAAGATAATAGTGAACATAGTACATAGTACTGCCATTAGAACATAGTACTGCCATTCCCATACAATGTCTATTAAAAAAGTATAGGTTTGAAACCTAGTTCCTAAAATGTTTCTCTATTGGTTAACCAATCGACCACCCAATTATGATGACATTTTCGTATTGCATATACATTGCATTTTTAGAAATAGGAGAGTTCAATTCAGAGTTCATTCTGTCCGTTCTCCAGCGGATACTGGATTATATCTATTAAGAAACGTCAATATGTCGGTGCCCGGACTGGAGTCCTGCGGGATTATGTGGGTGTAGACATTTCATTGTTTTCCATTCGGGAACTGTTAGAAACTCTTTCGCTATATATATTGTTTTCCTATGTTTCACTGTCGTTTTATGTTGATGTTTAATAATGTAGTTTCCGTGGTTGTTATGATTTGCCTATTTTGTTAAATTTATTAAAAAAATCTTTTTACGCTTTTCTGTTTAGCTTTTTATTTTTAATTGTACTCGGAACAGGAACCACTTTTTAAATAGTATACGAGTATTAATAATTTTAGTACCTACTAAAATTATTAATCCTCGTAATCATTTGTGTTAAGAAAACTATGGCTAGTTTAACAACTCACTTATCAGTTTAATTAAAACTAAAGGTTAATTCATTTATAATTAAAATTAAAATTTACATATTATTATAATATTGAAACAAAAAAAAACGGTCGTCGTGGAGACCCGTACCCTGTGATTGCTTTCATCGTATCAGATTAATTATATAGGATGCGATACAAATTATGAAACGTAACATTAATTTATTATTACAAGCTTTTTTTTATTAAACCTGCATTGGCCCAGAGAAGTGGGCGAAGATCGTCACTGACTGGGTTACATGTGATGGACACCGGAGACATGGCAGGTCAAAGTGGAGATGGGAAGACTTGACCACTTTTTTGCCGGAGTGGAGACACAAAGAGAAGGCCATTGGCCAACAGTGGTACAATATATAAAACATACATAAAAACAAGACTTTGGAGCAGTTGAATAGCTTCTAAAATATAATGGTGTTCAAGTTCAAGTCTTAAAAGATTTGTTTTATAGAGTTTTATAAAACCAACAGTTATCATCTCTCCCTGTATATATAGCTGAGAAGTCTCGAAAACAACTTATAAAAATGTACAAGGACTTGCGAGTTCCACTCACTTCCTTGTAATTGATCGTCCTGCTTTCTGTAAATAGATCCACCCTCCTTTTTAATATTTCTCCGCCTCAGGGCTATTAATCTACCGTTTTATTTACTAGTACTTTTAATGAGCTCTTTTTGTCACCTTGTTTTATTATCTGTTCCGTCGAGCGCAATTAAGTGTAGCTTGACTTTTAAATAAGAAAAAAATTACATAGTTAATTAAATTAGAAATCACATAGTTTAATTGCCTTAAAGTGATTTTAGCCGATCAGACAAACATACCTAGAGCTCTTACACTGACTCTTGGACTTGACAGGACCAAGTATGCAGAGCTGACTGCTAACCTTCACTAGTTGGAGAGGCATTATAAGAAGAAGAAGAAAGAGCTCTTATGTTCGTTAGGCCGTTCGTACCAGCAGCTCGTAGTATGAACGGCAACGACCCAGCGCTTAGACGCTTCTAGAGTGTGGACAGTAATGATTATTTAAAAGAATGAACAAATCATTACATAAACAAACATATTTTAATTTATTTTCATTTTTATAATAATAAACACTAAATTGGACTAGCTATAGTCAGTTAAAATATGCTACATGGGGCCAAGAAGTTTTGTGTACTGATTTCCAAACTTCAGTGTGGAAATGACACTAAATGATGAAACACTAAATTACAATGACATAATGATTAATTCCTAAAAATTGGTAAACGTTTAACTAGCTCTTCAAAATTATAATTGGAAATTTTCGAATTCACGCGCGCGATAGGAACTTGTGAAGACTTAATGATGGCGTCATTACAACTTTATTAAACTGTTACAAAATATACCGGGGCGGCTGAGGCAGCGAACGGTAAAACTAACATAATAACTGCGATAATGTATTCATAATCACGATCCTATTCTGAAACTCAAATGAGTTGGTAACAGTTTCCGTTGGAATAACCGTCGCGTTGTACTCGCAATGCTGAGGCGTTTCCATTAAACGTTTATTCAGAGAATGTTTCAGAACACGGAAAATTTCTTAGCGGTTTCTTTAATTTTATTTATCTTATCGTATAGTTTTTTACTCTGCCTTTGCCCAGCAGTGGACGTCTATTGGCTGAGATGATGATGATAGTTTCAAAAGAATTATATAAAGATCTTAAATAAGAAATCATATTACTTATAGTAAACGTTAATCCTTACTTTTTATTAGCAGTGTTTCTCTACGACTGCTAAACGTATGATGTTCCCAATTTTCTTCCACATTGTGCAGTCTATGGCCTTTCTGATCCACGTCGCGTGTGTTGACATATCAATATCATCATACAATCGTTAATACATTCGATAAAACTTCATAATATTTACAAGGAACAGTACATATTTATAATGCACGAGAAACACCACCTTTTATAGTTGTCTCGCGTGTGCTATAACATGAGGTTCTTTAAGAAGCATGGAAAAAGGGCTCTCAAAGTCTAAAACACATAGTTCCCATGATGCTGCAGAGGTGCATGGACGGCGATAAACATTCCTATTAGGTGGATCACCTGCTCGTTTGCCGTTTTTAATAATATAATTTTTTTAAATAGAAATAAAATTTAGAAAATTTTCAGTGTTAGATCCAAAAGTTTGGGCTATACGATGCTCGTACTTTAGTCAGTCAGTTCATCAATCAGACATCTCTATTTATGTAGGTAGTAGGTACTATAAAGATTTGCTTCATATGATTTGCCTTTTTTTTTAAATATTTTTTATTGCATGTCACAAAACTTTCACAGTACAAGTACTTAGGTCTTAAGAAAATGTTACATATGTCATATATGTGACGTCCTGCAAGGGCATAGCAATTAAGTAAATGTATGCCTATGCCATAACGAGGGGTACAATAAAAAAGAAAATTGCTCGATTCCTGACTCAGGTAATCTTTTTAATAACAAACTGTTTATGCTACTTTTTTATTTCTAAAGATTAAGGAATGTTTCCTTTGTCTAAAATTCGCTATGTTTAGTATTCAAAGTACTAAAGTTTCAGGGGGCATTCGTTGGGTTCATCCCGTGCATATACCCGTGTATAAGATAGCTTTGGAAGCTACAAATTCAACAGCACCCAAAGCGGGTTAATATGAAACAAATGGAAATGTACCGTTGAAATGCAAATTTATTCAATTAATCCGTGCAGCCAGTATTGGGCGTCATGTGATTGGCGTTAAGTCGCGTGGCCGCGGCCCTAGCACCAACGTTTGCGGAATATGGTAATGCGCGGTGCATCCGAAATTTTGTTTGTCTATTAGTTTATTGGGTCGGTTGCAAGCCCGGGCTGAGGTGATGTTGGTTTAGAGGGGAGAAGTTAATTTTGCAGTGAGACATCACCTTTGGTTGACGTTCAGTGGGCCTTACCAAGTGTTTTTAAAGCAGTATCACTGAAATTATTACAGTTGAGAAAGCGACAAGCGTGTAAATTATGCAGCTTCATGTGTCTCGTTTTTACAACCACAACAACACTGCTACAATACTGCTTTATGAGGTCACGGTTACCCACCTGGTTAAGCATATTGGAATATTCAACATGGGTGACTTGTAAGATATACAAGTATGCTAGGATTAGTATGTTATCGCAATCAAGATATAAAATGGCGTTACCTTTGAAATGTTTTTCGATTGATCAAGTCTTCGCTCTCAGCTCAATCTTTCAGCGTGTACGGAGTATGGTAATGCGCGGTGCATCCGAAATTTTGTTTGTCCATTTGTTTATTGGGTCGGTTGCATACCCGGGCTGAGGTGATGTTGATTTAGAGGGGAGAAGTTAATTTTGCAGTAAGGCTGATGAAGGTGATCCTTTGGTTGACGTTCAAGGGCCTTACCAAGTGATTTTAAAGCAGAATAACAGAAGAAAACGAGACGCGTGTATAAGTGCTATGCCGCTTCATGTCTCGTCTCATCTCGTTTTTACAACCGCACCAACACTGCTACAATACTGCTTTTTGAGGTTACAGTTGAGTATATACATAGATACCTTAGAATAATAACGCCTAGAAGCCGAGTACGCGCACGGCGATTGAGGCAAGTTTAACCAAGCCATATGTGGCTTGGTTGGCCGAACGGCTCGCTAGTATCCAAGGTCACGTCGTGTCGTAAGCAGCTCCGCAATTTTTGTTTATAATGACGATTTGTGCCATCAAAGGATGCTTTCACAAGTCAGAATCTAGCAAAAAGGATGCTAAGATTACATTTTACCTGTAAGAACAGCTAATCAATGTCTATTTTTTCGTAAAACACGATATTAATGTTCGTAAATTTGTAATATGTCATTCCATGTATGTTTTGCTAGATGTAGGAAAACTTTTACCCCATTTTGTGTTCCGAGTTTTTTTTATTTAGAGTTGTTTTTATCCAAGAGTCCAAGAAAGACAATTTATCACAATTGCTGTTATCAAAGCGCCAGTTATTTAGAAAATAGTTACAGCTACAAGGATTTTAAACTGACATGCTGAAAAAATGTTATAACAGTAATTTTTTCTGATAAGACTGATTTTTGTGCAATAAAGTAAATCAATAAATATTGGCATTCTTATTTATCACCAAGCATTGTTACATTTACATAACATTACATGTTTTCGTGTTATATGTAAGTATCTTAATAAGTAGCTAATGATATGAAAATTGTGGTAGTCGTAGCTTCACCGCCATCTTATCTTATCTTTTAGTTAGCTAAAGGCTCGAAATAATATTCAATGCATAATGAGATAAAATAATGCTTCCAAATAGTTTAAGAGAGAAGTGGCAGTCCATTGCCTCTGCCTACCCCTCCTGAGGGATTGAGGCGTGACTATTTATGTATGTATGTACCTTACAATTTTTACTTTTTTAAATAATAATCACAAACTTAAATGAAAACATCTTAATGTATATAACAGTTAATATTATTAATGTATGCCGTTAATATAATAAAATAATATGTAATAATTATAGAAGACAATTTTCTTTTTGTGACTATTGACTTTGTGGCTATTTTCACATAAAAAAATTGAAGTAATTAAAAAAATCATATGTAACAACAATACAATTTTTAAACTATGAAACAAGATAAGAGTTTAGTAACCCGTAGTTTACCCATTTACCCCGAGTTTGGGGAAATTACCATTTTACTTGCAACATTTATTCGTACGGTTGTGTGTGTAATGACAAGCTGCTGACGCACACGACGGAGTATTTTGTGCCTCAATATTTTGACGAACTTTGTTTGACACTATCGTTCTAGGCGTTATTATTCTAAGATAGATACATAATACAAAATAAAGAGAGTTACAGTAGGTAAGCTTCATATATAGTTTTGATACTCGTATCAACATCATCAATGTCTTGGAATGCAGTACGTATGGTGTTGTATGTTCTGTGATGGTATACGATTATATTTAGTGCTGAGTGCGTGTTTGATTCACCGAACGGAACTATCACGTCAAGGAAAACGACAATTGGTATTTTGACAACTCACTTTTTTTGTTACTAGGAGGTGCTGCCAATGCCATTTCATCATCATCATCATCATCATCATCAGCTCATTTATGTCCCCACTGCTGGGGCACGAGCCTTCCCTATGGATGGATGGGAGAACGGGCCTTAAACCACCACGCGGGCCTAGTGCGGATTGGTGGTTCTTAACGACTCCTAATGCAGCCGGGACCAACGGCTTAACGTGCCTTCCGAAGCACGGAGGAGCTCGAGATGATACATTTTTGGTCACCCATCCGATGACCGGCTTTTGCGAAAGTTGCTTAACCTCAGCACTCGCAGACCGGGCGCGTTAACCACTGCGCCATCGAGCTCCTCCTCCAATGCCATTTAAGTTATCTTTTTCTAGGCAACTTCAGGTTCGTTGACCTCTAGCTACTAATTAGGTACCTATACAAAAAAGTCTATAATTTAAACAGTTGTTTTTAAAGTTTTAAATTTTGGAGTCAGTATAAGAGAGTACGTTTAAGAAAAATATGGAGCTTTCTCATATAACGACACGCAAGGCGGTAATTCAACAAAGTCGTTTATTTTAAAACTTTTAACGACTTGAGTAGGTTAGAAGTGTTGTCTAAAATATTTCAGAAAAATACATAAACAACGTGTAACAATAAGGTGTGGCCAAAATAAAACGATCCAAAGTTTATCCGATCTAGTTCTTGTAAGTGTTGTTACTGAAAAATAATTTTTAACTTTAGTTTGTCATGTAATTGTAAAAAAAAAAACCACAAATGTTGAAAAAATTTCCACGAGCAGGATTTAAACCTGCACGGTTCTGACGGATCGGATGTTAGTGACGGTAGTTGTTGACATTGAATAGGCGCCTTTGGCTTTTAAAGTAAAAAGTGTTGTATAATTTCGGCGGGCTGGTTAGAACCACGATAGCTCAATTGGAAGAGCACCTGACCCGGAATGTCAGAAGGGTGCAGGCTCAAATCCTGCTCGTAGAAATTTTTTCAACATTTGTGTTTTTGTAATTTGTTCGCAACAAAATTTCCGCAAAAATTATTTGAACATTCATATAATTGTAAATTAAATACTTATATATATAAGTGAAGTCATGCGCGTCAGGCGCACATAAGCAAGCAGCAGTGATTAAAAATGTAAGTACGCAGAGGTTACTAAGCCACTAGGTCTGTGACTTGTTTATTTGTTGTGACGTCCCAATTGAAATATTTATAAAAAAAATGCATAACAAATTAAAGTTAATAATTATGTCTTAGTAACTCTGCATACAAGATTTAGATCGGATACGGTTTGGATCTTTTCATTTTGACCACACCTTTCTGTTACACGTTGTAGATACATTCAACCAGGGTCACCTTTTGCCAGATACGCCATTAACCAATCTTTAAATTAACCTTTGTTTACAGAATTGATAGTTTCTGTTTAATTGTTAGTGCTGTTATGCAAACATTGTCATGTAGGTACATATAGGCATTATTGTCTGTAATTATTAATTACTACTTTGGTTTCATAAGGAGAAAGGAGGGGAGGCTCTTGCCCCGAAGTGGAAAAGTAATGGTTGATAACATTAATAATAATATTGATTAAATACTTTTTTGGTACCATAACTCATCAAAGAACTATTAAACCTTCAAAATTAAAAATGTTGAAACAATATAAGTACTTGCTTCTAAATAATAAACTCAATTATAATTTTATTACGAAAAGAAATACCTATTATAAAAATTGCTGAAATCGATTTAGTAGCCGATTTTTAAGAAACATTTCAGGAAGATTTCGGGGAGTGCGTTTATTATGTAACATATGTTATATACTCTACATACGCCTTCATATACTGATAGCATATTAGTAGTAGATTCAATTTGGACGGATATTGCTCAGTCTCTCATCTTTTTGGGACTATTAAATTACCTTATTCACCTTCCACCACGCCATCCGGACTCTCTGGAACGTAGCGAATGGGTTGTCCATGTCATAAGCTTAATTTTCAATGAATATGCGTTGTTTAATTTTTTTCACAAATTTCAAAGTTAATAATTTCGTTGTATTGTCCCATGATTACAGTTAATAACTTATGTGGCCCCAGTGTTCGGTAGGAACCAGTGATCGACATTTTTTAGGGTTCCGTACCCAATGGGTAAAACGGACCCTATTACTAAGACTCCGCCGTCCGTCTGTTTGTCTATCTGTCTGTCCGTCTGTCACCAGGCTGTATCTCATGAACCGTGATAGTAAGACAGTTGAAATATTTATAGATGATGTATTTCTGTTGCCACTATAACAACAAAATAATATTAAAAAACAGAATAAAATAAATATTTAAGGGAGCTCCCACACAACAAACGTGATTTTTTTCCATATTTTTATAGATAATGGTACGGAACCCTTCGTGCGGGATCCGGTTTTTTTCGTTTAATTATT
The DNA here is from genome assembly GCA_963082485.1 of Eudonia mercurella. Classification (NCBI taxonomy): domain Eukaryota; kingdom Metazoa; phylum Arthropoda; class Insecta; order Lepidoptera; family Crambidae; genus Eudonia; species Eudonia mercurella. The sequence continues at coordinate 24,167,929 of OY720023.1, read as the reverse complement.
AAAATAGGGGTTATCCAGTGATTTTAGTCTTTAGCAACTGTTGAATACAGATTAACTGCTTCCTAGCTGTCATCTTCATAAAATTTCAATGAAAAACTATTTTATTTTTTGGCGACGAAAACTGTGTCGAATTGGGCTTAAAGTGTCAAACACTGGCGAAACTACCCTACTGTCCCAATGCTGAACGAAGGCGCTTAACATTGATATCTAGTCATTGCTACAATTGATAGGTATTGGTATAATGAAAAGGATAAAGAGCCCCAAAGATGTCAGGTTCGATTCCGAAGTAAATACTGTACCTCCTCGATTTCATTGTTGGTAGGGCTTATTGGGAATACTTAAAGACCTCCTAGTCAAATATTACCATCAACAAAGATGGTAGCATTGTTGTGTTCTAACCAAGATAAATAAGATAAGATAGTTCTTACTACAAACCAATCAGTTTCTAAGTCATTAGGAAGTTCATCTGAACCGTAAGATGAATTTCCACCTCCGGCATTATCGTTACTTACTATCAGAAGAGATGTAAACCCTTCGCTTTGCTGTAGTGGAACAAAACAGAACACAAACGCTTCAGCTCACACGTTGCGCCACAGCGCCCAACTCAGACGTCTGCGCAATTTATGACGTCCAACTCTCCGACAGACCTGTCCTATTGTGGTGCGTACTCAGCGTACTACAACTCGCTGTTCATATTTGCACATCATATAACGGCGAAGCGGGAAATATATTCCTTTTAGTGTACGTACACGCGCTTTAGTTTTCATGTGACGTGAATTCTTGGCTTTGTAGCTTGGGTACTTTGAAATGCAGTTATGACATACGATTCAACAGTTGTTTCTTTACTATTGTTTTGCAGGTAAGCTACCTTTATCTAACTGATGGTAAGTGGCGATAATTTACATATTAAGGAACTTGCTGGCAACAGTTTAGATAATATTGTGGTTGCTAGCCAGCGAGACAGTCAAACATCAGTCAACAATCACTACCAGAAACCAAACTAAGTATTTTATAAACAAAACAACACGACGGTTTATGACAAACTAAAAAAAATATCTTATTAATAAAGTTACTAAAACATAAATTAGTGATTTAATGAAATAAGGTAATAATAATTTAATAAGGTGACATTTTACTGTAATGTTAATGAATATTTATAATGTATTGGTTGTTATTTTTATTTTTCAGTTTTAATTTTTATTAATTTTATTATTGTAATGAATAATATTTTATAAGTAATAATTCGTAAAGACGTATGTAATAAGCTCTCAAAATTCCATACCCCTGTATGTTTCAAAATTTATTTTTATAAATAAGTAATTTACAAGTACAATGTACATAATATACATTTATCCATGTACTGAAACAATATGTAACACGCAAATAAATGATTTGTTACGATTTATACCCCACTTTCGGCTTAACGTGCCTTCCGTGCTTCGGAAGGCACGTTAAGGTCCGGCTGCATTAGCAGTCGTTAACAACCACCAATCCGCACTGGGCCCGCGTGGTGGTTTATGGCCCGTTCTCCCTGTCCACCCATAGGGAACACTCGTGCCCCAGCAGTGGGGACATAAAAAAATGAGTGATGATGATACCCCACTTAACTTAATAGACATTTAAAAAGTTTGTTACATTATCTTATCTAGAGATATACTTTCCAACAACTATATTGATAAAGAAACAATCATTGTAATCCTATGCTACCACTTAACGTACCAACTGCACGTTGCATCCAATGCGCAAATAGAAAATTTTACTTTCTAACAACAGAACTAACTAACAGTTTTTAATTTCAAAACCCGACTCGTCGACATGTGTAGACAACTCCATTTCAACTTTTCGACACGCCGCGTCGAATCGACAGACACAATTTAACTTCTGAATCTACGCAATTGTTTGCGGCCCACCCCTCCTCCCATTGACGGGGCACCGACGACGCACAATGCACTCAAAATTTGCATACAGATACCAAACAGGCTTAACGTAGATAACTTTGGTTTCTGGCGATATCGTGAATATGGAGATAGGTAGAGATTGGAAGATCGCAGAGAGCTTGTAGAGTGGTCTGTGTTTCAACTGACAATGTAACAAGTGATTTGGGTAGAAGGCTCTGTGGTGCGTGCACTTGCGAAAGCAATATCAAGTTATCAAGCAAGGTTTGACAATTCATAAACAGATATGAATATTCTTCTTAGTCGTTACGGTCCATAACGATTTCTTGGGAAAATAAAGCAGTGATTTCCCCTTCTGAACCAGATCTTTTTGGAGTGATTTAAACCCTAAGGCCACTGAAGCCTCTTCCAGCTGGATACGAGTGTCCGACCGGGCGTATGGTTATACTGCCATTGCTCGGTCGCCAGAGCCTCGTTCGTTATCTAGCAGGGAGAACCACGGCATGCAGGTGAGGTTAACAATAGGGCCAGGTATAGATCTTATTTCTGTTCTCCCTTTTCTCCCTATTATGTATATACATATGATTATTATGTATATTATTATACATTTTAAGCAAACTTCATTATTTAATTATGAGTCAGATAAGTGTTGAGCATATTCCTACGTGCGGTATTTCAACACACTTTCTAGCAAACCAGGAAGACGATCTACCAATTAGGCTGTTATGGCTGTTGCATACCCATCAAAATTTTGTTAACACTATCTACTTACTTTGTCAGTTACATTAATTAACCTTATTAATTGCCAACAACTACGTCATCTATCTAAATGACGTTGTTTTTGGCAGCACTGTCTCTTCACTTTGCTTCAATAGTTGAGGATTCCGGGTGAAGTGCGCTTCCACCTTCGGCCTTATCATTACTTAACATCTGGTGAGATGAAGGTGAAGGTCAGGTCATCTGGTGAAGGTCGCGGGAAGCCGCTGAATGCGAGCAGCACAAAACCGGTCGTTGTGGAGAGCCTTTGTCCAGCAGTGGACGTCTTTTGGCTAAGATGATGATGTTGATGATGATGAAGTGAGATGAAGGCCAAATGCTTACCCGTAAGATATATACAAAACAAATCCGATTGTAGACAGTGTCTATGTTACCTCTTATTGGCATTTACAGGACACAAAAATTACATTACGTTAATTTGATTGTGGTAAACTTAGATAGATTTATGGAAATCGAAGCCCTTAGCTCTAGTATGAGACTGGTATGCTCTTACTATTGATACACATAGTCAGTAAAATTACGAGGGTTGCTGAACATTAGTTCTTTTGGTAGCACCAACAGGCTTTACAAAAACTTTTTATAGTGGCAATATTTTCTTTTGACTATTTTTTTACTGTTTTTTCGACCAATTAATGTGTAATGCCTTTCAGCTTAAACATAATATTAAATTATATGAACTACATAACTAGAAAATGCATTTTTGCCCCGCCCAAGTCTTACAAATATGACTGTGTTACAGCGATTCGGGCCATTTTGTAGAATTTTTCTTTGGCTTAACTCCACAACAAATTATACGTAATGTACAGAGGATTAGCTCGGTACGAAGAATAAAGTGATTTCTGCGGCCTTTATCAGGCGTAATTTAAATATATTAGGGGTTCATTGCGGGTTTAAAGGTAAGTCTCATAAGTAAGCATATAATTTATTTTTGGACCACGAATGTAATTTGTGGCCTTTGTTCTTTTAAGTAAGATACCTAACTGGTGTATAGAATTTAGGATCTATAAGAAATATTTAGTTATCAGGATTAAAATGAAACAACTTTTACGGATCTACTCGCGTTTATTTTACACAATACTTTTAATTAATTATCTTTAGTAGTGTTCGCGTAAACTTTAGAAAACAATATAATCAGGATTAATGTTAAGAATTCGTTAGGTTTAGATTTATTGTAGTTATCGAAAACAATCTTTCAGCCATTATAAAGAAAATGGCATTGACTGTACCATTGCACTTTTTTGATCGGACGTACTAAACAAAAATCTATAATATTTAAATAGTTGGTTTATGAGATCCAAATTTTCTCTGAAGATATAAAAATAATATAGAAATACCTAGGTGTTACTAAAAATCAGCGCTGACTGGGATCTTGTTCTTAGGTCAGCATTTTAAACAGAGTTAATTCTACATGCTTTATCAATTTTTTCCTTGATAATGTAGAAAACTGTATGTGTGTAAACTATTTGTGTGACTGAGCCTTACAAACCACTTATAACTGTATAATCCGCCTCTGTGGTCTTGTCTGAGACTCGTATGAGATAGTTGATGAGATTTTAATCGCCTCTGTGGTCTAGTGGTTAAGACTACCGGTTTAGACCCAGAGATCCCGGGTTCGATTCCCAGCGGGGGGTACATCTTTGTGTACTTGGTTTGGTTGGTGGTAGGACTTATTTGTCCGCCTGGCTAGCTACCACCATCTTATCTAAATATGTCGCCATAACATCAATGTTTGTAGCATTGCTGTGTTCCGGCAGCTAGAGATAAGATAGCCAGTACCTCACTAGTTGAGGGTCCCGGGTGAACTGCGCTTCCATCATTGGCTTTATCATCACTTAACATTAGGTGAGATCAAGGCACTGTGCTTACCCGTAAATATAAAAAAAAAAAGTTCAATTTTCGGATTGTGGGAGAGGCAGTACGGTATGTTTGTACTTGGTTAGTTTTTTTTTAATAGAAAGCTATATAACTGGTGCAGCGTGAAAACAAACGTACCATCAGTTAACCTCACTCTGCCGGCCCACAAGGTGCTTTTTCACGTCTCTTTTGAAGGACCCCATATCATAGGATGGAGTGAAAACGTGTGCTGGTAGACTATTCCAACTTTTGGAGGTGCGACAAAGAAACGAGTCACCAAATATCTTTGTGTGCGATGGGATATTTGAGACAGTGAAGCGGTGACTCCGAAGAGCAGCACGTGTACTCTTATAAAGGAAGGGAGAAAGTGGGATGAGGTCAAAGAGCTCTTCAGAGCACTCACCATGGTATAAGCGGTAAAACACGCTGAGTGACGCAACATATCTACGCATTGCAGACATTCGAAAGTATTTGCGACTGCCGCATTGCCGATAATGCGTTCAGCGCGACACTGCAATCTGTCCAAGACATCGAGAAGATACTTTGCGGCACCGTCCCAGATGTGCGAGCAATACTCCACGCAAGACCGTACCTGTGTCTTGTACAAAAGGCACAACTGGTCCGGAGTAAAGAATCGCCGCACTCTGTTCAGAATACCGAGTTTTCGTGAGGCTGTTTTGATCACGGCTTGGATGTAGTCCCTTTGGTTCAGATCGCAGCGAATCGTCATATCGAGCATGTTGATACTGCTCTGTAGGTTTATAAAGCTTTAGCTTTGTTTGGTGGTAGGGTATTCTTATTATTCATTACGGGTAAGATGGAGGATAAGGCCGAAGGTGGAAGCGTTCTTCATCCGAAATTAGCCATCTTATCTTTAGCTGCCGAAACAAGAATGCTACTAACATTGATTTTAACCCGCCTGGCTCTCTACCACCATCGTATCTAAATATGTCGTCATCAATGTTAGAAAGCCAGTACCTCCGCAAAAAATTTTGGTGAGACGTAATCCAAGCCCTTCTTATATAATTTAAAGAGGATACTGAAGACCAATCCAATTCCTATTAATCCATACTGTGACGTAAAAATAGCTCTGCATACTGTTCATATACTCATATGGTTTCTAAAACAAACAGTCCCAGCCTGGTGCTACCTGGAGTAGTCGAAAGATGTGACCCCGCACCCTTGGGAGATGGCTGCAGTAACTGGTGGACTCCACTTTGATTATTGGGTTTTACCCCTTTTAAAATTATATTTAATGGGATGACATCACATACATACATTAATTTGATTGTAATTTAATTTGTGTAGTTATAAAATGTGATGGTGCAATTAATGTCTGTAAATGTCAATAGTAGTTAAATATGGAATATAACGTAAATAAGTTAATGTTTTACAGAGGTAAACGAACACTGCTAATTTAGGTGTCGCTTGCCAGCTGACTTTCGGAGCAGTTGCGTCAAATCCTGACAAACATTTTGTTTATATTCGGGTCGCAAGGCAAGGTAAAGTAAACAATAGATTGGTTTCCCAAGATCCAGGCACTGCCTAGTTTGGGGACCTCTATTAATTGTATTGGCTCAATCTGCTTAAGCACATAGGTATTAAGTTATGTATTTTTAACACCTGCACTGTACCTACTTCAGTGCAATAAAAATTATTCTTATTTTTTTTACTATTATATACTCGTCGTAGTACGTTAAACTTTAAAAGTTATTGGGATTAGTCCTATATAGCTATAAAAATGAATAAAATATAGTTAAAAGTTTATTAATTATGTAGGTACAGGTAGGGTATACTATGAAAAAAGAAACCAAAAATTTGTATAGTCCTAAATCCTACTCTAAAAGCATCCGAAGAAACGTAATAATAGCTTATTTGCTCATAGTCGAATTGATAATTTTTTTTTTCTTTATTATTCAACTTTGGTGCAAATCCCATGGTCACACGTGGAACACACTCGCTTACCGGCGCCGCAATCTACTAGATTAAACTGTGATTAAATGCGTTTTTAGACGCGAAATTGTGGCTTCTCCCCGCCAACACAGAGCACTTTTGTTCTAGTCAAATATTACTATCAACAAAGATGGTAGCATTGTTGTGTTCTAACCAAGATAAATAAGATAAGATAGTTCTTACTACAAAGCAATCAGTTCCTAAGTCATTAGGAAGAGCATCTAAACCGTAAGATGAATTTCCACCTCCGGCATTATCGTTACTTACTATCAGAAGAGATGTAAACCCTTCGCTTTGCTGTAGTGGAACAAAACAGAACACAAACGCTTCAGCTCACACGTTGCGCCACAGCGCCCAACTCAGACGTCTGCGCAATTTATGACGTCTAAGTCTCCGACAGACCTGTCCTATTGTGGTGCGTACTCAGCGTACTACAACTCGCTGTTCATATTTGCACATCATATAACGGCGAAGCGGGAAATATATTCCTTTTAGTGTATGTACACGCGCTTTAGTTTTCATGTGACGTGAATTCTTGGCTTTGTAGCTTGGGTACTTTGAAATGCAGTTATGACATACGATTCAACAGTTGTTTCTTTACTATTATTTTGCAGGTAAGCTACCTTTATCTAACTGATGGTAAGTGGCGATAATTTACATATTAAGGAGCTTGCTGGCAACAGTTTAGATAATATTGTGGTTGCTAGCCAGCGAGACAGTCAAACATCAGTCAACAATCACTACCAGAAACCAAACTAAGTATTTTATAAACAAAACAACACGACGGTTTATGACAAACTAAAAAAAATATCTTATTAATAAAGTTACTAAAACATAAATTAGTGATTTAATGAAATAAGGTAATAATAATTTAATAAGGTGACATTTTACTGTAATGGTAATGAATATTTATAATGTATTGGTTGTTATTTTTATTTATCAGTTTTAATTTTTATTAATTTTATTATTGTAATGAATAATATTTGATAACTAATAATTCGTAAAGACGTGTGTAATAAGCTCTCAAAATTCCATACCCCTGTGTTTCGGCTTCACCTTATTAAAGCGTCGTTGTGTTGTCGTAATGAGAAACAATTGCCGTTGAAATTTGTGTAGGAGTTTTGGCGACGTATGAACTGTCATGTCATTCTGTCAAAAAACTACTTATCCGTTGGCCATCTACAAGGCAACATTGTATTTTCTACATTCTACATAAAATTATAACCAGAGTTTAAGCAAAACGATTAGTTTTATTTGGCTCCATTGTGTCGAACAAGACATAAATTGGTGGCCCATGAGGGGAACAACAAAACAAGAAGAGTTACTAAATTACTCAGCGAAGTTGGAGTTCGAAAAACGCAAAACGGCCAGCCAACGTGGGCCAAACGATCAAGAAGTGCAAAATCAATAGTTTAAAGAAAGCGGTCAGTGAAGCAGCTAAAGCATTACGCCGTTATCGGATTCAATGAGATAAGTGTTTAATCCTTTATCAATTCCTAAATCCTTTCCCAGTTCATAAAGTTTCATTTTTAAAACCCGTTACATATTCCTTTGTTTTGCAGTGTCGTTTTCACTTGTTGCAAACAAGGTGTAGTACATTAATGTGTATTAAAAAGAAAGGAATCTTATGTAAATTAATAAGATTTATGAAATCAACTTAAAAAAGGTTTATGGCATAAAAATTATTGAGTACCCACTTTATTTTATTTGCAAATTTGTTGAACTAATTTCATAAAATTTGTTTAAAAGTATTAACAATCTAATAATTAACTCGGTTACTTATTGTCTTAAATTAATTACCGAGTTTGGTGGCCCATAACTTACATAGTTAACACAAAGAAAGTACCTGAAATTGGAAATCACCCTTTAGTTACAAGTTATTCACTTTTGTTTGCCGAAGATTCCAGGTTCATTGAACATTACAACTATATCGGGGTCAATACGGATCACTGAGCCGGTCTACACTGTGCAGCCAGAGTGTGACAGAGTCGCCGGCGCTGGTTTCCCGAGTCGGCGCGTGAACACCGAGGGAGGAGCGTGAGCTTTATTGATTTATTCCTTCTTCTTTTTTTTTTGCTGATTTGCATTCAGGTTTAGTTTATGTTGTATTACGATTCAACTAATATGGATTCAGAAAAATCTGGTAAATCAACAGTTGATAAAACGGATGGGAAACAAGTGAGAGAATTGAATATAAAGCGAAGCTCGGTGAAGGGTCAAATCACAAAATTTAAAAACTTTTTATTGAGTGCAAGTCAGCAAAGAGAATTGACAGGCCTCGAAGTGGCTGAGTTAACTTTGAAGCTCGGTAAATTCGAGACTTTGTCGATAAAATTCGACGATTTGCAGAGTCAGATCGAAGTTTTGAATCCTGACAATTTAGAACGGGAGTTAAATGAGAGAGAGAGCATTGAACATGACTTTGTGACAAATATAGCATTAGCAAAAAATATCATAGAAAACCAGAATAAATTGGAACGGTCACAAAGACGTGAATCTTTTTTTGACGCGGATGCTCACTGTTCTCTTGAAAACAATGGCAACGGCACGGGATTTAAGCTACCACAAATTCAAATTTCCAAGTTTGACGGAACATATTTTAGATGGCTTGAGTTTCATGATACATTTGATAGTTTGATTCACAAGAATAGTCACATATCTCCAGTCCACAAGTTTCATTACCTAGTCTCATATTTGGAAGGGGAAGCTGCTAGAATAATATCAAACTTAGAAATATCATCCTCTAATTATAATGAGGCTTGGCTATTACTGTGTAATCGTTATAATAACAAAAGACTGTTAACTAATCACCATCTGCATTCTTTATTCAATATTCAGCCATTAACTCGTGAATCGGAAAAATCACTGAGGTTTTTGGTTGATCATGTAACCAAAAATTTGCGCGCATTGTCCAGCTTGGGTCAGCCCACAGATAAATGGGATATGCTACTTATATTCATGATATCATTTAAATTAGACAGTCACACCCTTACTAAGTGGGAGGAGTATCGCAACGTTTTAAATGATTTACCAAGTCTAAACCAGTTCAAGAAATTTTTAACGGACCGTGCTGATGTGCTTGAATCTATACATAGGAATAAATATGATAGCCATATTATGTTAAAAAATTCGTGTGTACCACCGACACCGTCGCGGCACTATGCACCGTCGAGCGGTAACCACCACAACAATAATCGAACTGCTAGTACTAAATCATTTGCTAGTTTAAATTCGCCACGGGCAGGTTCATTTTTATGTGTCATTTGCGGTGACAATCATAAGATTTATGATTGTGCTACCTTTAAGGCGAAAGGTATACAAGAACGATTAAATGATGTTAAAAAATATAAGCTTTGCGCAAATTGTCTTCGTCAAGGTCACCCATTGAGCGAGTGCCGCATGGGGCCCTGCCGTGAATGCAAAGAAAGGCATAACAGTTTACTACATAGACCAGTAGCTACGTCTGTACATAGCGTTCATTTAGGAGAATCCTCTAATGGAACTATTGTCAATTTTTCTAAAATGAGACAAGGTCAGGTGCTCTTGTCAACAGCTATAATAAAAATTTCCAATCCAAATACACACGAAACAGCTAAAGTGCGTGCATTACTGGATTGCGGAAGTCAATCTTCGTTTATAACCAAGTCACTAAAAGACAAATTAGGTTTAGACTCAAATAGAGTAGATGAGATAAACGTTATCGGAGTAGGTAATAACTGCGTAAGTAAAGTAGTAGAGACGTGCAACGCCCATATAAGTTCATTATCTAAAAATTCGTATAGTATTAATTTACAACTATTTGTCTTGAAGGAATTGACTAGTGAAATACCTAAAGTTCATATTGATATTAAAGCTCTAAAAATACCTAAAAATATTAGATTGGCAGATCCTACATTCCACCAGCCTTCTAAGATTGACATTTTAGTAGGTGCTGATATTTTTTGGGACTTAATAGGAAATGAGCAGTTGTCACTTGGCCCTGATTGTCCTAAACTTCATAGCTCTAAATTGGGATGGCTGGTTTCCGGTCCTATAAGTCCAATAAAATCTGACAATTCTATTCAATGTAACTATATGCTTACAGAACAAAATAATTCTTATAACGAAATAGAAAAAATGTTACCTATATTTTGGAATCTAGAAGAAATTCCATTTAAAAAAAATATGGACGAAAGCGATAATTTATGCGAAATTCATTTCGTAAAAAATACTGTTAGACTAGATAACGGTAGGTTTCGAGTGAAACTACCCTTAATAGAATCACCAGAATGTTTAGGTGATACTTTCAATTTGGCAAAAAGGCGTTTCTTTAATTTAGAAAAAAGGTTCAGGCGAGATCCAAATATTAAGTTACAATATTCAAAATTCATTGAAGAGTATGCAGAGTTAAGACACCTTTCCGAATGTCAGTCAAAACCTGAGATTTCGTATTTTTTATGTCACCATGCTGTTTTGAAAGAGAACAGCGAATCAACGAAATTACGTGTAGTATTTGATGGTTCTGCTGCTTCCTCGTCAGGCTATTCGTTAAATGACATTTTGATGATAGGGCCCACTGTGCAAGACTCCTTGTTTTCAATACTAATAAGAGCTCGACAACATAGGTACCTTTTGACCGGTGACATCGAAAAAATGTACCGTCAGGTAGAAGTCGATGAGGAAGACCGTAACCTCCAACTCATTCTGTGGAGAGATCAGGAATCGCACCCTTTAAAAATATTAAAATTAAATACTCTCACTTACGGCACCGCAAGTGCGAGCTATTTAAGTACGAGGTGCGTTCAACAATTAGGGGAAAAGTGTGATGATGACTTAATAAAAGACATCATTCAGCACGATTTCTATGTTGATGATCTGATCACGGGTAGCAATAATAAAGATCAGTTACGTTATATTTTGGACTCAGTTTCTAAAGGTCTTAGTGCTGGGTGTTTTAATTTAAGGAAATTAAAAAGTAATGTACCAGATATTTTTAATAATTGTGATATGAATTCCAATGATAATTTAGCATTCAGTGAGTCAACTAGCACTTTGGGGATGGGGTGGAAGCCATCCACAGACAATTTTAATTTTCCTACAAAGATAATACCGCAGAATGGCAACATTACTAAAAGATTTATAATGTCTCAATCGTTTAAAATATTTGACCCTCTCGGGTTGCTATCTCCATGTATAATAGTACCAAAAATATTGATACAAAGATTATGGCTTCAAAAATTAGATTGGGATGAGCCCGTCTCATTAGATATTGCAAATGAGTGGAAATCGTTTTCTAAAAATATCCCGGAATTACAGAAGTTAGAAATACCGAGATTTGTGCTATGTGCGAAACCTGTGCATATTGAGATACACAGCTTCAGTGATGCGTCCCAACACGCCTACGGGGCATGCATATATGTCAAATCTGTGAATGATCAGCATGAAGTTACGACTAGGTTGTTGTGCGCTAAGTCCAAGGTTGCACCTCTAAAGGCAACCACTATGCCGCGACTGGAGCTGTGCGCTGCGCTGCTTGCCGCTAGGCTGTGCACCGCAGTACGTGAATCGCTCCGAGTACCGCCAATGCGCATGATTCATTGGTGCGATTCGAGTATAGTGTTGGCATGGATTCGTAACGGTTCAAACAAATTAAAGGCCTTTGCCGCCAATAGAGTTCTTGAAATTGTCGAGATCACAGATGCCTCAGCGTGGCGCTACGTTCCTACCACACTCAACCCGGCTGATTTAATTTCCCGGGGGGTAGACGCAAACAAGTTGGCAACCATGAACCTGTGGTGGTCAGGTCCTGGCTTTATGGTAAAGGATGAATCGGAGTGGCCTATCTTAAATAATAACAAAAGTTTAGAGATAGATTTACCAGAACTAAAATGTAATAGTATCACAGTTGCTGAGTCACCTATTAAGTTTGAAAATTTTTCTAGTTTGTCTAAACTACAGCGTACATTTGCTTTTGTAAAACGATTTATACATAACTTGAAATATCCCACAAATAAGTTATTAGGTAACGTTTCACTTGAAGAACTTAATAGTTCATTTTATTTATTGTGTGCAGCTGCTCAACGCCAGTCCTTCGCCACAGAGTACGAAATACTTAGTAAAAACAAACAGCTAAATGCTAAATCGAAAATTCTTCCATTGTCTCCATTTTTGGATAAAAATAAGTTAATAAGAGTAGGCGGAAGATTAAGCGCTTCCTATTATGCGTACGAAAAGAAGCACCCTATACTGTTACATTCTTCTCATCATCTCACAAAATTGTTTTTAGAAAGAGAACATATAAAGCATCTTCACGCTGGGCCTCAGCTGTTACTAGCTACAGTTAGGGAAATCATCTGGCCGGTAAACGGAAGACGACTAGCCAGGAGCGTACTTTTTAATTGCGTGCGTTGCAAACGCCTATCTGGTAAAACTATGTGCCCAAAAATGGGTAATCTTCCAGGCGAGAGAATAACACCTAGTTATCCTTTTCTATCTGTAGGGCTGGACTTTGCGGGACCTTTCATGGTATTGAATAGGAAGGGCAGAGGCAGTCGTTTAATAAAATGTTATATGTGTCTATTCGTTTGCTTACGGTATAAGTGCCTACATTTGGAAGTTGTTTCTGACCTTACCAAAGATGCATTCGTGATGACGGTTCGCAGGTTCATAGCTCGCAGAGGCAAGCCATCTGAAATCTACTGTGACAATGGCCGAAATTTCGTTGCCGCAGCTAAGGAAATTGGAATTTTTTTATCTAATAATAAACAAACCCTTTCTAACTTTGCAAATGAAGAAGGAATAAAGTTTATTTTTACTCCCGCTTATGCTCCTCATTTCGGAGGTATTTGGGAAGCCGGTGTAAAGTCGGCGAAATATCACATTAAAAGAGTGATGGGCAATAGCCACCTGACATTAGAAGAAATCTCTACATTGTTTGCACAAGTGGAGGCTATACTCAATAGTCGTCCTTTATGTCCACTCTCTTCCTCTCCTAATGACCTCCTATCCTTGTCTCCAGGACATTTTCTCATTGGAAGAACCCTGACGGCACTGCCATCACCAGACCTAAGAGATGCGAAGGAGAGCATCCTACGCCGCTATGCAAGGCTAGAAAAACTGCATCAACACTTCTGGAACAGATGGCAGAAAGAATACGTTAGCGAGTTACAACAACGAACAAAATGGAGAACAAACAAGGGCAATTTAATGGTTGGCGACATGGTACTCATTCAAGAGGACAATATACCTCCTTTAAGCTGGCGCCTAGGAAGAGTCACTAAGCTGTTCCCAGGAAAGGATGGAATAGCTCGGGTTGCTGATATCAACACCATTAGAGGGTCTGTGCGAAGACCCTTAGTTCGACTCTGCCCGCTGCTGACAGAAGAGCATGTTCAGGGTTGAAAGAACACTTTCAACGTGGCGGGAAGATGTTTCGGCTTCACCTTATTAAAGCGTCGTTGTGTTGTCGTAATGAGAAACAATTGCCGTTGAAATTTGTGTAGGAGTTTTGGCGACGTATGAACTGTCATGTCATTCTGTCAAAAAACTACTTATCCGTTGGCCATCTACAAGGCAACATTGTATTTTCTACATTCTACATAAAATTATAACCAGAGTTTAAGCAAAACGATTAGTTTTATTTGGCTCCATTGTGTCGAACAAGACAGCAACACCCCTGTATGTTTCAAAATTTATTTTTATAAATAAGTAATTTACAAGTACAATGTACATAATATACATTTATCCATGTACTGGAACAATATGTAACACGCAAATAAATGATTTGTTACGATTTATACCCCACTTCCGGCTTAACGTGCCTTCCGTGCTTAGGAAGCCACGTTAAGGTCCGGCTGCATTAGCAGTCGTTAACAACCACCAATCCGCACTGGGCCCGCGTGGTGGTTTATGGCCCGTTCTCCCTGTCTACCCATAGGGAAGACTCGTGCCCCAGCAGTGGGGACATAAAAAAATGAGCTGATGATGATGATGATACCCCACTTAACTTAATAGACATTTTAAAAAGTTTGTTACATATCTTATCTAGAGATATACTTTCAAACAACTTTATTGATAAATAAACTATCATTGTGATCTTATGCTACCACTTAACATACCAACTGCACGTTGCATCCAATGCGCAAATAGAAAATTTTACTTTCCAACAACTAACTAACAGTTTTTAATTCCAAAACCCGACTCGTCGACATGTGTAGACAACTCCATTTCAACTTTTCGACACGCCGCGCCGTCGAATCGACAGACACAATTTAACTTCTGAATCTACGCAATTGTTTGCAGCCCACCCCTCCTCCCATTGACGGGGCACCGATGACGCACAATGCACTCAAAATTTGCATACTGATACCGAACAGGCTTAACGTAGATAACTTTGGTTTCTGGCGATATCGTGAATATGGAGATAGGTAGAGATTGGCAGATCGCAGAGAGCTTGTAGTGTGGTCTGTGTTTCAACTGACAATGTAACAAGTGATTTGGGTAGAAGGCTCTGTGGTGCGTGCACTTGCGAAAGCAATATCAAGTTATCAAGCAAGGTTTGACAATTCATAAAGTGATATGAATATTATTCTTAGTCGTTACGTCTTGGTAGAGTGGTCGTGGTCGCTATGGTCCATAATGACTTTCTTGGGAAAATAGTGCAGTGATTTTCCCTTCTGCACCAGATCTTTTTGGAGTGATTTAAACCACAAGGCCACTGAAGCCTCTTCCAGCCGGATACGAGTGTCCGACCGGGCGTATGGTTATACTGCCATATCTCGGTCGCCAGAGCCTCGTTCGTTATCTAGCAGGGAGAACCACGACATGCAGGTGAGGTTGACAATAGGGTCAGGTTTAGATCTTATTTCTGTTTTCCCCTTTCTCCCTATTATGTATATACATATGATTATTATGTATATTATTATACATTTTAAGCAAACTTCATTATTTAATTATGAGTAAGAGAAGTGTTGAGCATATTCCTACGTGCGGTATTTCAACACATTTTCTAGCAAACCAGGCAGACGATCTACCGATTAAGCTATTATGGCTGTGGCAGACCCGTCAAAATTTTGTTAACACTATCAACTTACTTTGTCGGTCACATTATTAAACCTTATTAATTACCAACAACTACGTCATCTATCTACATGACGTAGTTTCTTGCAGCACTGTATCCTCACTTTGCCTCAATAGTTGAGGATTCCGGGTAAAGTGCGCTTCCATCTTCAGCCCTATCATTACTTAACATCTGGTGAGATGAAGGTGGAGGTCAGGTCATCTGGTGAAGGTCGCGGGAAGCCGCTGAATGCGAGCAGCACAAAACCGGTCGTTGTGGAGAGCCTTTGTCCAGCAGTGGACGTCTTTTGGCTAAGATGATGATGTTGATGATGATGAAGTGAGATGAAGGCCAAAAGCTTACCCGTAAGATATATACAAAAAAAATCCGATTGTAAACAGTGTCTATGTTACCTCTTATTGGCATTTACAGGACACAAAAATTACATTACGTTAATTTGATTGTGGTAAACTTAGATAGATTTATGGAAATCGAAGCCCTTAGCTCTAGTATGAGACTGGTATGCTCTTACTATTGATACACATAGTCAGTAAAATTACGAGGGTTGCTGAACATTAGTTCTTTTGGTAGCACCAACAGGCTTTTCAAAAACTTTTTATAGTGGCAATATTTTCTTTTGACTATTTTTTTACTGTTTTTTCGACCAATTAATGTGTAATGCCTTTCAGCTTAAACATAATATTAAATTATATGAACTACATAACTAGAAAATGCATTTTTGCCCCGCCCAAGTCTTACAAATATGACTGTGTTACAGCGATTCGGGCCATTTTGTAGAATTTTTCTTTGGCTTAACTCCACAGCAAATTATACGTAATGTACAGAGGATTAGCTCGGTACGAAGAATAAAGTGATTTCTGCGGCCTTTATCAGGCGTAATTTAAATATATTAGGGGTTCATTGCGGGTTTAAAGGTAAGTCTCATAAGTAAGCAGATAATTTATTTTTGGACTACGAATGTAATTTGTGGCCTTTGTTCTTTTAAGTAAGATACCTAACTGGTGTATAGAATTTAGGATCTATTAGAAATATTTAGTTATCAGAATTAAAATGAAACAACTTTTACGGATCTACTCGCGTTTGTTTTACACAATACTTTTAATTAATTATCTTTAGTAGTGTTCGCGTAAACTTTAGAAAACAATATAATCAGGATTAAAGTTAAGAATTCTTTAGGTATAGATTTATTGTTAGCAAATTTTAGTTATATCGTAAACAATCTTTCAGCCATTATAAAGCAAATGGCATTGACTGTACCATTGCACTTTCTTGATCGGACGTACTAAACAAAAATCTATAATATTTATATAGTTGGTTTATGAGATCCAAATTTTCCCTGAAGATATCTATAGAAATACCTAGGTGTTACTAAAAATCAGCGCTGACTGGGATCTTGTTCTTAGGTCGGCATTTTATACAGAGTTAATTCTACATGCTTTATCAATTGTATCCTTGATGATGTAGAAAACTGTATGTGTGTAAACTATTTGTGTGACTGAGCCTTACAAACCTCTTATAACTGTATAATCCGCCTCGGTGGTCTTGTCTGAGACTATGAGTTCAATTTTCGGATTGTGGGAGAGGCGGTACGGTATGTTTGTACTTGGTTAGTTTTTTTTAATAGAAAGCTTGGCAAATGACTCCATTCCACCTGATGTTAAGTGGAAATGGAGTCCAGACGCGAAGATAACTGGTGCAGCGTGAAAACAAACGTACCATCAGTTAACCTCACTCTGCCGGCCCACAAGGTGCTTTTACACGTCTCTTTTGAAGGACCCCATATCATAGGATGGAGTGAAAACGTGTGCTGGTAGACTATTCCAACTTTTGGAGGTGCGACAAAGAAACGAGTCACCAAATATCTTTGTGTGCGATGGGATATTTGAGACAGTGAAGCGGTGACTCCGAAGAACAGCACGTGTACTCTTATAAAGGAAGGGAGAAAGTGGGATGAGGTCAAAGAGCTCTTCAGAGCACTCACCATGGTATAAGCGGTAAAACACGCTGAGTGACGCAACATATCTACGCAATTGCAGACATTCGAAAGTATTTGCGACTGCCGCATTGCCGATAATGCGTTCAGCGCGACGCTGCAGTCTGTCCAAGACATCGAGAAGATACTTTGCGGCACCGTCCCAGATGTGCGAGCAATACTCCACGCAAGACCGTACCTGTGTCTTGTACAAAAGGCACAACTGGTCCGAAGTAATGAATCGCCGCACTCTGTTCAGAATACCGAGTTTTCGTGAGGCTGTTTTGATCACGGCTTCGATTCCTTTGTTACTGTTACTGCTCTGCAGGCTTAGAAAGCTTTAGCTTTGTTTGGTGGTAGGGTATTTTTTTATTCATCACGGGTAAGATCTTGGCCTTCACCTTGCCTGATGTTAAGGGAGGCTAAGGCCGAAGGTGGAAGCGTTCATCACCCAAAAATTAGCCATTTTATCTTTAGCTGCCGGAACAAGAATGCTACTAACATTGATTTTAACCCGCCTGGCTATCTACCACCATCGTATCTAAATATGTCGTCATAACATCAATGTTAGAAAGCCAGTACCTACGCTAAAAAATTTGGTGAGACGTAATCCAAGCCCTTCTTATATAATTTAAAAAGAATACTGAAGAACAATCCAATTCCTATTAATCCATACTGTGATGTAAAAATAGCTCTGCATGCTGTTCATATACTCATATGGTTTCTAAAACAAACAGTCCCAACCTGGTGCTGCCTGGAGTAGTCGAAAGATGTGACCCCGCACCCTTGGGAGATGGCTGCAGTAACTGGTGGACTCCACTTTGATTATTGGGTTTTGCCCCTTTTAAAATTATATTTAATGGGATTACATCACATACATACATTAATTTGATTGTAATTTAATTTGTGTAGTTATAAAATGTGATGGTGCAATTAATGTCTGTAAATGTCAATAGTAGTTAAATATGGAATATAACGTAAATAAGTTAATGTTTTACAGAGGTAAACGAACACTGCTAATTTAGGTGTCGCTTGCCAGCTGACTTTCGGAGCAGTTGCGTCAAATCCTGACTAAAATTTTGTTTATATTCGGGTCGCAAGGCAAGGTAAAGTAAACAATAGATTGGTTTCCCAAGATCCAGGCACTGCCTAGTTTGGGGACCTCTATTAATTGTATTGGCTCAATCTGCTTAAGCACATAGGTATTAAGTTATGTATTTTTAACACCTGCACTGTACCTACTTCAGTGCAATAAAAATTATTCTTATTTTTTTTACTATTATATACTCGTCGTAGTACGTTAAACTTTAAAAGTTATTGGGATTAGTCCTATATAGCTATAAAAATGAATAAAATATAGTTAAAAGTTTATTAATTATGTAGGTACAGGTAGGGTATACTATGAAAAAAGAAACCAAAAATTTGTATAGTCCTAAATCCTACTCTAAAAGCATCCGAAGAAACGTAATAATAGCCTATTTGCTCATAGTCGAATTTATAATTTTTTTTTCTTTATTATTCAACTTTGGTGCAAATCCCATGGTCACACGTGGAACACACTCGCTTACCGGCGCCGCAATCTACTAGATTAAACTGTGATTAAATGCGTTTTTAGACGCGAAATTGTGGCTTCTCCCCGCCAACACAGAGCACTTTTGTTCTTGTTAATTTTTACTGTTTTTTCTCACCCTGATATAGATGGAGTGCTATTTAAAGACCCAGGTTGTTTGTTGTCGAACGTTGGCTATTAGTAAAAACGCATCAATTGGTTTGGGCCAGCGTGGAGTATACCTCATCTTTATGTGGGGATGCATAAGCCCAGGCTCATGCATCCCTATAAGAGCTATGGAACGCTTTTAGGTTTATAGGATGATGATGAATAAAATAAATATTTAGCTACGTCTACATTCAATTTTAGATTCGACTAAGATTGGCGGCAGATCATTGTGAGTTGATTACACATACGCGGTCATGGCGCATGAACTGTGCCAAAATATCGGATAGTCATAAAAAATAAAAATAAACCGTTATTAACTTCTTACTCTAAAGTAAGATAATGGCACCAGTGATCGACACTTTAAGCCCAGTCTTCAACACAAATTTCGTCGCCAAAAGTAACATAGATTTTATCTTTGAAATTTTAGGGAATGACAGCCGGGAAGCAGAGGGGTTCATTTGTTGCTAAAGATCAATATCTGACCCCTATTTTTAAAGATTATAGGAAAAAAATGTCGATTACTGGTTCGTGTCGAGCACTGGTGCTACCCTAGTTACTTCTGTTTGTGCTTTTATAAGTCTTTAATAACGGACGTCCCAGTATTTCTTCATTAACGCCAACGATGACCCACATGCTAATGTGTTCACGGAACAACAACAACACACATTTATCTCGAAGATATTAAAGTCATAATAATGGAATATTATCACACAAAGTTGTTAACGCTTCTATTGAAGTTTATTCGCAAACGGGACTTGGGTATTGCGTCTGTTTGGCTGCATATGACGTAACAAATATCATCAATACATTTAAAAGACTTGACTGACTCCCTGGATCTTTCATCTTAGTAGATCCAACTCATCCAAAGGCTTGAATAAAAAAAATTAAAATTTTGATTTTGCGCAAAAGTTCCTTTTATAATAAAAACTGAAATGTTGAAAAATTTTTTCCACGAGCAGGATTTGAACCTGCACCTTTCTGACATTCCGGGTCAGGTGCTCTTCCAATTGAGCTATCGTGGTTCTAACCAGCCCGCCGAAATTATTCAACACTTTTTTGTTCGCAACAAAATTTGCATTAAAAATTATTTGAACATTCCTTTTATGATGTAAAAAAGAAGAAGGAACTTGCTGATCGGCAAGGAGAGAACGGCTAGCGAGGTTCAATCGTGCTCCACCAGCTGTCCTCGCATCTGGAATCTGCTTCTGTTTAATTTCATGCAGTGCATATTCATAGTAGAGTCGAAATTGGCACCTTTCCAGAAAAAAATTGCTACAGGAAACAAGCTAATAAGGATACTAGTGCATACGCCGTTGCTAGTATACATATAATATAACTTTAGCTGATCCATTGATGAATCCATTAAATTAATTTTAATAGGAGTATTACATATTGTTTTCTAAAGTATACGCGAACACTACACATTGAAATGAAACAACTTTTACGGATCTACGGATCGCGTTTATTTTACACATTACTTTTTAATGTTTATCCTGACGTTTCGAACCCTTTGCACAGTCCGTGGTCACAGGGAGACTGAGGTGTTGGTCGTCTCATAATTAGTAAGTAACTTGTATACCCTCATTTAAATTTAATCAGGTGCGTTCGGTTTTACGCAGAAGGAGCTTACAGTATCTTTTGGCCTGGCAGTATAGTGTTGGGACTGGGATTTAATATTTTGCATGATGGGATCCCAGGCTGGTGGTTTACACACATTACATTTTAAACATTAAAAAGTAATGTGTAAAATAAGTGCAAGTATCCGTAAAAGTTGTTTCATTTCAAGGAGTATTACAACCAAAACGCAACATCATTTATGTGTTCTTTATGGAATATGCAGAGAAACGAAAATACACAGTAGTGTGGTACAGTAAAGTAAACTAAACAGGGGGTCGACCGCCTAACTCGAGAGAGTTATCGAAAGCGAGAGCTTTCGATCGCTTTGAAGGCGAGGCAAGGACGAGGCGTCATCTTGTCATTTCGAAAGCAATATGAAAGCAATATCGAAAGTTATAGGCTATAGCTTTCGATATTATTCGATATTATATTTCGATATTATATTAGAAAGCGAGGCTAGGGCTTCGCCTTCAAAGCGATCGAAAGCGAGAGTGTTACGCGGTTGGGGGGCAGATTACAAGTAAAAAGTGCAGACGGTAATAACCACAGAACAGTTAAATCCAACAAACGGACGACGACAAGTGGAAGGCCTAGACAGAGTAGGCGGGATGAGTTGGACTTCGACTTGAAGAATTGGAGAACAAACTACATCATTATCTATTCCGTGGTAATAACCACTTCCTGCTCTAAAACGTGTTAATGAATAGATTTAGGATTTTGTCATTAATATATTGTGATTTTAAATAATTACTACTTATCCTAATTTCCATTTGTGGAGCTCGATGGCGCAGCGGCTAGCGCGTTCGGCTTGCGATCTTGCCCGCTAAGCAACTTTCGCAATGCCGGGTCGCCTGATGGGTGACCAATTAAAAACATCTCGAGCTCCTCCGTGCTTCGGAAGGCACGTTAAGCCGTTGGTCCCGGTTGTTGTCGTAAGATGGCAGTCGTTAAAACCCACCAACCCGCATTGGGCCAGCGTGGTGGGTTATGGCCCAATACCCCCACGTGCTACTGATCATGTGGGAGGCCTGTGCCCAGCAGTGGGACGTTTATAGGCTGATGATGATGATGATGATGATGATCCTAATTTCGCCAACTCGCACTGGGCCCACGTTGTGGTTTATGAACCGTTCTCCCTATCCATCCATAGGGAAGGCTCGTGCCCCTTCAGCGAGGACGTATATAAGCTGGTGAAATAATTTCGATTTCGATAAATTTAAATTGCTGTACAGGTGAAATAAATACACGCGGGTAGCGGCCGGCAAAGATATCATAAAAAATTTGGCTAGGCTTGCCCTTTGAAAAACTCCTCTCTCCCCATTTGCAAGGCCTTAAGTCTAGTATTCTAGGGTTTGTAATGATGAGGAAATCTCGCTTCTTTGTAGCACAATTTGGTTACGAGAACATATTGGGTCACTGCTGACATGTTTAATAAAATTTTATATAAACTACAAAACATTGTTGTTTCGAAACGTATTTTGTAGTGACTCATATGTAAACGTATTTTGTAGTTTGCGCCGCAATGTTCGCAACACTGTGCGGCGGTAACGGCTTACGTGTGACCGGGACTTAGTTTTCCGCGCAATAAACGTTCCGCCGAGCAAATGGCATTTTAACATTTTAATACGAGTTACAATGTGGTGGAGCTCTGTCTAGTACTTCACTGGTCGTTATGAAGAGCTGTAAGACATAATATATGTACCGAAGATAATTATGATTTGTCAGTATGCAAAGCTGGATGGCGCGGTGGCGTGCGCGTTTCGGTTGCGACTTGCAAGTTAGGTATTTTTCACGATTTTTTGACCGCAAGTGAAATATTTTAAGTAAGATGGCAAGCGTTGAAACTCACTAACTCGCTTTGAAGGCTTAGTGGTTAAATCAAGTTGGGTTTGAATCTACATACACGCCTGCGCATCGACCTACCACAAACTGTAAAATTTCCTCAACTGACTTTGAAGTTTATGCCTAAAGCATATGGTTGAAAATGTAATGAAGAAATGTGACAGTTTTGGATAGGTTGTAGGCATCTGTACTAAATTGTTGCTAATGTCAAAAGTCGTATGCTGACCCCCAATTTTCATTATTTAAGAAAAAAGTGTCGATTAGGAAGTTAACACACTGCCACGCACCACGCAGCGTAGCGCGTGAATGCGTGTTCTAACGTTGCTTGTAAGTATCTCCCTTTGTATAGAAAATACACCCGCAAGTACGCGCGTAGGTGCGTCGACACGCAACATGCAGCGTGATGCGTGACAGTGTGTTAATCGCCTAACTACTTTATTTTATTTTATTGTATGATGGGCTTGCTCTTGGCCTCATTCTAATCCCTAAGGCTAAGAAGAGGCCGAGGCCTGGAACGAGCTTGCCCAGAAACAGCCTAGTCACTTGAGCTTTAAAAACTTTAGGGTTATATGCACTCGGGAATACAGACGCCGGTAGGGAATTCCACTCTTTGGCTGTACGCATTATAAATGTAGAAGCAAAACGCTTGGTGCGCAAAAGTGGAATGTCAACCAGGTAAGGGTGGTAGCCAGCCGTACGTCTGGATTCCCGATTGTAAAATGGGGAAGGTGGAATGAGCTCATGCAGCTCAACAGCACACTTCCAGTCAAACACTAGTTGGTGCCTGGCAATCCTTAAAACTTTCCAACCCGTTTTATGCCAGCGTGGTAGTTCATGGTCATCTTGTGACAACAACTGGGACATATAAGTATCTAATGTGCATTCCGAAGTATGGAGACGTTCGAGATATTTTAATTTGGTCACTCAGCGAACCGGCATTGCGAAGTTGTTTCACACGCAAGATGTCAACTCAACAGCGCAAATCTTACCTAAGCCAATTAATAAGTATCGCTTTTTAGCCATGTATACTTAAGTATATACATTTTGAAAGGTACATAAGCGTACGTGTAAATAGATGCTTTAAAAACACCAAGTTGATGACAGCAAAACACAAGCACAATATAACCTTTTGACACTATCTCGCGCTTAGTTCAACTAAAATATTGTTATATATTTTAGAAGCGATCGCCGTCAGACCTTGTTGTGTTACATAACTTTGTTGTTTAACGTTCAGCGCTGTACGGTGGCGCAATCAGCTTATGTACGTTGAAGGACGCACATATTGTAACTAAGGTAACGCAGTGGCACTAGTTTTCGACACAGGAACCAATGATCGACACTTAACTTTCGTCACCAAAAACTGACATTTCATTGAAATGTTACTGTATGACAGCTGGAGAGCAGGACGGTGCGTATAATTGTTTTTAAGTCAAAAATCAGTCACTAACTTCTATTGTTTATGATTAAAGGAAAAAAGTGGAAATCACTGGTTTCTGTGGAATACTGAAGCCGCTACCCTAATAATCTAAGTATATAAAAAGAGAATTCCTTATTGGTCAGCCACGCACGATTACTGGCTGAAGGCTGGTGGTGGCGCGGCGCGCGTGTTTCTTAGAATAATAACTAAATTTTAATTCGGAGTGTTTAGCAAGCTGAATATTAAAGAAACTCATTACTGCCATGCTTTTTAAAAAAGGAACGAACTCTTTACTCCAAACATGGCAACTAAGGAGGTAACTTATAACAGATTATATTTAAATTTCGAACTGGCGTGCAAACAGAAAGCAGTTTGATAAACAAACTGCAAGTGTAAAACTAGCAGTTTGCCCGTGACTTTGTCCATGTCGATTTCAAAGTTAAAGCAGCCAAAAAGCGTATACCTTTATATTATAAAAAGAAATGTTTTTTTATCAAATTAAAATACAGCCTTTTGCCCGTGACTCCTTTCGTCCACTTGGATTGCGTATTTTTTCGTACAAAAGTCAATATTACGTTTACCATATCAAAAAATAGAATCATTTTGAAAAGTGTTTCTTTTGCATGCATTCCACGGCGTTTGCGAAAACACGGCAGTTATGTGAGACTCTCGCTCCCTCAAGATGGTACGGGGGTTAGCCAAAACTCAGGATGCATCACATCTAAGAAGCGTTAACTCTTCGGAGTCAGGGAGTTATGAACTTATGTAATTCCGTTGCCATAACAACAATGTTAGTACTTATGGTTCATCATCATCAACATCGTCATCATCTTCATCAGCTCATTTTTATGTCCCCACTGTTGGGGCACGAGCCTTCCCTATTGATGGATAACGAGAACGGGCAATTATGGCTAATCTGTGGTAATTGTTATGTTTAAACAGTTTGTTGTTAGACAATCAGTTCTTCAGTGATTTAGGATGTCGATATAGTGCGCTTTAAATCAAGTGAGATAAAGGCTAAAACTTTCCGCTATAACGTAAAAAAACAAAATTATCTTTTGGCAGCGTTAAAACAGCTGACCCGCTTCGCACAGTCTCCTGACGGCGATCTCATCAATCCGCCTTTTTCCTGGTAAAATAACTAGTGCCTTGAGAATAGGTTGGTTGGTACTGGGACGGTATTAATTCCTTCAGAGACCATTTGGTTTCAACACGCAACGTGTGGACCTTTCGATTTGTGATTACAGTCGACATCAAAAAACAATTGCTCGTAGTGCACGAACACTTTTGTTTTTTTTTTTCGACAAAAGAGAAAGCGGTTAATAAGAGGCCAAGCCCTTTATTAACATGGTGGTAAGTAACGACAAGGCCGAAGGTAGAAGCTTGCTTCACCTATACTCTAGCAAAACTCGATAACGAATAGATTTTACCAAATCAAATTAGGGTCATCACAAATCTGGGCAAATATGTTTTTGTGTTTTTCGTATTATAACTTGATTACTGCAAATGCAGTAAACAAGCAGTAAGTAAGTAGAGTAATAACATGTAACATTCAAGTAGTATGTAAAATTACATAAAAAATATTGTAAGACTTATTATTCTCTCTACACATCTCACTTAAATCAGTTGCTCAACATCGGTAAAAACGTTATAATACGAAGAACGTAAAAAAAACGTTAACTATTATTACTTGTTAACTCTATTAAAGATATGTCATTACTAAAATTCAGGTATTTCTAAACTAAACAATTCCGTTATTATGAACTAGCATTACAAATGAAAATTACACTAGTATCCATATAGGGTCGATTATCTTAAGTACCTCTGAAATCTGCAGCGTAAACAATGTATTTGCAATGCAAAACAAACATTCATGAATGAACAAATTGAATTGACGTTAAAGAAAATTGGATTGTAACAGCAGTTGATTAATTTATGCAATAAATAAACTATTCAATCAAGTGCAGTTTTTTAATTATTTCAAGGTTAATTTATTCACTCACAAAGGTTAAAACTAAGCTGTGATTGTACTATGATTTTTAGTTTTAAAATTTTTCATACAATATTTAATATAAATAATTTTTTTACGTAAAATCTTTCCTGTTGACCAACTGAAAAAGGTTGTCAATACATGCCTGTCACTGGTTGCTTGGCAACGCTTTGTTGGTAAACATTCTTTATCGAATTTGGATATAGTATAAAAACCATAGCGACCGAGGTAGCGACTTTTAAAAACATATGTTACTTTCAGAAACCAACAATTTATTTTAAAAGAAAGGCGAGTAGATCCGTTTTAAGTGTTTAATGTTAATGTTCACATCCGCCTGCACATTAGACTATTACAAACTGTCAAATCTGCTCAATAGATTTTGAACTTTATCTCAATGGCATATGGTTGAACATTTATTGAAGAAATTTGACAGTTTTAGAGACAGAGAAATTAATTGTATGTTGGAAATAAAGTTACCTACTGTACAGGTAAAACTTTCTTGTTGGAAACAGCGACTACAGCGAGTGTTCTAGATACCAAATTCGAGCTGCCGCTACAATAATTAATATTATTATTTTATTTTAGACAATATAAAAATTAAACTTCACTCACTTTGACGCTAAAAGCTAAAGTTCAATAAACTGCCAGCAAAAAATGCATTAAGGCAATCCAGAGCTCAATAGGAAGTAGGGCCGCGTTCTCGAAAAATCCAATAAGCTGCTACCTTCTGTCTTCGCAGCCAGGAATGTGAGGAATGCCGTTCATTACCGCTCGCCACCTCCGACTTGTTACCTATCCAATTTATCCGGGTTGGATTTAAAGGTCTATTTTTATACCGAAAGTCTTACAAGGATACAAATAGAATGTGTAACAAAATCTCTCGCTGCTTTGAATTTGATTGCATGTAATTATCGACTTGTGTCCGTAATACTATAGTTTGTTCAATATAGCTTGATACCTGTGACAGGAGTCATCAAAATGGAAGACGTGACTTTGTAAAAGCGTATGAATTTATTTAACTACATTAAAATAACATTATTTTTTTATAATCCATCACCTAATTTACTACAATAACTTTTGTGATTCTATTTTATACGTTAGATTAGGTTTATCCCAATAAAATCTTGCATAACATACATTTATCATAATTTTAAAATATTACAATAAAATAAACGTACTCCTTTACAAGGTCATTACAAATAAATACTAGTGTAGAGATAGTAAATCAAGTGAAGCTCAATTGATATTCAATTACCAATCGATTAATTTAACTTCCCATTTTTCATTATAGCTTTATTAAATAATTGTTGTATGACGTTTATATATAACTTCTAAATATTAGAAAAGAAAATCAATAGGCACATTAGATAGGATCAGTAGTTTATTACGATAATAATATTCAATTAATAACTTCAATTATCATTTGATGCAATTCCGTCAGTATTATCTCAACCCTAGGCATGAAAATTTGACATCTGTCACGGGTGTCCAGCTATAATGAACAGACTATTATTTTATCAACCGCTTCTAGAGCAGTCGCGTTGCAATTGTAATCAAAAAAAGCAACCACTACATTAGTGTTTTTCTTGGTAATAAGCCTGCCATATCTGAAATTAATTTCATTTGTTATATACCGACAAAGAAAAAAACAAATCACAAACAAAATATCTCTACGAAATGAGTAGTTTAATGGGAAAATACTTAAAATACACTAAATTCTTGTTTTAATTTTTATCTTCTTTTAAGTTCTATTCTTCTCAAGGCTTAAAGTCTCTACTAATTGTAGTATAAGATGTCAGAACAGCGATTTATATGAAATTTCTTTTGGAGTTCGTTACGCCAGTGTCAGAGGATTCAAACGGAGCTTCGGAAAGCTTGTCTTTAGGAATTTCTCAAATACTTTTATTAACTTTAAATCAATACCTATTGGAAAATTAAAATCTTAGTGTAATTTAAGATTCCACTCAGTTATTAACGAGCGTAGCAAAATGAGTTTGTAGCTACGGCGTAGGCAGCTACGCATTTTTATCGTAGTATTAGTTATTCTGTGTCGTAGTCTCGTAGGGCACACAGCTGTTTAACATAAAATATCAATACTTGTATATATGTATATATATTTCTTTTTACCACTTTATTTCCATACTATTGATATTATGAAACAGCTCTCTATGACAGTCCGTTAGACAGTTTGTTCATTCGATTTTGTTATGTATCATAATATTTACTACTAAATTGAAATAATGTTTGATTAAATTATTATTTTATTTTGAAGAAAGCAATAGTTTAAGAGGGCTGTGGTTACAAAGACACTGAAGTATTGGTCGTCCTACATTTGAATTGTAACTAGTATACCTACCATCAACTATTTAGATCGGGTGCGATCCGTTTCACACTTTCAACATTTCACTACCTAAAAAAATCTGAACGTTAAAAAAGTTAACACGTACGTTCGTACGCCAAACAACAACATTTCCCAAATCGACTTCCAGTCAACACAGGTTCAACAGTATTGTATATCCAATTAAAATGTTCTCGCGCAAAGCCTGGGAGATGGCATTTTTGCAAACGCCCCGCCATCGCCATCGTGCCTGGATTGAACTTTTCTAATTAGGGAGGTGTCACTGACCTCCGTTGGAATATCGCTGCATTTTTTTTCCTATACAAACAGTGGGAGTGTTTGTGAGATTTAAAACGAGAGAAACCTATGTCAAACATTTTGTTAACGTGTGAAATTGCACTTTTACTTTTTGACTAGCTGTGCTCGCGACTCGCATATAATTTGGCTTCTGATTTTCCATTTTACGGAAACATTAATTTATTATTCAATGTAATGCCTATTATTTTGACTGGTTCTAATAACCCTTTAACCTACATTGGAATGCAATAATTCGGCTCTGCTCTGACTTGAATATAATTATTGTGTATAAAATTGTATCTATTGTTCAAATTTTTTATATTTAGCTTCTCTCTCTCTCTTTCTTTCATTCCTCTCAGGCTTTCTCAAAATCCAAACAGGTCTTACATGGTTTAGTTTGAAATAAATTTTAGATTATAATTATTTCGATTTTTTTATACTTAGTTAATTTTTATACATAAAACTATACGCAAAAATTGCCTCTGAGACTTATATTTCCATACAGAAATCCTATAACTATGCTGCTGTTATGTTCGTAATAAGTGTTTTTTACAGTATTTCATGTAGTTTTTATGATTAATAACCACCAATTACTCTGTATGAAACGAAATCAAAAAATATGAAGTCGTCAAAGAACAACGAAAATGGCGCAACGACACAAATAATGCGGCGCAAACAACACGGCAATATAGATTTATTGCTAGAATTTTTTACGGAGAGCGTATGGTACAAGTCATAGGACAATAATTTCTCCAGGTATCTCGACATTATGCTGAGTGGAGACCGATTCAACACCACGTCTAGTTCTAAGTCTTTTGTCCATGTTGCTGTTACTAATTTAAGTGGTTATGAATAAAAATTTTCTATTCTATTTCTATTTCAATACAGGTGGTGCATGCCTCCGTCTCACAAGGATACACATAGAATGTGCAAAATTTCTCGCTCTTTTGAATTTGATTGCAAAACTACACATATACTTTATCTATTAACATAAACAGTTTACAAAACATATTTTCTTTTACAGACAATGTCACAATAATTAGTGTAAGTAGTTATTATTGGGATTGTTACCATGTTTTTTGTTGTAATACAAGTCATAAGGCAATCCAGTTGGTGCATGCCATTGTGCCTAAATATTGGATAATAAAAAACAATAACAACTATAAACCCATTTTACCTACATTTTAGAATACATTTATTTGCTACATGTACAAAAATACTATATGTTTTAAGAAGCCTCGGTGGCTCAATGACAAAGCGATATCCGAGGCTCCCGCTTTCCATTCTCATGTAGGGCAGTGTGTTTAGAGTTTCATAGCCCGGGTTTGTGATTACCAACCCGCTTATTAAGTCTAATGGGTGATCCCATCGATTGTAGTGTTGACTTGATTTCAATGATAAAAGTCTGCCCAGCAGTGGGATAGACATAGGGTAATTTTATTTTAAAATAAAATATTACTTTACTTAGGTCAAAATTTACACTCAAAACTAGCTTCAAACCTAAATGTAGTGTCAAGGCTATGATTTGTTCAAACATCAGAATTCGACCAATCACAATCGCGACACGAGCTTTATTCTATTTAAAACGCTCTCAGCTCATAAATTGGAACGCATTTTTTTTTATAAAACAGTAAATGAGCTGACTGCGGAGCACAGGCGTCACCATGGCAATGATTTGGGAGCGAATTGGATGGAAGTGCTGTGTTTGATTGAGGTGAATTTCATATGAAAAAATAATAATAATGTCTGTGTGTATGTACGCCGAACATAAATATAGTAAGTACCTAAATAGTTTATATCGATCGATTTATATCGATCGGGTCTTTAAGTGGGGATCTGAAAACCTGGTCGAGTTTAATGCCAGCAAAACTCAGGTTTGTGCATTTTCGTCCAAGTTAACTCCCTTCCTTACTCCTCCCTCTCTTCAGAACTCTCCGTTATCCATTTCGATGGACCTCAGCATTCTTGGCATGAACATCGGCCAGGAACTGAACCCAAAATGCTACATCGAGAGTGTTATTTTAACTGCCTCCCGTAAGTTGGGTATTCTCAATAAGGTGAGGCGGTTTTTCACTCCCGAGCAGCGCTGTTTGCTGTATAAGACTCAGGTGCGATCGAGTATGGAGTATTGTTCCCATCTATGGGACGGCTCCGCTAAATACCTCTTCGATGCACTTGATAGACTGCAAAGGCGAGCGGTACGCATTATTGGAGATGCTGAGGTTACAGCCTCTCTAGAGGACCTCCAGCTGCGAAGAGACATTGCTTCTCTCAGTGTCTTCTACCGGAATTACTACGGTGAGTGTTCTGAAGAACTTTTTGATCTAATCCCGCCTTCTCCTTTCCTCTCCCGGACTACACGTGCTGGTCTTAGGAACCACCATCATACTGTACAGACAATCAGTATTCGTACCAAAAAATTTGGCAAGTCGTTCCTCTGTAAGATCATTCGGCTTTGGAATTCTTTGCCGGCGCATGTGTTTTCCAGCTCCTATAGTCCCGGGTCTTTTAAGCGGGGCGTGAAACGGCATTTATGCAGGCCGTCATGAATGGGCGCGCTTGTTAACGTGCGTGTTCCACGGTGAGGAGCGCTCTCATTATTTTGGACTGCATCGGCTGCTTACCATCAGGCAAGATGTGGTCACTATGACGTGTCAATATAAAAAAAAAATATATATATATATTGTCCCGTTGGGCTATGGCCCCATCATTGAAATCATGTCATTGCTACAATTGATCGGTATTGGCTCATCACGCTAGGCAAATTCGAGTTGGTGATCACAAACCTGGGCTATGCATCGGAAAATCCGAAACACACTTTGCCCGGGGTCTAGTTCACAAAATCGGCAGTCACAACATTGACGGCTAATACGACAAAATGTTGAGATCAAAAATAATAAAATTTTTCATCTGTGCTATGTAGCTTGTTAATAGCTTTTAAACAAAGTTTATTGTTAAAAAAACACAAATGTTGAAAAAATTTCCACGAGTAGGATTTGAACCTGCACGCTTCTGACATTCCGGGTCAGGTGCTCTTCCAATTGAGCTATCGTGGTTCTAACCAGCTCGCCGAAATTATTCAACACTTTTTACTTTCTAAGCCAAAGGCGCCCATTCAATGTCAACAACTACCGTCACTAACATCCGATCATAATATTTTTACAAATATTAAGTTACATAATAAGTTAACTAATTTATAATTAATATTAAGTTTTACAGATATTACATTTAGTGACGGTAGTTGTTGACATTGAATGGGCGCCTTTGGCTTACAAAGTAAAAAGTGTTGAATAATTTCGGAGCTGGTTAGAACCACGATAGCTCAATTGGAAGAGCACCTGACCCGGAATGTCAGAAAGGTGCAGGTTCAAATCCTACTCGAGGAATTTTTTTCAACATTTGTGTTTTTGTAATTTGTTCGCAACAAAATTTGCGTTAAAAAATATTTGAACATTTTAAGTCTATTGTTGTATAAATTGTAATAACACTCACAATTCGTACCCCAAAAACCATACCTACATCTCCCACCATGGACGAAAAAACGAACCATTTGCAATGAAACTTGTCCGTAACACATATGTACAACTGCCGATATGTGAGTACATAACCGCTGTATACATCAGCCGACATTCCTTACGGTAGTAAATGACAATTAAGGCTACAGCGCTGCAGCGGCCCACTGCGTTTCATGCTGCATTTCGAATTGCCTCGCCATTCTCTATCTGCACTGGATTTATAGACCACTCAATGTATCGAAGTTTAGTACATGCTTCAGGGTGTAAGTGGCTTTAGTTTGATATACAGGTGCACCTGTCCTAAATTAGAGCATGATGTAGGTAATTTAGTTTCTATGCTTGGCGAGATAAATGCTTAACATCTGACGTCTTGGTCATATTGAAAGGAGAGGCAATAATTGAAGTGTGAGGAAAGTACGTTTAGGTTGAATGGACAGACAACGCCTAGTGGATTGCCTTAAATAAGATAAAAATAAAGAGCTCGATGGCGCAGTGGTTATCGCACCCGGTCAGTGATTGCTGAGGTTAAGCAACTTTTGCAAAGGCCGGTCATCGGATGGGTGACCAAAAATATGATAAATTTGCTTCGAAAGGCGCGTAAAGCCTTTGGTCCCGGCTGCATCAGCAGTCGAGAACAACCACCAATTCGCACTGGGCCCGCGTGGTGGTTTATGGCTCTATCCACAGTAGAGATGATAAATATATTCATTAACCATTAAAATAAACTAATAAAAAAAAATATCACTAACATTCAATAATTGAAATTAACAATATCAGTTGAATGGTTGAAAATATTAGTTAACGTCGCGCGCGGCGAATGGCGCCGAGCGAACCGCGGAGGCACCCGACAGACGACGAGCGACAGAGACACGACATCAGCTATCAGTTGACGTCAAATCTAAATTGACCCCTAACTATGATTGGCTAAAGCACATTTTTCTTTGATATGTTTTTTATTCTTTTTCAACTTGTCATTTATTGAATAATTTTGGATGCACTCGATTGTATGTTCTTTCACTATAGAAATAAAAGTCTTTTTATTTATTACGATTTATCGTTCGTTCGCCATGTAATATTTTTAACTGATATTTTGATATGATATTTTTATTGTTTAGCAGTCGGTGGTTGATCGTTGTGTAGATAGGATTGCGTGGCGATTCGAGTGCAATATCGATGTTGTTAGCTGATGTTAATTAATTTTATACAGTTCTTAGTTGATTAAGTAAGTAGGTAATTAGGTTTTCATTGAACATTAATAAAATGCCAAGACGTCATACAGAAATTTGAAGTCATTTTGGAAAGTGTAGTGAAGAGGACAAAATTGCATGTTGCAGAATATATTTATAATTATAGGTCTTTAGTTTTTAATTTCTAATTATTTTTCTTTGTTTTTTTCAAGTTTAGTTCTGTATTTAAATTTGTTTAGAATAATATTTATAGGAACTAAAATTATTAAAGAGGGGTGAATCTTCCATTTGAATAATTACAAAAAAAGTTGTATACGGCAGCGCCATGTTCCGTAGGAGGAACCTCAGTTACTAATTAGTTATCCATATAATGTCACTAGATGGCGGTAGTATAGATAGCATTTTAAATTAATAAATTACTTTTAGTTATTTTCTAGTAACTTACTTATAACCATAACTTTTGTCATATCCTTAAGAAGCTCGGTGGCCTAGCGGCTACGACGACGCATCGTGCTGTATAGAGAAATAGAGAAAGCCTAAGTTCGATCTTCGAAAATAATTTAATATTTTTTTGAATTTTATGTTCATTTATAAGTTTTTAATATGTTTATATAAATCTTACAATAATAATATACACAAAAAAAAGTAACTATTTTTTTGGAAATATTATATATATTTTTAGCGCCATCTCTCTATCCCATCTTTTTTTCTATGAGAGGCACATCTATAATATTATACAATATAGTCTATAATTATTAATGTTTAAAATTAGTATGAAGGAAAGTTCATTGAATAGTAAAGTAATAGTAAAGTAACACTTTAAAAGAATTATTCAATTTAACGTACATGTGTTTAAAGTTACTACTTCGATAAAATTATTAACTGATATTTTCAACCATTAAAATTAACAGTTAAAAATATTTATCAATTAACTTTTAACGAATAAATATTTTCAACCATTAACGCCATCTCTAATCCACAGGAAAGGCTCGGGACATATAATAAGCTGTTGCGAGTGAGAGAAAGACAGGAAAATTATATGTTTAATTTGCATGTTTATATTTCCATTGGTAATTTTTTTATTTTAAAATGTCCCGACAGACATTGTCCTGTCAAAACTTTAATATACGTGATCGGTTTGAATTTAGATTTCTTAGATATTTTTTGAGTTTTCACTTATTTTTTTAATAAATCATCCTTGTATTAGAACGAACAAAACAATACAACAAATTCAAATCGGTCAAGCCGTTTTTGAGTCTTACCGAGACTAACAAACAGCAATTTATTTTTATTTATAATTATAGATAATTAAAAAGCTAGCTTAATATTTTTAAACTTTCGCGTTTTTTACCAAACAAAAAAAATTACATTGTTTAACTCTTTGTATCTAGAGTTTGACTTACCCGTGCTCCATTAATCTTGTGGATGGCTGTAGCTTAAATGGCATCCAAAAGTTTTAATGATAGAACAACTAATTTGCGTTTGTAGTCAGACGTGTCTATAAAGTCTCAAATCCTGGAAGTTTTTGAAGAGTTCAAACATGTCTCCTTCAAACCTGTCCGTTCTATCTCACCTCATTTTATTTCATTCTCACCCTAGCCGTCTGTGCCCTAAAACTAGATACAAGGTAAAGGTAATACACACGTTTGTATAGCAACCACGCATAGCAATAACTTTAAAGGAATCATTTATGGAAGATTCATTGAAGTGATTCATAATACTGTTTTTGGCCCATTCTCTGTAATATACGGGGCACTGGCGACGCCGGCGCCGTAACGCGAAGTAAAGTCTTATGTTTGGATATATTTTATGTAAATACCCCTTTCCTTTGCACAATAACATGACGGATTGCATGTTTTACTTATACAAATGGCACCTTTACCATGGAATCTCGAACCAAAGTCTAACAATTACATTTTTTTATCTATGGTACTGATGGCGCGGGCGATGCTATAATTTATAGTGGACCGTATTTTTTATTGGCGTTATACTGGGTGAGGCTTTGAACTGCGAGGGATGGCGACGAGGGCAATGGGTAAACAGTTCGATCTGAACCGGCACCAGGTTTGTGGCCGGTGGACGAACTTGGCTGGAACATGGTTCTGGACCACCAGCGCGTGGTCTCTCACAGGTACTAGGTCTTAACACTCGTAACGCGGTATTAGCTATCAAACGACCAAAAATGGAGATCTCCTTTAAGTGCGAGCGGTCATCTTTTCAAAGCCCTGTCGTTGCACTAATTTGCGATTGCAGCCGCAGCGAGCTCGTCAGCGTGCGGCGTTCTATATTGCGGTCTCGCTCTTGTGTGAGAAAGGTATGTATTGGAGGGAGATGGGTAAAGGAAGTTAGTAAAGCGCCAATCAAACTACTTTTATCAAATATTAAAATATTACGATAGCGAAGAATGCATTTGCGCGGAAAATTCAAAAGTTACCAACTGGCGCAACGAAGTACCTATATTAAATATTAGAAGTGTTTCAAATGTTGCGCTTAGCTTTTATCCCCCTAATAATAAGGCCAAAGGTGGAAGTACACTTCCCCCAGAAGCCCTTAAGAACTTGGCTATCTTATCTCTGACTGTCGTTTCTTCGTTTCACAACAATGCTAACATTGGTGTAATGATACTCAGATGAACCCAAAGCCGTATACGCTTATTACCATTTGTCCTTCTGGGAATCGAGCTCGAGATCTCTGGATTTGAAACTGGTTCTTTAAACATAGTTTTGTTGATATAAGTGATAAAATTGAAGAGATCGGCCGCGCAAGCAATTGGCGCGATTATGCCTTTGCAGAGGGATGGTGGGAAACCGCCAGGGATCGAGAAAAGTGGAAAGGAAGATCTAAAGGTGGAGGGGAAGACCATTGCTGAGCAGTAGGACGAAAAGGCTAATAAAAACATAGCGATAAAAGTGTGAGTTACGATACCGTAGTAGTGATTGCGGGTACCGCGCGCCATACGCACGTGAGGCAATCTGTTAAAATTCCTGTGCGGCCCTGTCACGTTTTTGATGCCAACAAATTTTTACCGTTTGACACATATGACATCAAAGCGGCAGCGACGCCTTAATCTTCGAGGACGTTCCTGTAATTTGTTACGCGTTAAAAGGTGTACATAATTTTACAGGCGGCGAAATATTTTGCTAATGATTGTGTCAAAATTTTGACGAACCTACGAAGACGTGTACTTGCCTTGCCTTGATGTGTTAATTCGAATCACGTTTAATTTGTTATTTGTACATATAGATGAACATTATTTTACTTATCTTATCTTTGTAGGGCAGATATTTTCCTTTCCCAGTAGAACTTTGACTCATCGGGATAATTTGTGTAACCCCATCCTTCACTTCTCTTCCTCCCAAAGATGTATGTTTGATTAGCAATATCTCAATAAGAAATTTTAGATATTGTTTCCTACATATAACAGAATATCTCCCACTGGGGTGCCACTAAGCCCCATCTTCGGTTCTTCTTAACCAACTGCTGCCAGCCAGCCAGATATATCGTCGCATCACGTCGCAGAGCGTCCTTCTTTTATAAAATTATTTAATTAATACTTTTTAAGTATTTTGATCTATACTAATCTATATCTATATAATATTATAAAGCTGAAGAGTTTGTTTGTTTGTTTGTTTGTTTGTTTGAACGCGCTAATCTCAGGAACTACTGGTTCGAATTGAAAAATTCTTTTTGTGTTGAATAGTCCATTTATTGAGGAAGGCTATAGATTATATTACATCACGCTATGACTAATAGGTGTGGAACAGTCGCTAATTAACGCGGGTAAAACCACAGGGCACAGCTAGTAGACAAATAAAACAGAGCCTGTGTCAGCAGGATTATGGCAACGATCCTAAGAATGCTGGCAACTTTTAATAACCTCTTTGGAAAGTAAAACAAATGTTAATAGTATAGGAAAGAAAAACAAGAAGCCCTTGGTCACCTAAATAAAAGGGTGGAAAAGGATCGGGCAGCGAAGCGACCGTATTTTGTCCAACAAGACCTGAATCCAACAAGATCTAAATCCAAAAGGAAGAAAGCGTTTAACAGCTCAAGAAAGAAAGGTCTTTTGGTTTCGGAGGCCAAAAACGTCTTTGGGTCGTATATCCATCAAAGTAAGTAAGTAGGGTACTCGTTCAAATCACGTCTGGACGGCTACCATCTATTTCACAACGTAGCTCATTGAACAACATTATGGTGTTCTGGTTGGAAAGTGTGTAAGATACAGTAAAATTACTGAGCAAAGAGGTATAATAACTAATGCCTTAGGATCAGCAAAAGTGAGCTGTAATCATCCATTATTGTATATAAAGTTCCAAGAGTCAACAGACTGTGGCTAGGCGGCTAGCTGGACCATTTCCTACCAATTCAGACAAATAAAAAAAGAGAAACACACATAAAAATATGTTTTGTCCTGATAAAAAGCGATTTTTGCTCTCGAATAATGCTTTTTTATTTTGTTATTTGATTCAGTGCCAAATCGACTTTTCGCTATGACCGCTGCTTTTGTGACGTCATAAACAGCCACCGACAACACAATCTCGACGATATCGTCAAATCATCTATAATTATAGCAGGTGGTATACGTAGAAACAATAAAAATATAAATTTAAAAAAAACTTTTTTAAAAGAAGCTTTTATTTCTTATTAATAAAAAAATAACTAAAAAGTTTAAAATAATTTAAACCTGATAATAAGACAAAAATACCATTGTATAGGTACCTACATTGCAACCTTTACGATAATTAACCTTCTTCGTCTACGTCACAATAATCCCATATCGTACAAACCTAATTTCATATTTTTATTAAAGCCTAAAACTGTACACCTTATATTAAATCTTTGCGTTTTTATCACTGACCCAATTTTTTTATAAATAAAAGCGTATTTTTTCTTTTAATTTTATGTTTAACTTTTTAGTATTTTTGATACTAATAGATTGACTACGGCGTAGTTCGTAGCGCGTAGCAGTGTTTTTCCTTTATGTAGTCTGTAGTACGCTCACAATGTGTTGTTTTAAGCACTTAAAGCTGTATGTATTTTATATTTTAATAACTTTACATATCAATTAATTATGTAATTACTGGTTAGTTGTTTGTAACATTTTTCATTCTTCCTATGGCCATCTTCCAGCTTCATCATCAGACCATGGTTACCATCTAGCACCAAAGTACTCGTCAAGACGAATCAGACGAGCCCAAACTCGATGGGGTTGTGTCGTTTAATTGCCGGGTTCCTATAGCCATCTTCCGGTTCCATCATCAGATCAGCTCCATGTCATAATAATTTTGCATTGTCATCCGACACATGCATGCAAAAATTTCAGCTCAATCAGTAACCGGGAATTGGATCAAATTTAATTTGCAAGATTTGATTACAGACAAAGTTACACATCGGGACAGGTGAAACTAAATAAAAGCTTGTAATTAATAAGACATGACTGCGAAGGTGTTTGTCACGGGTGCTGTCATATTTTTTTGTATTGGAATTGTAGTAGTCGTACCACAAGAGGTTAAATAGACTGTGCTCGTTTTATTATGCATAAAACATACAAAACAACCGCAAAACATGATTCGAAGTTTTACGTTCGAATTTCGAACGCAGCGGCAGCATGGCAGCAGCACACAAAGTCGTAGCACAGTCGTAGTACACATTATTTATTTCAACTAATACGTAATAGGTCGGAGGAAAAGTCTTTTTGCATAAAGTATGTATAAACTTGTAGTAAAATTTCTTTGGCTGTACTATTTGTATCTGGCTGGTTTCGATGACATTAAAAAAAAGGTTACATTCTTAGGCAAAGAAACATTGTTAATTGTTGTTTCCAGCTATTTTTCATTTGTTTTTCTTTCTGTCAAAATGAGTAAATCAAATGAAGAAATTCGATACATTTTAAATTTGTATTACAAATAAAACAAAAATGCGACGTTAGCCGTCAAAAATTTTTGTGACCTATATGGACCTAATACAGTGTCAGTAAGAGTAGCACAAAGTTGGTTTAGGCGTTTTCAATCCGGGAACTTTGATATCAAAGATGCACCTCGCTCTGGTCGCCCAGTTATTGATAAAATTTACGCCATTTTTGAAAAAGTGGAGCAAGATCGGCATATCAGTTCAGTTACGACCGATCAGTTACGACGTAGTTGAAGAACTGGAAATTGATCATAAAACAGTTTTGACTCATTTGAAAAAAGCTGGGTACACAAAAAATCTCGATATTTGGGTGCCTCACTAGCTCACTGAAAGAAATCTAATGAACCGTGTAATCATTTGCGATTCTTTATTAAGACGTAATAAAACTGAACCGTTATTGAAGAGATTTATAACTGGTGATGAAAAGTGGATCACATACAACAAGAACGTGCGAAAAAGTTCTTGGTCCAAGGTTGGTCAGGCTTCACAGACTGTGCCAAAGCCAGGGTTAACTCGGAATAAGGTGATGCTGTGTCTATGGTGGGATTGGCAGGGCATTGTTCATAATGAGCTTTTACCGCCGGGCAGAACCATCGATTCGGATCTCTACTGCCAACCACTGATGAGATTAAAGCAAGAAGTTGAGAGAAAGCGGCCGGAGTTGATTTATAGAAAGGGCGTGGTCTTTAATCACAATAACGCTAGAACACACATATCTTTAGCCACTCATCAATCATTAAGAGAGTTTGACTGGGAGGTGTTAATGCATCCACCATATAGCCCTGACCTTGCACTTTCTGATTAGCACTTGCACACCTGTTTCGGTCTCTTCAGAATTCTTTAGGCAGTAGTAGGTTAACATAAAGAGAGGACTGCCAACACTACTTGTCGCGGTATTTTGATCAAAGTCCTAATTTCTACAGCAACGGGATCATGTCACTACCTACAAAATGGCGCATATACTATAGTTAAATGTAAATAAACTTTGAAAAAAAAATCTTGATATATAAAATATCATATTAAATACGAAGAAACTTTTCCCTTCCTGACTTAATATTTATACATTGTCAAATTATTAAAAAGAAATTAAAGAATGAAATCGACAGCTAATGTTTGTATTGTGGGATTTATTACGAAAACTATCTCAAAAACTAGGATTTTGTCACTCCTTCTTCGAGAGCGATTGAGACCGAAATGACACAATTGACTTCTTTTTTTTCGGGACGTGCTAATAACGTATCTATTAATTTTTTACTTTTATACTATCCTAATGTCAAGTATCTAACTCTGCCACACATAATTGTGTTACAGTACGGTTTTACGGAGAATATATTCAAATTATGCATTCCCCAAATCTTGGATTTAGTTATTGTCACGGATCTTAAGCAAAGCTTAGTGTGAAAGGCTCGGTGTACCGCAAGTTGGATCATGCATTTGTGAAACCAAAATAGTTCGTCGTATCAAAAGATTTGATAAATGGGTATTTATATATAAGGTCATTTTTTATCAACTGCAAATATTTTGACCAAACATCATATATCAGAGATATAATAATAAAGCATTTAAAAAAAATTCAAGCTAGTTTTTTTTTTACTTTTCCTGACTCAAAAATTGTAATATTTTTAAGAACGGCCTCTCTGTCGGCTCTTTTGAATGAAACTAGGGGCACGTGTAAGCGGTGAAGTCATTGCGGCGTCTCTATTTCTACTCCTTTGAATTGAAACTACCGAAAGTGCTTTATTTTTCTTTTTAATCGAAATGTCTTTTGGCGTTTTTCTTGAAAAGTAGCGTATTAAAAATAAAGGTTTTTTCATAAAAATAGTTTATATATGTTGTTGAATTTATACCCACAATATTTGCAGTTGATAAAATGTGACCTTATATAGGTCTGTGGTATTTATACACTTTTATACTTTCGCGTTCTATTTTGAACAATGCTTTTAACGGGTGTAACGCATATTACTTAGGTATTATAGGCACACTTTTTAATACCTGATGTTTCAATCGAGTTTGGTTGGCCCTATAAGGTGCCCTCTGCGACGGTTAGTGTCAAGAATTTGTATTTATTTACAAAATATATTTTCGCTAAGCTCATTAACGTTTCCAATGTATAACATAAAGTAAAAAAAATATGAAGAAATAAGCGAGTGAGTAAAACCCACAAGGGAGTTTCACGTTTACAACTTAAGTTGTAAGTAAGCATAAGCTTAAGATTATTTTATACTAGCTGACCCGGCGGACTTCGTACCGCTTTGACAGTTTCCATCAGTGAGTTAAATAATGTATATCAATGGTTTCCATGACATCAAAACAAACAAATCATTTTGTATTGGAAAATTAAATTGTCGTTTTTAGTATTTTATTTAATACTATTTTTTTTAAATATAGCCTCTGTTACTCAGCGCTAATGTAGCATTCTAATGGTGAAAGATTTTTTTTTAAATTGGTCCAGTAGTTTTCGAGTTTATTCGTTGCAAACATACATACATACATACATACATACAAAAATACAAAGGTTTCCTCTTTATAATATTAGTACAGACAAGATAACGCATATCATATCAAATAGTCATATACTTATACACACTTTCAAGTCCTTCTCCCAATAAAGGGTAGACAGACCATTCAGACCATTTAAACCATTAGTGACCTCATAACCATAGTAGGGCCAAGGTGGAATCAAGGTGGAACATCAGTGACAGGTTGCTAGCCGATCGCATGACGTGCAAGCATATTTGAACCCTTGTCCCTTTGTCAGCAAGCTCGGGAAGTTAGGCAGCGGATACATTATTTTTACGTCCAATACCAGCATGGGAAATGGTATAGTCAGGCAGTCCTAAACACGTTAACCCTTTAACGGGCAAAACATTTGCAATTTTTGATTGCTTTTCAATCTTATTACAAGTGAATAAAGTTTAATATTCGGCGGCAACATAGCTGCCATTGCCTTCGAAAGGGTACGTATTTACATTAATTTCGCTATTCTTTCAACTCTTTGCCAAGGAAGTTTCATTGGTTTCGTATACCACCAATGTAAGCATACCCCAAAGCATTTTCCACTCAAGCTGTCCAAACATGTTTCGCAAAGGTCATAACCCTTGCATATTATCACACGCCGCGTCAGCACGCTCCGAAACACTTAGGTGCAAGATGCCAAATCGCTTTGACTTGGTTTAAATGCCAAAACAGCCCGACGTGATGCCAACGGTGCGTGCCAAATACTCGTGTGCTCCAACCCTAATGAGTGGTATGGTGATTTGGCTTGTGTGTTCACTGTTTACGTCTTTATTGGAAAGTTTGATAGGTCGGACAACTAAGTACAGCTGCAACTAATTAGTAGTATACTTACTCGTGATTCAAACGTAAGAGAGTGAGAAACAAGCACTTACAAAACAGACTTAGAAATGTAAATATGAAACCCATATTAATAATTGCACTTCGGAAAAGTGTTAGAAAAATTTCCATGAGCGGGATTTGAACAGTGGTGTGCGTGTTTAAATCTGATATGCCAGGTCAAATACACTTGCAATCATGCTGTCATGGCTCTGTTCATACCTCACACACCACATACCAGCTCATGTTATGTCCCCACTGCTGGGACACAAGCCTTCCCTATGGATG
The DNA here is from genome assembly GCA_963082485.1 of Eudonia mercurella. Taxonomy (NCBI): domain Eukaryota; kingdom Metazoa; phylum Arthropoda; class Insecta; order Lepidoptera; family Crambidae; genus Eudonia; species Eudonia mercurella. The sequence goes on along the minus strand of OY720023.1, from coordinate 24,124,969 downwards.
GATAGGGAGAACGGGCCATAAACCACCACGCGGGCCCAATACGGATTGGTGGTTATTAACGACTGCTAATGCAGCCGGGACCAAGAGCTTTACGGGCCTTCCGAAGCACGAAAGAGCTCGAGATAATACATTTTTGGTCACTTATCCGATCCGCACCCAACCCAGAATACCAATCCATATGTCCTATTTATTTCTACCACAAGTAGCAATGTCTAGCATTGCTGTGTTAGGCTTTCTAGATCCAGTGAAATTACGGGTAAAAAAGCATTTACAATGACATTATGATGCCATATGTTAAGAGAAAGTTAAGAGAAATGGACTAAGTTAGTAACAGAATGGTATCCAAGAGATAGCAAAAGAAATAGAGGCAGACAAACCAAAAGATGGGAAGATGACTTCAAGAAAATAGCTGGTCCAATATGGACCCGTTTAGCAAGCGAGAGGAATACGTGGAAATCTTTAGAGGAGGCCTTTGTCGACAGACAAGCTGTTTCATACAAACATCCAGTTGCCGATCATTCAAATGCAAGTTAGAATTGATTAAATTAATTTAGTTTTTAGTAAGTAGGCATGTATTAATTGTAAGGAAAGAAACAGCAATAAAGGCTATTTTATTTTATTTTATTTATTTATTATGATGCCCTTGGTGATGCAATTGGAAGAGCAGACGCTTTGATTGTGAGTTTTTAGGTTTTGAAAAACTACTAGGTACTTACCACAGTTTGGGTATTTTTACGGTATAGCTATCATGTAACTTGCTTGCCTTAAAGTATCTCCATTTTTCTTGATAAATTCGAATCTAAGTTAGATATAATTTTTGATATTGTTTTAATTTTGTTACTATGTATTTACAACACAAATGATTTTGTTCACGAATAAATGAATTAAATTTAGATTAAAGAGAACCTACCAAATAATTTCAATCGTGACATCGGCATTTAGGTATAAAACGTTCTTCACCAAAAAAAATACTTACCTCGCCATTATGAGGCCCACAGTATTTCACGCATAATTTCCGTAATATATGTACATATTTCCACAATACGGTAAGCAAATTAGGCTCCTATTATTCACCCCGTCTGGATTGGTGTTAATAACCGCGCAGCATCGAACCCCTGACAGGGGTCTCCTATTGAAAAGAGCTTGTATTATTCCCCCTTTTCACCTTTTTTTTCTTCTTTTTTTTACACAACGGGTGACGTTAAGGCTGTAGATTGAATCGTACTTTGAACGGAATTCTCGACTGCTGAGGTTTTTGGCTATGTTATATTTTTACCGTCGGACTGTCGGTAAGATATAAAAATTATCTTATCTCTTAATTTTTAGAACACCGCAATGTTACTAACATTGTTGTTATGGCAAGACATGGTTGGCATGGGTAAAACATTTATTGCTACTCTTTAACAAATATTACAAATATCTATCTATATCTATATATATAAAATCAATTGCTGTTCGTTAGTCTCGCTAAAACTCGAGAATGGCTGGACCGATTTGGCTAATTTTGATTTTAAAATATTTGTGGAAGTTCAGGGCAGGTTTAAATGGTGAGAAACATAAATAATAAGTAACGGATAATACTAAAAACGACAATTTAATTTTCCAATACAAAATTATTTGTTTGTCATAGAAACTGTCAAAGCGGTACGAAGTCCGTCGGGTCAGCTAGTTATTAATATTATTATTGACATGGTTGTCTAACCAGGTGAACCTTACTTTAAAATGGGGTCCTCGAGGTTTTTTCTTTGGAGAGCATTTGCTGTTTGCCACAAACGGCATTTTCAGCTTCACCGGACATTTTTGGGGGTGGCGAGAAACTTAAAGGGCTTCTCAAGCCGACTGATCGAACGGCATCACGCAAGCGTGTCCCCGTTTCCTACTAGATTCTCCGAGGGGTCCTTTCTTAACGAGGTCTGAAGAAGCGACTTGCGGGTCGACAAGGTGAGGACATAGAATATCCCGATGGGTCGAAGTGCTACTGCAAGAGGGAAACCTCAGCAGGTCCCACTAAGATAAGATAAGATAAGGTAAGGACAGCTAGTGAAGCATAATTTTGCTCCACTGCTGTCATCGCTAGGGTATAACCGCCTCTGTGGTCTAGCGGCTAAGACCACCGGTTTAGACCCAGAGGTCCCGGGTTCGATTCCCAGCGGGGGACCAAAACGGGGACTAAAACGAGTACATGTTTGTGTACTCGTTTTGGTTGGTGGTAGGGCTTGTTTGTCCGCCTGGCTAGCTACCACCATCTTATCTAAATATGTCACCATAACATCACACAGGTGATAGTCAGTGCCTCAAAAGTTGAGGATCCCGGGTGAAGTGCGCTTCCATCATTGACCTTATCATCACTTAACATCAGGTGAATTCAAGGCACTATGCTTACCCGTTAATTTATAAAAAAATACCCATCTGAACTCTGCATCAGGCAGAGCAGAGTCTTTTCTCAACACTTATAAAAAACTAGAACTTACCCTAACTACCCCTTTCTCTCTGTCTCTCTGTCTCTCGGACGGAATCTCAATTTAATCGCCAGGCTTATAGTTTATAACGAGTCGTCGACTAATATTATGATCATCGTCAATATTTATTTCGTTATTTCTTCGAAACGACCCCGGCTTACAGCTGTCGTCTCTGCTGCCGCTGCCGCTTCGTTCGTTTCGACGGCACCGATTACGGTGATAATCTTGAAACATTCCGAGTTAGAAAAACGAGTTTTAATAAATCCGGTCTAACACGATCGCCTTAAACAGGCGCAACAATCGGCGTTAAGGGTCAAATTTGATCGTGGTCGAAGCGCTTGATTATATCAGCTCGTTTTGAAAAGGCTACTAACCAAACCAAGTAGGTACAATAACTTGTTAAATGCTGAGAAACGAACCTTGGCCTTCTAGGTATAAGACCTGTAGTCTAACAACTATACTAAAAAGGCGGCTTTCCTCACCTAAGGTAAAATATATTTCAGAGCGAAACATGTAGTGATTCTACCTTTTCTACTTTAGCAAGTGCGGGCACTTAAACTCTTACATCTTTTGTGTGGGATTTTGAATAAGCTTAAGTTGGACATATTGTGCTCAGCTTAAGGCGTCATTCTTTGATGTTTATTGTTATTCTTCAATGGATTTTGCTCGCAAGAATAGTATGTAACTATTTATAAATATTTTTGCGAAGAAGAGATGATTTAGTTTTTCTATAAATAGCACAATACTTATTAATATCTCTCTATGGCTTTATGGCATGCCTATCATTCTTAGACCCAGAGGTCACAGACTCGATACTGTGCGGCTTCCATTGAGAATTTAAAATAGTAGCTAGATTTGAGTTTTAAAATGTAAAGGATTTCCTGATTTTCGTTGAAATTCATTTAAAGGTCTTAAAATATATAGTGTCTATTAAAATAAGCTAAAGTAAAGTAAAACAAATAACCTATAGCTGTACCCCCCCGTGTGGTGCCGGGGGTAAAGAATTGCACCACCCCATTCTTCCCGTGGGTGTCGTAGAAGGCGACTATGGGACCATTCCAGAGGATGGGCAGCAGCGTCTCTCTGTGATTATTCTCACCTTACTGCGATCGCCAACCCGCCTGCCAAGCGTGGCGATTATGGCAAATTCCCCCTCAAATGATTTATCCTTGAGGGAGGCCTTTGTCCAGCAGTGGACGTCTTCTTGGCTGAGATGATGATGATGATGATAGCTGTACCACTGCTGGGCTAAAGCCTCCATTTTGAAATCAAGTCATCATTACAAGTGATGGGAAATGGTTTAATCACCACGCTTGCAAAAAGCAAGTTGGTGATCACAAACCCGGGCTATGCATCGAAAAATCCGAAACACACTTTGCCCGACCTGGGAATTGAACCGGAGACCTTTGGGTATCGTGCCGAGCGCTTTGTCACGCGGCCACAGAGGCGTTAATTAGCTAATGTAAGTTTAATTTCCTCTATTAAATTCGGCCATTGTCTTCAATATCCCTTCGTTTATTGATTGACCTTTATACAACAAAGGCGGAACATTTTCAATTTGTATTTTCTCACACTTCAATTTTGTTTCATACATTTTATTATGACTTTAATAGAAACAAGGTTTAACCACAAAACAAGAAGATTGCAGAAGGTGAGCTTCATACAAACGCGCTCGATCAACGTCCAGGGGATCTATTTTTGAATCGCACGAATGTGTTGTCTCATGCGACTTAAGTCACACTCGTCTTCAAAGTTGCATGACGCCGATTTTCCGTATTTTTGAATCGTTCGTTTCCGCTGGGTGCTTCAAACATAATACGAAATGTTGGATGTTATCCGTTCCACGCAGAATTTAAAGAAAACCGGTAACAACCGCAATGAAAACGGAACGTAATATCCATGTTTCTATTGGCTGTTAAAAAAACCTTTGCTTTTTAATAGAAAAGACTATCAATGACACAAACAAACGAGTGACATGACAACGCATTGATTTTGACGGTTATTCTATCAATCGCTTTGTACTGCTCGACTGCAACGAGTGGATGAGGGCACTCGTTGCGGTCGAGCGATTAAAAAATATGGAAAGTCAAATGTCGAACGAAAATCAGTAGAAACCATGCGCTCGATTCGAGGCGAAGGAATCAAAAATAGAGCCCCTGGTCCATGCGAGGTTGTCTCTGTGTGCGTTGCTCGAGCGCGGTATGTATTGAGATTACCTTCTGTCTCCTTATTTTGTGCTTCAACTTTGTTATACACCGGCGACCTTCTAATTTAAGGTGCTCGCCGAAATTACAATATCCATGTAGCGAATTTTCATTGCAAACAAACTTTTCTATTAGCTATACAAATTTTCATTTGATCTCTAAACGTATGATTTATTCAAAGGCACCTATTCTGTTACCTTCGGTTTTGAATAACAGGATGGTAGTAATTTACAAATACACTTTTAGGCCCTACTTAAGTTAGATTCTGACACTTTAGTTGACTCGAAAACTGAACTTCGACAAACGTTTATTCGACATTACGCTACTCCTACAATATGTTATGCCGACATGATTTCACTCAGACACTACGCTACTCCGACAATATGTTATACCGACAGGACATTAGTTAGACACTACGCTACTCCGACAATATGTTATACCGACATGATTTCACTCAGACACTACGCTACTCCGATAATATGTTATACCGACATGACATTACTTAGACACTACGCTACTCCGACAATATGTTATACCGACATGATTTCACTCAGACACTACGCTACTCCGACAATATGTTATACCGACATGATTTCACTCAGATACTACGATACTCCGACAATATGTTATACCGACAGGACATTACTTAGACACTACGCTACTCCGACAATATGTTATAGCGACATGATTTCACTCAGACACTACGCTATTCCGACAAAATGTTATACCGACATGATTTCACTCAGACACTACGCTACTCCGACAATATGTTATACCGACTTGATTTCACTGAGACACTACACACTACTCCCACAATATATTAAGCCGACATGACATTACTTAGACACTACGCTACTCCAACAATATGTTATACCGAAATAACTTTACCGTTAACGAAGCTACTTTAAATTAAGTTAAACATAGATCGATCGCGGATCGTCAGTGGCGTGTTCTTCGAGAAGCATATGTCCAGCAGTGGATCAATGTAGCTGATGATGATGATGATGATGATGAAGATGATGATGAAACATAGATCCTAGGTATCTTTAGACAGATGAACCTTATAATACAGCAATACGTGAGTCGCAGGACTCTGCTGCTTGGCGGCAGAAATAGTAAGACTACCACATTCATACTACCAGTTATTTAAAAAGTCAACAGTACTTATACCTACAAACGAAAAAAAATATTCTAAAGCCTATTCTAGGTATTTTGATGTAAAATTACGTGAACAAGTAAGCCTAAGCGGTAATGTTCAACTTTTATTAGTTCCTCTACTTCGCCAAGTACGATGTAGAAACAGGCTCGTTAAAATCAAAGATCAAAACATTTTTTTTGGAGTTTTAAAAATCAAGGCAATTTTTTTACTTTATTTTTGTTCTAAAGTATTTTGTGCCTTTAGTACTCTCTTCTGTGATTTAGTGGCATTCTCCTATTGATCATTAAAACCGGTAACCATTATTTTTCTTGCAGTTACAAAACTTAAAACTAAAAAATATCTTGTAGATTAAAAACATATTTTAATACAAATATTTGGCGATTGTTGCACTCAAACTGCTCTAGCATTTGTATTCTCGTCAGTTCCCAGAAATATATACGCTAACCCCCATCCGTGGTATGATTGTAGATCACTGGGCATAAATTTACAGTTGTACTTTTATGTCGGTTGTAATACCAATAAACAAATATCTAACCAAAAAGAATAGACGTTAGGGTGGGTACTGCCATCGTAATAAAATTGTCTTGAGAAGGGTGGACACTTATGATTGTATGTTGATTTGCATCTATCCTTAGGCCAAATGGTGTCGTGGCGTCTACCCAAAAAAAAGTGGTTGATAAATGATGACGTAGTTGTTGACATATATTATGAAGGTGCAGTTATTAGTTTTGAATTTTGCGTATTTATACGCTTATACCACCTCTTACAAAATCCAGGATGCGGATATATTTGTAGAGTCTACTAAATAATTTCTGTATTGATAGTTGTAAGTGCTATAGTAAATAAATAAAGAAATACAACATTTATCTTCGTTACAATTTTATTATGTTACAGTGGGGACATAAATGAGCTGATGATTTTGTTTAATCCCACCTATTCTTTTTATTTTGCTTTTTAGTGTTGCAATAAAAGTATTATCTATCTTTCTATCTATTCATATTTAAGTTTGTATTGCCATTTCAAATAAATAATCATTTAAACAGCAAGTTTTTACAAAATTACTATCGTCGCATAACGCAACAACTACGTAATTCGTCAAAGATTTCAACGTTCACGCTTAACCACTACTCCAATTGAATCCAATCGAATTGCAAATGATATGAAATGCAAATGTATTCAATTAATTGGGTGTTATAGCTGCTACGACGACGTGGTTCCGTAGGATCCATTAATTAAGTCAGCTGGTCGTGTTCTGTCATTACACGCCTCACGATTTGGTTTGGCGGTGGAGGTGCGTATACGCAAATTGATAGTGAATTGAATAGGTGGGTGCATATAATTATGTACACATAATGTTATAAGTATATGATTTTAAGTGCGTATAATGAGGAGGAATTCTAAAGACAATTATGTTTGAAGGAGCACAGCTGTCTAATAGGTTACCAGATGAAGTGAAAACTTGTGAGACTATATACATGTTTAAAAATAAACTAAAACTGCAATTGTATACTGTAATTTATATGTTTATTTATTGTTTAAAAATATCTCATTACAGGTACACTACTTGACCACTGACCAGATTCGGCATGTCATATGGTGTGAGTTCGTATGCCGCTCCTGGATTTTTTTTTTAAATTTTTTTCTTTTTTCAAATTGTAATTTGTTCGTAACAAAATTAGCGTAAAATTATAAACCATAATCAATTTATTTACTGTTTTTTAATTTTCCAATTTCTGAAGAAAACGCCAATATAAAAATATTGTGTAAATTTTTAATCAATTATATCTCAATGTTTACATAACCCCTCAAGCGTCGAGCGACCACCAGGTGACCGATAAAATTGAAATTCTGTTGTGTCTGGTATTCGCGCGCTCGAGCTCATAAGAATATGAATTGATTCATTGAATACTAGGCTAATTAGATAATCACCTGCTTAGATAGTAATAGGTCTAATAATATCTAGTCCAATCAGGTAAAAGCTTGTTTTCTCCGCTGTAAATGCTGCAAAGTTGCTTCGCTTCGCTTGGGTTTCAACTTACCTTACTTACTTTAATGACGACAGGGCCGAAGGAGGAAACGCATTTTACCCGAAATATTCATCGCTAAAGTAACTGAAAACTTATCTCTTAACCGTGGCAACACAACAACTAAAGTTTTACGCTATGACGACAGGCTTAGCACTAACCAAATCGAATACACAAGTACCCCCCGTTAATTTCGAATTCGGGACCTCTGGGTGATGAGCTCGATGGCGCAGTGGTTATTGACGAGTGCTGAGGTTAAGCAACTTTCCCAAAAGTGTATCTTCTCGAGCTCCTCCGTGCTTCGGAAGGCAAGTAAAGCCGTTGGTCCCGGCTGCATCAGCAGTCGTTAACAACCACCAAGTTTATGGCCCGTTCTCCTTATCTATCCATAGGGAAGTGTCGTGCCCCAACATTAGGGACATGAAATGAGCTGATGATGATTATAATGTGAAGTGGGAAGTGAAATTGGGTATATAACCACCATAGACACCATAAGTTTTAAAATACAGGTCCCAGAGCTATTAATTCATTAATTACGCTTGGAATCAGAAACACATTAATCGATTAATTGAACGAATTTGTTGTATAGTTCCATTGGTTTGCATTGACGTTTTGTAGGAAAATTATGTTTTTTCGAATATGAACCTTATGCCTACAGCATTGATATTATATCTCGTTAAAATAACAAGTTTTCCGACGTCTGTTTTCATGAAAGCGCTGTCAAGGGCTCAAGTTTAATTGAGTTGTAGATTACAGTCACTAACTACTATTCGAAACTATCCAAATGAATTATGGAACTTCCTACTTCTATTTTAAGGTCCGGAATTAATTGAACAATAATGATTGTAAACATGTGTTTTGAATAACTCGTGAGTAATTTAATTTTTCAAAGATTAATATGACTCTAAGTTTTAGTTTTAAAAATTTTTTGTATGCAAAGTACCGATAGGTAATTTTTCTTGTTTTTTTAATATGCGTGTAGTCATGTACAAACTTAAAGGTCTATAGTGTTTTCAGTGGACACACTTTTAATTTGCTACGAAAAAAAAGTGTCTGCCTTGAATATTGCCTGTTTTTATCGTCTAAAGTGAATATTTTTATACTTACTTAAAATTTGTTCAGTGTATTTTAAGGCAACTTGTCTTAGGAAAGAGACACGTTGGAAAACTTTCAGAAGACCTGTGCCCAATAAAAGACAACATAGGCTATGGCAAAAACTTATTGAAAAGCTCTAAAGCTTAGCATTTTTGACATAAAACGGACTACCAAATACTATACTACATCGTCATCATCATCATCATCAGCTATTTTATATCGCCACTGCTAAGGCACGAGCCTTCCCTATGGATGGATAGGGAGAACGGGCCATAAACCACCACACGGGCCACTGGGCCCGCACTGGCGGATTGGTGGTTGTTAACGACTGCCAATGCAGCCAGGACCAACTGCTTTACGTGCCTTCCGAAGCACGGATGAGCACGAGATGATACATTTTTGGTCACCCATCCGATGATCGGCCTATGCGAAAATTGTTTAACCTTATCAATCGTAGACTGGGCGCGTTAACCACTGCGCCATCGAGCTCCTCATACTATTGGCAGACAAAGTAAAGTTGCATTTGGTTCAACATAAAACTAATTTGTGTGTTAACAGAGAACATATATTAACGAGTGAGTGACAGTCTAGAGAACGGTACTCCGGCACCCTTTAATTAACAGATCAGTTAAATACTATTGCTATATTCGCAACTTATACATGATTAAGATTAATGAAATTAACCACAAGTTTCGTCGCCATGGAAGCGTAATGCCACCCTGTTATTTTTGAGGTGCTAGTGATAGCGGTTTCTTAAGAGGAAGTGTTTGGTAGACAGTAGGTTTTTGAATTTTTTTTACTGCCTTTCTTACAACATTTATTTTAAATATAGTAAACTTTACTACTTCTACATTTTGACATTTTCTTATCGTGGGTTTGTTGGTTCTTGGTAGGTGATCAGCCTGGAAACATGTTAAGTGAAGTAAAGGAGGTTTTAATGGATAATGCCCCCCCCCCCTCCCCCTCCTCGTCGGAGATTCCCACATTAACCGTACCACATTGTAGGTGGTTATTGAGAAAGTACGTAAAGTCACAGTGGCTGTATCCCGATTGTTTTGAGTTGGCAATCATCAACATTTGAGCCAGCGTGATGGGTTATGGCCCTTATCCATTGTTCAAATATCTTTATAATAGGAAATAGTATTAGTTTCTGTAATATAAGGTAGGTATAAAATTTATATGCCAGCAAAGTTAGCATCTAAAACAATTTACAGATTGGTACCGGATTTGACACCATTGAATCTATAAACAATTTTATCGATAAAGCAGTACTCATTTGGGCATACGCTTTTACAACAGTTATAAACTAGTTTATGTTATACTCAATAATGTACGACGGTAATTGTATATATATTGAAAGTCAATAATGTTTTGTTAATCTTTAATAATAATGTAACCAAATAAAGTTTTTATTGTATCAACTACCGCTTACACAGCAGCCCCAACTTCAATTTTGTCAAATCTGTTTCTACCAAATCGTATAATTTGTCATTAATTTGCACCGAATTTAATTATTGTGGAGTGCTATTTGGCACAAATTCATAGTTGTTTGTGTTTATAATTTGTCGTCGTCCTCATTACCGGAGCAATGGAACAACAATTTCATTTTGATGTGACCCGGCTATTTGTATACGTAATCAGCATACATTTACTTATAACAAATTGATCCAATCTAATTCGAATCCACGGATATTTCATAGTGAATATTGTATTATTTTATCTGTCTCTTTGTAGAACACATTTATTTGGTTTTATTGAACTTTACATAACGCTATGTTTTAAAAAATATATAAAGTAATTATAATTAAAATTATATATATGCTCTATTTTTTTTTTTACATATGAAAGTCTTTTATTATTTTAATATTATTATTATATTAGCCGTAAGTGTCCCACTCCCACTCGAAAGCTATGATATTATATTTGGAAGCGAGACGAGGGCCTCGCCTTCAAAGCGATCGAAAGTGAGAAAATTAGGCGGTTGGGGGGCAGGGCAAAAAACTCTTTCGCACATTTTCTGGTATTTTAGATTGTGGCGGCGCCACCTACCGCATACGCCGCACATTGACACGAAGCAAACACCTTCTCAACTGTGTCAACAGATGGCGCCACAAACGCTTACCAACGACATCGCCATACTACGACGTGAAATAGTATGGGAAAACCTGCATCGCGGTAACGAAGTTTCACCGTCTCCTTCGCTATATATAGCACCTCCAACTAACATCCGTTGGACCTCGGTCCCCGAGCTATACCACCCAGCTCGGAGGAAGATCTTCCCTTTGCCCTTCCTCAATATGGCATCCTACCGCCAGGCATTCCCCACAGTGGTGACCCCGACGTGATGTACACCACAAGCATTCCTACAGTGGTGACCCCTACGGAGCACAGAAGCACCTTCAACATCATCGCAGCAGCGCCCATCCATCACACTCCTCATCCTCCAGATACCTTCGCCAGCAGTCACAGCAAGCCAGCAATCGAGCCACAAGGTTCCACCGCAGCATCTTGGACGACGCTTCCTGGACCTCCGGCACACTCGACGGCATCATCCCGACCTGGTCTCCGCAGCCCACGACCGGTGCATCAATGTCGGCCGCATCACTCCGGCGTGGCAGCCCTGCACACCAGCAGCTCGGACCCACCGTCATCATCACCTGTCTCGACTCACCGCAGACAGGAGCAGCACACTGCATCACTGGCAACGCGCCTTCACCCCACCCGTCTCGACTCACCGTAGACTGGGGCATCCTGCAGCAGCACTCTCCACTGGCACTTGCAAGCTCTGACGCACTGACTGCTGAGCACACTCACTGGCATCTCGATCTCCGGCCTCAGGGGGGGAGTGATGTGGCGGCGCCACCTACCGCATACGCCGCACATTGACACGAAGCAAACACCTTCTCAACTGTGTCAACAGATGGCGCCACAAACGCTTACCAACGACATCGCCATACTACGACGTGAAATAGTATGGGAAAACCTGCATCGCGGTAACGAAGTTTCACTGTCTCCTTCGCTATATATAGCACCTCCAACTAACATCCGTTGGACCTCGGTCCCCGAGCTATACCACCCAGCTCGGAGGAAGATCTTCCCTTTGCCCTTCCTCAATAAGGCATCCTACCGCCAGGCATTCCCCACAAGATCTATTGTATTATATTATACTGCATGCAAAGAGGTTTTCTGAAGGTAATCACTGGAAATACTGGTTCAAATCCAAAAAATCTTATACTGAAATATTTTACTAAGTATTTCATTGTTTGCCTGAACATGTTTACTTCACACTAACGTTTCCACGTTTATTCCTAATATTTATAATATGCATTACCTAATAAATATTGTATACAGATGTAAAGTCCAACATACACGTGCACTCATATATTTAAATCCATAATACTCACTTTCTCACACATACATATAGTATACACTTGCATAACTCATTCATTTATTGCACACTTACATTGAATATTTAATTTCACTTTTACATGACTCTGACTGGGTTTCACTGTCATTACTACTTTGTTACGTTTCCTGTAACCATCGTTGTTGAGTTTACAATGACTCAAATTAGACATAAGAATAATATTGTAAATCTGTATAGTAAACTTGTTTGTGGTTCAATAAATAAATTTAAAAAAAAAGCTAAAAATATTACTTTCATCATTATCTTATAAACTTTCCATTGCTGTCTTATAAAGTCTTGTAAACTTTTTACATAAAAAAGCATATAGGTTATTCAGACCATATTCCACCACGCTGGGCCATTTCGGTTTTAACGCCTGCCTTAAATAACGACAACGACTGAAACCAAGAACGACGAACGGTCAAAAGAGCCTTTCGTAGCTTTTATGACCAAAGAATCGACAAATAGGTAGATTATAATTCTATACTTACATTTTTGTCTGTAATTACTATACTCTCTTAAGTTTTTGTTAACATCACATTCATATTTTTATTACGCCAGTAACCACATTATGTAAACTGCGCACGATTTAGAATTACGATCGTTGTGTCTAGTTTAGTGAATGTTGCTGTTGGTTGATTGGAGTACCTTTTCAACGAAATAAAAAATAAAACTATGCTGTCTTCAGTTTTCTCCAATATTAATAAAAAGTATCTGCTTATTTGGGTACCTACAACGATTCCGTAAGACACCATGAGAGCTTCCATACGCTCCAAACCCTTCACAATTTTCATTGTAAATGTTCACGGGGATTAATTATTAAGTGGCTCAAGTTAAGGGACCCTATAAATAATAACACCCTTGTCAAAAGGGCTTAGGGCCAGTGTCGCGTGACGCTGGAAGGGACAAGGGACCTTTGTAAATAAACTGGTCTCGCGTAAGGTGCCTTTCTTATATTACTCGCTGATGCGTACGAAAATTCTAAGGTGTCACCTGAAACTGTAAGGAAAGTAGATTTTACTAAGCTCTCTTCGAAAACTCCTATATACTCGTAGTATTAAGTAGTATGCCGTGAATTGTTTTAATCTAATAAACAGTTTTGATGTTTTTTGCCTTAATTTTACCCAACGCCTAAAGCTATAATCCGTATGTTCTAATTATATTATTGAAAGAAAAGTACTCATTAATACCCAGGCCAAAAACCTTCACTTTCACTGGATCACACCTTGAAAGGTTAATTTATGCACAGATGCTCCCTTTATAATGCAGACAAGGAGTAACAATACCAGATTTTTCCACCACGAGATCACGGGATACGGGCCAACGCTGCAAATGTCGCGGGCGGTAGCTAGTTCATATATTCATCATGTATATAAAATTTCCTTCGCTTTCAAGCCTCTCATCACTATCACCTTCATCATTACCATCATCATTATATGTCCATGAGGCATGACGGCAGGTCCCTTACATCTGAGGCACGAGCCTTTAATAATTAAAATAAGTATTTATAAAAAACCAAAACAATATTTTCATGCGTGGTTAGTCTACGGTTTTTTTTATTTCAAAAACTAACTAGTTTAACTAGCTACAACCTTACTACGAAGTAAATGTGAAAACTGTTTGCCAGCACTAAATCCGCAGTAATATCCGGGCTCATTACCGTCACACAGCGGGATAGACTAATATACAATCACATACGCAGACAATGAAGTGGTGCAAGAGTATTATTAGCTCACTAGATATATTGTCACTAAAAGCGCTCGTTATTTTCGCGAGCAATTTGCATAAATTCATAGCGGCAATGCGGACATTTGGAGATAGAAAATATTACTTTAACAATATGTCAAGGCTCAAAAGTGTTCGCAAGAGATCTGGGTATTGGGCAGTACCAAATGGCGAACGCTGAAAACAGACCTTGAAATTGTTGACCTTTATGTTTACCTGGGACAAACGGTCCAGATAGGTAGGTCTAACTTCAGCAAAGAGGTCAATCGTCAATTATGCTGGGCAGCGTTCGGTAAGCTACGAAATATCTTTTCGTCCGATATACCGCAGTGTCTCAAAACGAAAGTCTTGGACCAGTATGTGTTGCCAGTGATGACATACGAGACTGAGACGTGGTCGCTCGCCTTTTCAGAAGGCTCAAGGTCACTCAAAGAGCAATGGAGAGGGTATGCTCGGGCTTTTTCTGCGTGATGGAATCAGAAATGAGGAGATACGCAGAAGAACAAAGGTAACCGACATAGCCCGAAGAGTTGATAAGCTTAAGTGGCAGTGGGCAGGGCACATTGCTCGCAGGACTGATGGCCGCTGGGGCGGAACAGCCCTTGAGTGACGACCGCGTACCGGAAAGCGCAGTGTGGGCAGACCTCCAACAAGGTGGACCGACGATCTGATGAAGGTCACGGGAAGCCGCTGGATGCGAGCAGCACAAAACCGGTCGTTGTGAAGATTCTTGGGGGAGGCCTTTACCCAGCAGTGGACGTCTTTTGGCTGAGATGATGATGATGATGATGATGAATACGACAATAATAAATAGTTTGTAATCAATTGTTTATTTTGATACATTTTAAACATTATTCTACTAATAAAAACTAACCAACAAAACATTTTGGTTTGTCTATATAGTTTTCAAAAAATTTTTATATTAGAGTATTTTTTCTTCTTCTCCATATTACAATTTAAAACATTTCATTACAAGATCTTACATTATTAAAACCAAAATTGCATTCCGTTAATTGCCATACACAGCATAACTATGTTAACATTTTCATATGCGCTATAAATTTTACTTGCGGCCGCCCGCAGTTTCACTCGCGTGGTTTCCGTTTCAGTGGGAATATCAGGATATAAAGTATTCTATATTAATCCAGGTTATAAACTATCTGTATGCCGAATTTCATACAAATCCATCTATCCGATGCAGCGTGAAGAAGCAACAACATACACACACACATACACACAAACTTTCGCAATTATAATACATATTAGTGTGATTATACAATTAAAACAACTAAACTAACAATGGGGTTTCAAATGTCATCTGTAAAATAAGTGATGTATTTGTAAGATCTATTGGTTTACTTAATTTGTAGCATTTAAATATTTTTTTTATAATAGATCACGTTTTTACATAATTAGACAAACTAAGAACGCAACGTATCCGTAAGAAATATTATTTAGAAGCGCTATAGTCCGAAACTATGTAATTGAACAGTGATCCTACACATCAGACTATCACAAACTGTCAAATTTCCTTAATCGATTTTCACCTTTATGTAAAGGCACATTATGGTTAAAAATTAATTGAAAGAAATTAAAAGTTCTGGATAAGTTGATGTGCAGGCGTTTGTACAAAGCAACATGAAAATATTAGTATTGTTTCCCACTTATTTTTGGAAGGCTTTTTCCTGGTAATATTATGGTAATTATTTATTGACCAAGAAATATCTTAGAGAGGATCAGAGTTCAGTGTTACCCAACCTTTTTCACATCGCGCGGGGGCCGGAAGGCAGGGCTTAACAAACTTTGCATAATGCCTCGTCCAACGCAATTTATAAAAGTAGGTAGGTACATTGAAACTTTTAACATTCACATAGGTATATAGAATCTCACTGGCGATGGCGTTCGGATTGTAAAAGTTAAGCAACTTTAGCAATGACGGGTCACCAGATAAATGTCTAATTCAAATATCTCGAGTTTCTTCGTGCTTCAGAAGAAACGTTCAGGCGTTTGATCCACCTTGTTTTCTAGAGATCGCAGGTATCATAATCGATAAATTTTCATTGGGCCAGCTAATGGGTTATGGTCTGTTTTCCCAGGTATGATCAGCAACGACAGTTACTGAACACTTTAGTACTGTGTCGTAACCACTTAATCAAACATTGACAAGTGTCTGTTTCATTCTTGAGTTGCTGTGACAAAGTATTAAAGACGGGGAGATGTGCAAAGGCTTGCGGCTAGCAATGGGATGATTATACGTTAATTATGATAACTTATTATAACAAAGGTAACTTTGTTATAAGTTATCATAGTCCCCTAGTCTGTCGAAATGCCATATTAAGGTACGTAACAATTGATTTAACCATTGTTATACGTTATTGACAGACGAGGAAATATGTTACATAGTTAAGAACAATACGAACATAATTAGAAAGAGTCCTTAATAGAACCCCACCGAGTTAGTAAAGTATATCACTTTTAAACGAGGTTAAAAGCAACACTTGGACGTTTTCCAAATTAACTCTTACGCAGATAACCGCAATTATATGCAACCGGGTAATGTTATGCTAACGTAACAATCGTTCTATCTGGATGGTACAACTATTTGCATAGACCAACATTTTCATATTTTTTGTGAAAGAATTTTATTCATGGCCTTTGTTAATATATTTTAAAGTTTCTTGCTGGTTCTTCTCAGTAAGTTTTACGCCGTAGACTAATAAACCAATGGCGCTGGTGGTAAAAATAATATTTGTAAAAAGAATTACAAAAACACAAATGTTGAAAAAATTTCCACGAGCAGGATTTGAACTGTTTTGAATTTGTTTCGCAAGAAAATTTGCGTTCAAGTTATTTAAAACATTTTATATTATTTGTAGCCAAAATTTAACAAGGCCATTGAATGGTGGTCATGTAGGCTTGAACCCCAAATTGGCACCTACGAGTCCCACGACCCGGTCACACCGAGTAGAGGTCCTAGCCTTTGGACCCGCCCTCGGGTTGTACCGCTATCGATCCGATCCGAACCTCTCGGAGAATCTAGTAGGGATTTACATAAAGCTTCCGTTTCACCTAAGGATGGAAGATATCTCTTTCAGAGATATGTCCACCTTTGCTCATCATTGATTCTACGTTTTTTCTGTTAGGTAGGTTCTGGAGTTCATGACAATGTGGTTTTTCGTAAATAGGTATGTAAATAATAAAGGAGTAATTAGTCGTTGGGGAAGATAAGCAGCTAATTATTCGGTGATCCAAATTGATGAAACAATGTGCCTTGTCCATCGCTTGCACTGTTGTTGAATAGCAAACAGAGTAATAAATCAATCAAACACGCTTTGGACACCGTAATCAATAGGTACAAGTCATAAGAGGTGGTGGGTTTTTATTATTATTTATTTATTTATTTAAACTTTTATATATTACTATTACTGTTATATATAACATATTATATATTTACTTAGGACTTACTGCCTGAGGCATTCTCTACCAGTAAATCATAGGGTTCATGACGTTCATGTAGGTTTTTAGTTCAGTGGTATGTATAAATATTTTTTTTAAGGAAACTGCAGTTATAAAGAAAATTAAAGTACCTACTATGGTGTAGTCGTTGGTTATAATTACTTTTATTTGCTATTAAAACAAATTTCCAGGTATCTAAGTTTGATGTTATTAATTCGTATCTATGAAATACAGTGAAAAAATTAAACGCCCACCCGACCCAGCCAGGATTTATTCACTGTATTTTATAAATATTTAATTCAGCTTCAGTGCAGCAGTTAGCACTTAAAAATAAAAAAGTAAAATTTATTAATTCCTGTTAGAACGTAAACCAGCTAGTAAAGATGACGTTTCAACAATGCTAATTAGCCGATGTCACACGGTCATATGTTCAGATTATGATCTGAGGTCATATGCCAGCGCAGCCACGTTATATAGAAATCGCTACAGCTTATGCCTTATACCACAGTGTACCGTCACGCGCTCTGTAATCCCGGCATGGTGCGACAACCATTGATGGGATTACGTGGCTATCCACCGGAACACTGGCATTAGGAAGTAAATAAGAGCTCCAGACTAATGCTGAGTACTATATGCCTGCGATGAACTCCAGTTGGGAAGTGCTGTGTAGGTTCGAGTTTAATAGCTATACCGGCTGTGTTTTCACCAAGACTGCGAACTGGTATGAATCAAATAATATTATTGTTGTAGCTGAATGATTTGTCATTTTGCAATCCTGTTGGGAATAATAAAAGAAATAATTAAAAAAGCAATTTAATTCTCTGTGGCAATACTTTTTCTACAATACTCCAGTGAGTCTAGAGACGACTAAAGACTGATGTAAATGACAAAGATTTAAATTAACAACCATTAACGGATAATAAGTTATTCAAATTCCTTTATTACCAGTGAGCTTCTTCTACTTCTACTTCCTAAAATTTGTTTTTAAATTCGGTTTTTGTGATGTATAAAAAAAAAGACGGGTTGCACTCTGGGAGTACCGGCAGAAGTGAAAACTTGAATATTAACGTTGTGCATTTTTGATATTTTAGAATGGTTAGGGAATAATTTTGCACGAATTGCTTTAATTATCAGTATAAAAGTACTCTCATTTATGTGGTAGAATACAATATTTATTTATTGGGCTATCGTACACAAACATGACAATTTATATTACATTAAAAAGTTATATTAAGTTATATTAAAAATTTATATTACGCCGCGCCAGCTGTCTACTCTCCATCCGTCTTACGAATTTTCGATCAGGTCACGTGTCCTGACGCGAGTTTAACATTTTTTACCCATTCCAAAAAAAGTGCACAACGCCGCTAACGAAGTTTTCACTTCAAAAATTTTCAGGTAAGATATAGATAAGATCTACAGGAAAACTAACCCCTTTTTAAACGGTTTTTTTACAGAAGAAACTAAGTCGATACTTTACATAATTTATATGCATATTATAATGACGCGTCCTGACTGATTTATCATAGACGAGCCTAAACCGCTAGAGCTAATTAGATGAAATTTGGACTGTGGGTAAATTGAGTGACGTAACCAGCCACTAAGAAAGGATTTTACGGAAATCATACCCTAAGGGGGTCCAATAGGGGGTGAAAGTTTGTATGAAACTCCGTCAGTTTTGAAGTAAAATACATGAAAATTGGTATTTGGCTTTTTGAAAAGAATGAAGTGTCTCAGAAATTTTGTTTATTGTCCTTTAAAGGATTAAAAAAGGGAAGAAAATTTTTTTGGGGAAATTGTTATTTTTAAAGCATTATCTGATCTTTATTAAGTTATTTTGTGTTAGACACTTTTTATACATGCTTTTTAATAATAAAAAATAAAAATTATAATGTTGAAATGACGTGACATTTTTAGTTCTCTAATCCTTTTTACCTATGATAAATTACTTATGATTTTTACCTTTAATAAGTTTGGCTTTTATTACCCACGTGAGCAAAGCCGCGAACAAAAGCTAGTATAATATAAGTATTCACTTATAACAGACGCAATAAAAATAACATAACGAAAAGTTCCCAGAACATTTTCTTCCCCCTTTGTCTCCAAATCGTTTTCCACCTAATCCCAAAGCCCTAAGAGGCGAACGTATGATATTCCTAAAAATCCCGACGGCCTTACAAATCCCGTCCAGTCTGCTATTGGATTATAGGGAAGTCGCCGAATGAGCTGACCATAGAAAGAGACAGCAATAGCCGGCAGAGCAGGAGGCACTACATATGTCGACTATTAAAGCCCTCTCCGTGAAATTCCATGACGGCGTAAACACGTTTTTTTTAAACAAGCATGATGTATCTTTCTAGTTGGTCGTCGTTCAAATTTAAAACTTATTCTATGGGGATTACAGTATCTTTTCGAAAGTCGTGGAGTGCTAGCAGAACTTCCAAAGGCTTAATAATTTTGAAGGCGTGCCTAGTTGGCTGTCGCAGGGATTTTGAGATTTGTCGCTGATTTTTTTATTGCCGCTTGTGGAATTATTATCGCCGCGGGTGGCGGTGGACAAATACGTAGTGGTTTTGTTCATTGATTTAGTTGAAGATTTCTTTTGCGGTTGCGATTTGGTGAAAAGCATAACTTCGGCAAAAAAAAAGTTAGAAGTCCTAATAAAAATTTTTTTGGAGATAATATCCTTTGGCCTCAGGCGGCCTTTTCAGCGGCACCAGACTGTTTTGGGGGTGGTGAGAAACTTAAAGGGTTCCTCAAGCCGTCTGATCGAAACACCGTCTGAGTTTTTTTAGAGGGAATTGCATCACGCAAGCGTATCCCCGTTCCCTACAAGATTCTCCGAGGGGTTCTGATCGGATCGAAATGTTTGTACGAAGGCTTAAACCGTAGTAGATATTTATGCAATTATGACAGGTGTTCACCTGGAAGGACAAAAGAAGACGACAACCTCTTTACGCTGTGGTATTATGATGTATTTTCTGTTTCCCCTGCAATTTGTTGAAAGATGTTATTATTCAGTTCAGTACTATACAAAAGCACTTCCATTGAATTGAAATTAGCTAGTTATATAGTTTCTTCTTAGTTAAACACACTTGTCAAAGAGCAACGTAGCGTCTATGGATCTCATAAAAATTGCATATTCGGGTTTCAATTACGTAGACGAATTCGTATCCACGAACGTTAAAGCTCAAGCTCCGACTACGGTGACCACACATGTTTCGATTTTTAAATTCATAAAATTACTCAGTATTATTTATTTTTGAGATACTTTCATCATCATCATCATCATCATGGCAGCCAAAAGACGTCCACGGCTGGACAAAGGCCTCCCCCAAGTATCTCCACAACGACCAGTTTTGTGCAGCTCGCATAAAACCAATAGATACTTTAATTATATTTTTTTCTGTTCTCCTTGTATTTCCTTTTTTTTCGTGTCAGTGATTAAATAAATGCTCTTTCTTTCTTTACTTTAGCATGCAATCCAACCGAAGTACTGCACGTGTGGTGCCGCACAGATATGGCAAGCTATTTCAAACGATGTTTGTTTTTAGACAGACAACAGTAAGGTAATGCAATGTACATATTCCCGATAACGTACGCCTTGATGAGTGATGCGGTTAAGTCTAATATTACTTCCTAATATTGGTATAAATTAGAATGTGAAACAATAAAGGAACTTGGTAGGTAATTCCTAAAATTTCAAATAATTTTTAACGCAAATTTTGTTGCGAACAAATTACAAAAACACAAATGTTGAAAAAGTAGTTCCTAGATAGATTTCTTAATCAAATCATAACGACCTTTATCATATGTAAGCATGTCAAGTTTTTGGTCTCGGTTCGTTCATGTGCGATGCAGATGTTACCATATAGTAAACCTCTTTTATTAAATACAGTGTATTGAGGCGGGACCAGCTACAAAACCCCCTTGTCCTGGCTAGGTAAACTTATAAATAAAGACTTTTTGGTTATAGACCACATTTATTTTGTACATTCCGTCATATACACACTTCACATTATTTACCTACATTTAAATACTATAACAATAAAACACACATCCAAGCGACCGGCAACGTCGTTATTTTCAAACTTACAGAATTTGGAATTGTCCGGAAAGCTCGTAATTTTTTAATGATATGCAAATGTCCTGTCACACCCAAACGCGTTGCCACCGCACTCGCGTCCAATCCTTTTAACGAAAAAAACTTTCGCAAGCTAGGAGAATTTTAATAACAATCGCGGGTAAAATGAAATCTAGTCCGCAGACTGAGCCGCGGTGCAAGGTTTGCTAACCTTGTAAAAACAAAACGACGCCGATGGGGATAATTCAGAAGCGCGTAAGTAGCATTCGTGAACACCATTCGTGTAGGTGTCAAACATCAAATATCTAAGAAGTAAAAATAAAACTGAATATTTAAATAATTACTTAATAGTTTAGTGCTAACGCCTCGGTGGCCGAGTGGCAGAGCGCTCGGCCCGACACCCGAAAGTCCCGGGTTCAATTCCCAGGTCGGGCAAAATGTATTTCGGATTTTTCGATGCATAGTCCGGGTTTGTGATCACCAACCCGCATTTGGCAAGCGTGGTGATTAAGCCATTACCCATCAATTGTAACGATCCCAGCAGTGGGACAACTATAGGCTGTTAAGGCTGCACGGATTGTATCCTAAGCAATGAAAAATTAAAAAAGATAAAATGTGAGTTTGAATTGGCATTGACAGATGTCGGCTGCATTAAAAACAAACAGTACGTGTGTGTCAAATACATGGTAGTGTGTGTAATGTTGTTTTTGTTGATTTAATGTATTTTTATGCATAATTTAAAAAAGATATTGTCATTCGGATAACCTTCTCTATACTATAAGTGTGCGAAATTTCATACTCCTCCGTCCGCGCAATTTTCGTAAAAACGGGTTCAAAGTTTTTGCTTCGCGTATTAATATCGGAGACATGGCGCTAGCATCGCTTAGAAACGACAAGTATAGTCTATACTTGAGTGTGGTCTGTGCAGCCTATGCTCTATGGTACGCAAAACGTCAACGTCAGTTGGCGCGACAACGGACTGGGGACATTTGAATGGGAGCGGTCGGAGAGCACGCACGAGCAGAACTTACTTCGTTTCTAAAATCCATTTGCATCGGGCAACTGTTTCTAAATAATTTAATTGTGATGTTAAAATAACATTAAAGTGACTGTAAGGAATATGACTGCGTTTTTATTTTGAAGATCCAAGATGAAGTGTTATCGACGAATCCGAGTTTGCTCAACGGTCCTACCTACAAACAACCTCGCCGCTGACATATAGATTAGATACCGCGCTCGAGCAACGCACACGTAGACTGACTCTCTGACCATCTCAAATCAGTCCGATCGCATTTGTTACGAGATTCCGCGTCCGTGAGAAACCTCTCACGGACACGGAATCCTAACAACCTGACAGCAGAAGGTAAGCTTGCGTAAGGTAATGGTAGGTAAAGGTAAGCAGAAGGTAAGTGTGCGTTGCGCAATGTATAAAGCTTACTTTCTGCTGTCTCCTTATTTTGTGCTTACGCGGTGTTCACAAATGCTACTTACGCACTTTTGAACTATCTCCGTCGAGAAGTAATGGAGATGTTATTCCGTCCGTCCGTATTCCGTCTGCTCGTCTCGATTCCGTTTGTGGTACGGTGAATGTTGATGTTAGACCGTTTCTTGGGTTATTGTTCAGAGCAATCGGTATTCTAGCGAAGTGAAACGTTTGAGTGAAGCCAAATAACTTTTAACTGTGTTCTTTATACATTGTTCATATTAAATAGTACCATTAATTTTATTCTTTATCTTTCTGGGTCAACAAATAAATGTCCCTTACAACTATTCGATCTACAGGGCCTAACAAAATCAATAAGCGAACGTTTGGGGGCGGTATCTATACATCATTCTGAAAACAATGACAAAAAATGGTCTTCAGTTTTATAGTGGTTTTTCAAAGTTATGTTTTCTAACAAACTAAATCAATTAAAATAATGCACATCATGAAACATGCTGTATCTTTACTAACACGTACTCTAGCGTCAATGTTTTGTTTATATTAGTCAATCTGACAATAAATTTATGATTTATGATTTATTTATTTATTTATTTATGAGCTGACAGACAGCACACTGATGTGCTCCGAGTTTAGTGTGCATGTTCGGCTATCTTTGTGTGCGTGTAGTACAGCTGTACGGGTTTGGAAAGGGTGTATTTTTTAGTGAATTATGATAATGTTTTGTTGATTATTTCGGTAACGAGACTGTAGTTTTGGACCAAATTTGGTGAGCATGCTCAGTGTAATGTATAGATGCTCGCCTTGAACCTTCGCTTATTAATATTGTTAGACCCTATATATAATATTTATTTCATTTTTTATTTGTATATTAAAAAGTAAGTCTGTACAAAGCGTACGGTTTTTTTGGTAATACTCATAAGTAATTATTTATTTACTTAATTTTCATATTAAACCTTTCAATTACCGTTATTATTCTTTATCAATATTTCTTTGAGTGCTTTAGTGCTACATGGGCGCCAGTTTGAAGATCGAACTTCGTTAAAAACCATTTTCAACACACTCAAATGGAATACTTTATTCGTTATATTAAAACGAAATCAAAATTTCATGATTAAATCTAAACGAGATGTTTCTCGTTGTTATCAAGAGATTTCTAACATATAATTAAACATTATATAATAACAGAACTCTTAATAACAACCCTCGCATTAAAATAGAACATCGCTTCAGCTGTTTCCGCGAATAAAATAATATTCAATTTATTCGTAAAACAAACACTGTAGAGCGCCAAATGGAATTAAAATGTTCACCAGACGAACTTGTTTACGTACTAAACACTAGAGAATTTCAGAATCAGTATATATTTAGTTTACTAGTACCTAACATTAGCGTTTTTAAAATGTTCAAATAATTTTTAACGCAAATTTTATTGCGAACAAATTACAAAAACACAAATGTTGAAAAAATTTGTTTTTATCTCATTGAATACTTAACAATTTAATTAAGTGCTGCTACTACTTATATTAATTAATAACGCCTCGGTGCTCGAGTGCTCGACTGCTAGAGTGCTCGTCCCGTTACCCGAAGGTCCCATGTTCAATTCCCAGGTCGGCCAAAGTGTGTTTTGGATTTTTCTATGCATAGCCCGGGTTTGTGATCACTAACCCGCATTTGGCAAGCGTGGTGATTAAGCCTTTGCCCATCAATTGTAGTGACGATTTGATTTCAATGATGGAGACCTTTGTCCAGCAGTGGGACAGTTATACGCTGTTTACTTACTTACTACTTAGAGCAGCCGGGTATGATACACTCCAAATCCTTCCTAGGCGAAAACATCTTAGGACAGAGTAAGTTCATATGCGGAGGCAGTAGAAGGCAAGCCCGATTAACCATCGGTGCCTTGACAGGGCACTATGCCACAAAACAAATGCTTCACAGAATGCATCTATCAACAAATAGTTTGTGTAGGGCATGTGGTAAGGAAACGGAGTCAATGCAGTACCTACTGTGTGACTGCGACTCTCTGGGTAGGAAAAGAATGAGACTCCTGGGGTCGGCCTATCCTAAACCGGTGGACTTCAGGCTCTTTGCTCTTAAAGACGTTGCCAAACTTTGGAGAGATCTTTACAGAGGAAGAAGAGTGAAAGGATGGGGTTGCACAAAAGATCCCGATGCGTCGAAGTGTTACTGCGAGAGGGAAACCTCAGCAGACCCCACTAAGATAAGATAGGATAAGATATTTACTACTTAAATGTTTTTTATTTGTTTCGACAATTAGAGATAAAATAGCCAATTCCTTAGTATTATGAGTAGTTGAGGATTGCGGGTGAAGTGTGCTACCACCTTTAGCCTTATCATCAGACATGAACAGCGAACGAAACAGCAACGGCTTATCGTGCCTAAGAGCTTAAGATATTGTAATTTGGTCACTCATCCTGAATCCGGGATGGCGAAAGTGGCTTAAGTTGCAAGATAGCTAGCGATAACCACAGCGCAATCGAGCTCATTCTATCACTTACAAAAGTTAATAAAGCCACGACAATTATCGTTGATAAATAAAAAGCACAAATAATATGCAGAAACATCCATTCCACTAGAAATGGCGCGTTGTTGAACTTTCAAATTGCAAATCACAGGAATGAAAAGTACAGAAATATTCATGTTCTCAAACGTATTCACGAAGGAAAAACGACTATTACCGTTAGCAAGCACCTCATCAGTCCAGTTCTGCGTGAAATAATGCAACAACTCGTGGAACAGACTTGAATCAACACGCGCCATGGACAAACACTGCATTTGCATACATTATTTTTCGCAGTCTTCAAGAACAACGAAAGTTCCAACCTGTTTTCTTTGAATAAAAACTCTTTGGATGAATTTCATTCGTGATGGTTGTTTTTTTCTTCTTACTTTTAAAACTCGGTGTTGTAATGTAAATGCGAATGAAGCGTTTATTACATCTTTCTAATCCGTCTCTCTGGTTTAGTGGTTAAGACCAACGACTAGTCTCAGACCCATAAGTCCCGGGTTGGATTCCATGCGGGGAGTACGGTTTGGTTGTTGTTCTCTTTCTTGTTTGTTCTTGTTGTTCTCAATCTTATCTAAATATGTCTTTATAACAATAATTTTTGTAGTTTTGTAGCATTGTTTTATTTTTTGACCAAAAGATAGATATATAGAATAATACTTTTATTGCAACACTATAAAATATAAACATGAACAAAAAAGAAATAGTTTACAAAGTTATAATTTGGCGGTCTTATCGCTTTCAAGCGATTTCTTCCAGACAACTAATCGGATGGAGAGAGCTAATAAACTGTAAGATCAGACAATACCGTTTAATAAAAATATCATCATCACCATCATCATCTCAGCCAAAAGACGTCCACTGCTGGACAAAGAAAAATAAAAATATACTGCAGCTTTATTTATGTTTATAACATTGGTTTATTAAGAATACGCTATAGAAACTGAATCTTGAGTAAGCGATAGCCTTGATATAATAAATAAATAAATAAATGTTTCCCACACTCACACCAATTATCTAGCCCCAAGAAAAGCTTCCTTAAGAAACTCGTTATATGGTTAACTAGACAACGGATAAACATACTTAATATACTTAAATACATACTTATTATACATAGGAAACACCCAGACCCGAAACAATATAGAAAAACAGGTATTTCTAAATTGATCCGACCGGGGATCGAACCCGGGACCTCAGAGATGGCGACACCATGAAAACCGGTGTGCAAGCCACTCGACCAAGGAGGTCGTCAATTCGATAGTCGATATTATGCAAGACAGACAACGGCTATAAGACAGTTTTTTGAAGTTTGCTTTTCTGCTAAACAACTCTTGAGTTCATCAAAATGATTAATGTTTATAAATTAGTATAATTACCCATTGTGATCGCCTTAGATGTTAAAAAGCGACCTTAAATAAATAGAAAAAAATAGTAAATAGATACTGTTGCTAAAATACCTAATATTGTGATTATTTTTACAAGGTGAGGCAAAAGTAATCACCTTATTGGAAGACGTTATAATTTTTGCGAATGGCGTCAAATGTCAAATCGGTTTTAACATATTTGAAGTAAACAGATGTAAAATACATGTCGACAAGCGATGAATCGCTATACACCTCAAGAACGTGGAATAATTGTAACCGACGTTTTGAAGTGTTAATTGGCATAATGTTAGTAGAATAAAGATAAAATAGAATGATAAATGTATGGGATTGACATAAGCCAATAAAACGTTGTTTTTATTTTTTTTAAACATTTTTCATTGTCATTTTCATTTCACTTTCATTGTATCGTTGGCGTATGTCAATGTCATATGATAATTGTTCTATTAGTTACTTGTCCTCTAAATGACAAAACTTTATTTTTATGTTACCTTAACATAATGCTCTAAGCGAGAACACCAAACTATTCACCGCAATATCGCCCGCAATATCCTCTCTGAAGAATCAAGCAGCCATTTATTATAGTGCTTGCTGTAATAATTTCTCATTACAAAAACCTGAAAGCGTTTTAATTTATGCCACTAATGAAGACGAGCGTCTAGGCATTGAGGGAAGACAACGCGACGCGACGCAATTTCCGGTTTTTAGTTTCAAAGAGACGCGCGGCGGCGGCGGGGCGCTTTCTTCCGGTACCTTAACATGGGGCTACTACTATGAGTACTATCTAATCTCATCGCGGTAAATTGTTTATTTAATCTAATAAATTATTTAAGCGATTTCAAAACAAGGTTATAATATTTATAAAATACAGTGAAAAAATTAAATGCCTAAAATTTTTTGCACTGTATTTTATAAATATTTTATTTAGCTTCAATGCAGCAATAAAATTAAAATTAAATAGGTTATAAAGAATATGTTCCACTGTTTGTATTTTTTTCTAATTTTATCTTTTTCATCCCATTCATCTTACATCACACATACTTTTATCCAGCCAAGTTAACCTTGTAGTTATTACTATCACACTAATATTATAAATATGAAAGTTTGCGGTATGGTGTGTAGGTATATTTGTTGCTTCTTAACGCTGCAACGGATGGATGGAATGTGGATGAAATTCGGCATACAGATAGTTTACAACGTGGATTAACACATAGAATACTTTTTATCCCGATATACCCACGGGAACGGGAACCACGCGGGTGAAACTGCGGGCGGCCGCTAGTACTTCATGATTTCATAACTCAACAAACACATTGCCTCTTCCTCCTAACCAAATCGTACCCATCAAGGGACCAGTCTGAAAACCAGCGCTGGGCTGCGCCCATCATCTTGCTAGAACTTTATACCTATTGCCAATAAACTTTATTTTTTATTATTTTATTTTTACTTTTAACGATAATTTGTTACATATTAATATTTGTAGTCAGTATTGTTTTTTCTTTCTTTTGTTTTTGGCAATAAATTTTTATGGAGATAGTTTGTATGGCTTCATATGGCCTTTTCAATCACCGTTCTATAGGGAGTGGCAAGAAATTCAGGCCGTGTGATCGTAACACCGGCCAAGGATTTCTAAGAGGGAATGGCATCACGCTAGCGTGCCCCTTTTCCTTATAAGATTCTCCGAGAGGTTTGGAATTGAACGGGTTATTTTATCCTACTGCATGGTAAAGGTTTTCCTTTCTTTTTTCAAGTATCATAACTAACACATTAATAACAATTCTGTGCGGAGGTCGTTGGCACAGTGGTTAACGCGCCCGGTCTAGCTACTTTCGCAAAGGCCGGTCATCGGATGGGTGACCAAGAATTTATCATTTCGAACTCCTCCGTGCTTCGGAGGCACGTAAAGCCGTTGGTCCCGGCTGCATTAGCAGTCGTAAACAATCGCACTGGACCCGCGTGGTGGTTATAGCCCGCTCACCCAACCCATCCATAGGGAAGGCTCGTTCTCCAGCAGTAGGGACATAAAAAGAGCTGACGATGATGATGATGAACAGTCCTGGTTACCTACCTAGAAAGCTAATATGTTTACACACACAATATAATATCATTAATGTCTATAGTCTAACGAAGCTGAGATGAGGATTGAACCACGATTTCTCATTCAACCACGCATCCGTTCGGTTTACCTTGCCCTAAGGGACCGAATAGTTCCTTTCATTTAGTGGACAAACTATCTCCTACATAATAAACAAATTAAAAAACCAACTTAAACATGAAACTTGTTATTATTTATTTACAAACTTTTAGGAAA
The DNA here is from genome assembly GCA_963082485.1 of Eudonia mercurella. Taxonomy (NCBI): domain Eukaryota; kingdom Metazoa; phylum Arthropoda; class Insecta; order Lepidoptera; family Crambidae; genus Eudonia; species Eudonia mercurella. The sequence goes on along the minus strand of OY720023.1, from coordinate 24,095,693 downwards.
ACCTTTGTTTAACTTTAGCTGTTATCAAAACTCGATATTATTAGGAACTTATTTATGCTATTGTTTCTTTTTAAACAAAAACCAATTAACGCGATCGAGTAACACTAGTAGGGCACAGGAAGCGCTTTGACAAACACGGATGAGCCAGGAATTGGTTCCGCTGTTTAGCCGCCGGATCGCTGCTCGGTGCTCCTTATTTGCTGGCACATAATTGGATGTACGCAATTTGAATCGCAATGACACAGTTACGTGGAAACTTTCAGGAGACGCGGAGAGAGAAGAAAAAATATACATTGCTTTGTTTAGCAACAACTTGTGAATATTGGATAGGATACAGCCACGCTTTAAGCTTTTGTTATGCATAGAATCATGGCGAAGTAAGGATTAAGTATGCAGCTCTGTTATCAAATTGGCTACGTAACTATTTATCATTGTTGCTGGTAAGCGTTGTGCTATTTGGAGGCACCTTAGGATCTAAATGTGTGTTTTTAAAAGGGTTACTTATTTAAGATTTTTGGTAAAATAACAAACATTTAAAAAAGGTACCGAGAAGTTATTTGAAGCATTTTAATAACTGGTTAATATTTTGTTTTAAAATAATTATCTGTCATTTGTGTTGAACAAACTTTAGACAAATGCGTTGTGTTGTGTGTTGCGTTTTGCGTTGTGCGTTTTGCGCAAGTAGTGTTCACATCTTGTAGGATACAATCCACTGCATGTTGTATGTTTGTTAACGGCTTTATGAATCAATAAATAACAATAAAAAACGTAAAAAAACGTGTTAAAAATTACAAAATAAAGCAGTTTTCAAAGTAGTGCTTTTTGATGGTTACGGAAACCGTGAGATCAATATTATATTTTTGTGATAGCTCGTTTTTTTATTTTTGTTTTTGGTTTTTTATTAACGCTCTTTTACGTGTTTGTGATAAGTATAAAAATAAAAACATTATCGTTCCCCTTTGAAAATATTCTTAGAAAGTCAACAGGAAGCTGTATCGAACTCTATAAAAATCAGCGTATTATTGCTTCGGTAACAAGAGATTGGCGAAGAAAGAAAAAATGGGCGATATCATATTGTTTTTCGTTCCGATCTGGGGGAATCGATGGCCCAAGGCGCCGGTGCCTTCAAGAGACTGCCCCTCGAATTTTATAAACAAACCCGAAGATAGGAAGCGGGGCACTGATTACTTTTTGTGTAGGGGATCCTTGGTTGATTTTGCTATATTTGCATTAAAACAATTGAGGACTCGAGGAGCTCGAGTGCGCAGTGGTTAACGCGCCCGGTCTACGATTGCTGCTGTTAAGCAACTTTCATGAAGGCCGGTCATAGGATGGGTGACCAAAAATGTATCATCTCGAGCTCCTCTATATTTCGGAAGGCACGTTAAGCCGTTGGTACTTTAGCAGTGGTTAACAATTTTAACATTGCATCAGCTCATTTTATGTCGCCACTGCTGGGACACGACACGAGCCTTCCCTATGGATAGATAGGGAGAACGGACTATAAACCACCACGCGGGCCCAGTGCGGATTGGTGGTTGTTGGATATTGATGATGATTAATTTAAGACAACTCCGTTGCCACAACGTATGTAAAGTCTAATAAAGTTGAAGATATGTTAATAAAGTGCTATTATGTGACAGTGTGAAATGTAAATAGCACAAAGCACAAGGCAAAGCCATATTTATGATTATTTACATATAATTTTAATCAAATATTGTTGCGAACAAATTACAATTTTAAAAATAAAAAAAATAAAACAAAAGACACGCCTGCTTAAAAAAATAATAAATAGAAAATCAACTGAAAAGGCCGGAACAAGATAAAGATTCAATTTATTCAACATCATACATAACACACAGTCGGAGGCACGCACAAAGTGAGAATGATTTGACTTATCATTAAATTTTATGCCTCCGACTGCATGTTATGTATGATGTTGCATAAATTGAATTTTTATCTTGTTCCGGCCTTTTTAGTTGATTTTCTATTTAGTTACTTATTATTTTTTAAGCAGGCGGGTTTATTGATTTTTTTTAATATTTTTTTTATTTATGTCTTTTTAGTTAGACCATTTTCATGATATACCTTTTTGAAATACCCATAATGTAATGTTTTTCACCAACTCCAATGGGGTCGCACAGCCACCATGTTTTTTTAACGTCACCTATCTAAGAACACTTGGGCAGCTAACACGAATCTAACGACACCTCAATTATATAAATCTGTTCAGCGGTTCTGGATATATGAGGTAATAAAGAATATTACATACAATATAGGCGCGAAAAATAATACTTTTCCTTTGCAGTCTAGTAAAAAGACAAATTCCACGAGCGGGATTCGAACCCGCACCCTATGACATGCCGTGCCGGGTCAGGTGCACTACCAACTAAATTGTAAATAGCCTATTACCTGTCCCCACTAGGTTAGCCTAGGCAGAAACTTCCTCACGTACGCATGCGGCTTTCCCACTACTAAAGCTTTCCTCTCTGAGCAGGTTTCCACAGCTCTGACCAGTGTGCCTGTCCCCGGAATAACTATAGAGCCTGCTTTGGGGAAACGTTCATCTGTGTTTGTTGCAACAAACAGGCATTCTTCAGAGGAGAGGTACGAGGCAGCCTTCATGAACTTTGGATAGCTGACATGCTCGTCGAAGCCAACTACAACCGCACCAACTTCAGGGTCCAGATCAGATGGAGGCATTGATTTAAAATCTGGTTTCACTGGGTCTGGCTGGAAAATTATGACAAACTAGATAATAAGCAAACTTTAGAGTTTCCATCGTTGAAATGAAGTCTTCGCTTCAATTGATGGGTATTGGTTTAATCACGCTTGCCAAATGAGAAGAAAAAAGAAGGTTTTGTTTTTTTTATAATTTGCGCGGCAAATGACTCTTCTCCTCTTGATGTTAAATGGAGATGGAGTCGATAACTGGTGCAGCGTGAATCTCTTCTCGCTTCTCGGTTATCCAGGGTTTAAGTGAGGATTAAACAAGTATACTTTAAAAAGCGATAGGGACACCAATTACTCAATTGGAGAAGCCTTCAGAAAAATCACCTTACCAGAAAGAAAAAATATTAACTTTTATTAATATAATAGTTTAAAAAAATTAAACATCGCAATGTTGATGACGTATAATAATGTTCGAAACTTAAATCTAATGTAAAAATTACTTTAAAGAAAAAATAAGTAATAAAGAGTGGAACACATCCCTACTTTCATTATGATAAAGCGTAATTATAAGGTTAACATTTTGGAATGGACATTGGGATATTGGAGAGGATTTTCCCGATTTTGATTGATTGAATAAATCAACATTTATAATATTTTTAATATCGGTTAAAGCGACTCTCGGCCGGCAAAAGCGGGTGGATCCGAAATTTCATTAAACGTTGAGTAAATGAAATGAAAGCGAATTTCACACTCGGAAAAATTTCAAAAGAATCAACTCTGAATACTCGGCCCAGCGTGAACAGACCGCTTAATAAAATTGTACCTGTTTATTGGAAACGCTTTTTGAAGTAATACTGTTTATTAACAGTTGTCCCTTTCGAAATCATGTTTATGTGAGACGAACGCTGGATAATTACATAAAAACATACATCTTTACCAGGTGGTACGGCGATCTGGTAAAGGTCGTGGGATGCCGCTGGATGCGAACAGCACAAAACCGGTCGTTGTGGAGATCTTTGGGGGCGGCCTTTTTCCAGCAGTGGATGTCCTTTGGCTGAGATTATGATGATGATGATGACACATACTCTCCTCGCGAAGGTCGTCGCCCCACCTAGTCTGAGGGCGTCCTAGACTACATTTGCCTGTACTCAGTCTCCACTCGAGTACTCGTTTACCCCAAAAAAAAATTTATTGTCAGGTAACTGGCAAGAGCTGGATGACAGTAGCCGCGGATCGTTCTTAGAGGCGTGCACTTGAAGGCCTATGTCCAGCAGTGGACTAGTGTAGGCAGATGATGATGATGATGGTGATGATGATGATGGTGGTGGTGCTGATGATGGTGATGATGATGACGATGATGATAATACATACTCTCACGTCTTTCTCCCAAAAAAAGATAGACAGAGCATCAACATATTTTTCAGTAAACTCGCCGTCAGTGACCTCGACGCAACATTTAGCATAATCAAAGTAGAGCTCCAAGTTGGAATAGATAACATCAGTGAGAGGTTGCTAGCCGATCGCCTGATGTACGAGCATTTTGGAACCCTGGTCCCTTACTCGGCTCTTACGTCATGCACGGGAAATTTGGCAGCTGCTACTTTTCACGTCCCAGACCAGCATTGGAATAATTAATTATACTTACGTAAACCTTTATTCTTAGAAAAAAACACAAATGTTGAAAAAATTTCCACGAGCAGGATTTGAACCTGCACCTTTCTGACATTCCGGGTCAGGTGCTCTTCCAATTGAGCTATCGTGGTTCTAACCAGCCCGCCGAAATTATTCAACACTTTTTACTTTGTAAGCCAAAGGCGCCCATTCAATGTCAACAACTACCGTCATTAACATCCGATCATAATATTTTTACAAATATTAAAGATCAGTTAAGAAATAAGCAAGCTATTTTATAAAATGTTCAAAATGATTTTTAAAGCAAATTTTGTTGCGAACAAATTACAAAAACACAAATGTTGAAAAAATGCTCGTGGAAATTTTTTCAACATTTGTGTTTTTGTAATTTGTTCGCAACAAAATTTGCTTTAAAAATCATTTTGAACACTTTATTCTTAGCTTAGAGTATGGCAAAGTTAGTAGTTGCTATTTTTTAAAGTTTAATCGAGGAGCTCGATGGCGCAGTGAATAACACGCCCGGTCTGCGAGTGCTGACGTTAAGCAACTTTCGCAATGGCCGGTCATCAGATGAGTGACCAAAAATGTAGCATCTCGAGCTCCTCCGTGCTTCGGAAGGCACGTAAAGCCGTAAGTCCCGGCTGCAGTAGCAGTCGTTAACAACCACCAATCCGCACCGGGCCCGCGTGGTGATTTATGGCCCGTTCTCACTATCCATCCATAGGGAAGGCTCGTGCCCCAGCAGTGGGGACATAAAATGAGGTGATGATGATGATGATGATGAAAGTTTGAATGAACTATGTTTATTATAACCCTGTAATGGGTTCGAAACGTCAGGTTAAAAAAAATATGTAAAAGAAAACGTGAGTGAATTTGTAAAAAGTGTACCATTTCAAGATTTGTTGTTGTATAATTGGTGATCAAAACTAACAAAATAACATCGTGGTCTAAAATATCAAAAATCGAAGATTTCTATTGTGATGACGCATGCTTATAAAAACCACTTTCAATCTTATTGTTTCAAACCTTATTGTTTCAAGCAAACATAAATTTAAGATCTATAAATGTTTATAATTAACTGCACACAAAAAGGTTTCTTTTAGTTATAAAGTCTACGAGCACACATTTTCCCTCCTTCCTATGGTATGGGGTTCTTCAAACGAGTCGTAAAAGGCACCTTGTGGGCCGGCAGTGTGAGGATGACTGCTACTGCGTTGCTTTCACGCTCTACCAGTGGTCGTCGTTAACTCCATTTCCACTTAAGATCAGGTGGAGTGGAGTCATATGCCAAGCTAAATTTTAAAAAAATAGAGACTCAAACAAGCACTCGAGTTACCTGATCATCATCAAGGTCATCATGAAGGTAATCAACTCCCATGAACATCTGCAGCATCTGGGAACGAGTTGCGACTTTCGACTTCGTTTGTGTAAACACCCGTATCCCGTGATCCCGAGGGAATTTCGGTAAATCCCGACTTATCCCTTGTCTCCGACATAAAGGGAACCTATGTGCACAATTTAAGCTGTCTAAGTTCAAGAGTTAGTACTCGATGTTGATGAGTCTGAGGGTGTGCCAGGACTTTTATTCTAATTTCTATGTCTATAACAGGGATTTCGTAAAATTGATACTTAACTGAAAAAGAAATCCGACCAATATTTTTCCAAACACTTACTCATTATCTTCACCAACTCTTTGTATGTCCCCACTGCTGGGGCAGAAGCCTTCCCATATATAAATGGGGAGAACCACCACGCGGGCTCAGTGCGGATTGATGGTTGTTAACGATTGTTCATGCAGCCGGCTAACGGCTAACGGACTAACGGCTTTACGTGCCTTGCGAAGCACAGGAGTCACAGTCATGAGTTATGATAAAAACTACTTTGCTCCGTTTGCACCAATGTTTTTCCTACATACATGAATATATCTACTTATCTGTCTCTAGACAAGCATAGACCAGGCAGCCATGTAACAAGTATCAATCAAGGCTTCAACAGAACATTTCTTCTAGAAAAAAACAATGACAAAAATCTTCCCCTAAGTCCCAACAACTAACCAACAACAAATAGTTTGATGGGAACGCAAATTTCCATCCGACTCAACGGCTTATCCCGACATTAGCATTCGAGAAGAAACAAACGCACCATGTGTACCCGCCCTTTATATCATATTACCAAAGTTGATTCGATCAATAACACATTTCTTTGGGTCCTACGTGGGTCCTACTCACTCAAGTACGTAAGTTGATTCTTAAGAATTCTGTGATGTGTATTTTATAGACTACTTTGAACTACGTTTGGGGGCATGGCGTAGCGAATTTAAAATGAATATTAGGGTGTAATATGTACTACGTACCTACTCTGTTCTTGACTATTTAGGCAGCTTTGATTAAATTGATGCTAAATGTTTAATGTAGATTCTTTATACTGTGTTGTTTCTACGAAAAGTCTTTGTTAATATTGAGTAAGAATGTTCTTGTTATTTGTCTCTGTCATGTTATTTTACTTATTTGTCAAAAACTATTGCTTTGTGAATAACTTCTTGTAGACACATTTTGTAATTGCTTGTTATCACAAATAAATAAAAATAAAAATAAAATAAATTAAAAAACAGTCAAAATCATAGCAAAAAATACATAAATCGTGGAAACTTATAAGAAAAACAAACTGTTTGTAAATTATAACATTTCAAACGAGTACTATCACTATTCACTTATTCACAAACCGCTTCATTAATACCTACACAAGATCTCAGAAAGCCAACTTCCCTATTAATAAGCTTTGTTATATTATTAATATTTAATTGAAATTAATGAAAATGCTTTTAAGTTGTTGCCCAAGATGACGGCCATGAATAATTAAAATCGAGAACTTCCAACGGATATTAGCGTTGTGCAAGTAAACAAGTAGAAGACGGCTTTTAAATATTTTTTTGCAATTTGTTATGGAAGAGAAAATATGTTAATAGAATATTAAGAAAACTGACTAACTCCGGTATCTATACTAATATTATAAAGAGGAAACTTTTGTATTTTTGTATGTATGTATGTATGTATGTTTGCAACGAATAAACTCAAAAACTACTGGACCGATTTAAAAAATTCTTTCACCATTAGAATGTTACATTAGCGCTGAGTAACAAAGGCTATATTAAAAAATATATATATTAAATAAAATACTATAAACGACAATTTAATTTTCCAATACAAAATGATTTGTTTGTTTTGTTCAAAAAATTCAAAAATTCAAAAACATTTATTCAGTTTAGGCTACAAGTAGCTCTTATGAATGTCACTATGCCATCGGTTCGTAAGTCTACTCTGGGCGGGAGATCTTGTACTGAGAAGAACCGGCAAAAAACTCAGCAAGTGTCCAGCTCTTTTCTCCCTTACAGCGTCAAAAATATTGGAAAATGCCCTATCATAGCAGGACACTTTCCATTACAATAAACACAAAAAATATAGAAGACAACCACAACATGTAAAAAAAAAACACAACATAAAAAATATACTTTTTTACAAATTTGCATCAGGTAACAGTTGCAATTTCCACAATGTCATACAGTACCACTACAGTACTATCGTAAAAGTAAAAAATTGTTTAAGAAAAACAAAGTCAAATTATAGTGAATAATACTAAAAATAAGATAAGTATGCGTTAGCAGACCATCAGCCTCCACAGGCGGCACCCGTTCACGAGTATGACATATGAATCAGCCATCGCTTCGCTCAACCATATTTTAGGGAACGTAACGACCCGACGCACACCACACCACCACCGCAGAGACAGTAAAGAGAGCATGACACACTCAAGATACTCTAAATAAAAACTTAGTGATCTATTTAACGCAACGCTGTTTGTTATCTGTAGGACACTGTTGATAAAGGCTATCATATCAGTTCATTCAAATTAATTAAATTATTTATTCAAATAGAGTATAATGTGTTTTTATTATAACCAGGCTGTTTTATCATCTAAATATTCTTTTACTTTAACTTTGTTGTCATGGAAACCATTGATATATTATATTTAACTCAACGATGGAAACTGTCAAAGCTGTACGAACTCCGCCGAGTCAGCTAGTAGGTACAGTAGAAAAAAATAAGCAATAAAATTTGAGCAACCTACATGTTTGGTGATAACTGTTTTTTTCGGAAGTAATAGGTAGCTAAGAAATTTTATTTTTTAGACAAAAAGGAGCTCAAGTTTTTGTTTAAGTTCTTCAGGTTACAACCCTGAAGACGAGGCAATAATCCCTATTTCTAAGATTAATAACACAAGAGCGGCAAATCGATGATTCCCTGTCTTATACCTACTTTCTTTCAAGATCAACCAATTTTTACGACCTGTCAAGTGCAACATACCCCTTCAAGATGCAGGCGTGTACAAACTGGACTGCGACTGTGGGCTCTCTTACATCGGGCAAACAAAGAGAAGTATAGGAACCCGCGTTAAATAACACATAGCCGACGTCAAGCATAGGCGCGAAAATAAGTCTGCAGTATGTGAACATTCCCTAGAGGGGCCCAACCATTACATCAAATTTGATAAACCGCAAGTACTCGCTAGAGAACAACGATTCATCCCTAGGATGATACGCGAGGCTATTGAGATTAAAAAACATCCTAATTTTAATAGAGAAGATGGTTGGAGTCTACCACCAGCCTGGGACCCCATCATACAAAATATTAAATCCCAGCCCCAACACCATACTACCAGACCAAAACATACTGTAAGCTCTTTCTGCGTAAAACGGAACGCACCCGATTAAATTTTAATGAGGGTATACAAGCTACTAACTAATTATGAGATGACCAACACCTCAGTCTCCCTGTGACCACGGACCCTGCAAAGGATTCGAAACGTCAGGATAAACATTAAATAATGTGTAAAGTAAAATAATGATAATAAATAAATATATATAAATAATTTATAATAATAATTTCATTTAAATGTGTAGTGTTCGCGTAAACTTTAGAAAACGATTATTTTCCTACTAACCTACTCCTTGTGTCTTTTATTTATTCACTTTTATTTGAAATTTATTTTTCAGTTACTTTTACAGTTTCCTTTGTTTGAACACAGAGAGGTTTAATTTTTTAACGATGTCAAATTCTCACAGTGTAGTAGTTACTATTACTTCCTTTCACTTTTATTTAAGTCATAAAAAAATCCCATCGGTATCTACCAAAAGATAAATTTGAAATAATTCAAACATTGTTCTTTATCCTTAGTCTATGCTACCCCACTGCTGGGGCACGGGCCTTACCTATGGATGGGAACACCACAGGAAAAATTTGTAATATACAACCACGCGAGTCAATTGAAAAAAAAAGAAACAGATCTAGACAAATGACTCCACTTTACCTGATGTTAAGCAGAATCAGAGTTTAGAAGCCAAGATAGCCTATTTTAGCATGATTGTGCCTTGTCCTCACCTTGCAGATCCGCAAGGGGGCCTATTGCTTACTATCCGTAATCATTCGATAACGTTTACGAAAACGAAAATTAGTATGGCATTGAAGCAGCGCCTCCTGGCGGCATACGAGACGAGTTAACATTTTGCCATACAAATTGATTAATACAGCCCACCCGCTCCCTAGCGGTCATCCCGCTAAAATTCAATAAATTTTTAAGTTACTTTTTGGAGACTACTCTAGTTTTTTTTTGGATATTTTTTTCAAGGTCATTAAATATCTGAATGCCAAAGCGATCATATATCCTGTACATCATTGGCCGTATCCAAGCCAAAAACATCTCCTCAATACCGGGAGTGTCAAACCAATAATTTTGAATGGCATTTCGTGTTCGCGGAAGTCGTTACTAATGTCAAAGCTATCGTAATAGTCATTTAATAGCTTTATAACTGCGAGCCCCTCCAATAAAGACTGTTTGCTTAATCGGTGGGGGATTGTAGTTTGTTTCAGACCATTTTAAATGTAGGTCAAACTATAGTTGAATTATATTTTCCAATGAATATTAGTTTTTTTTTGTTTGATATTGACCTCTAGTCCAGATATAGACGAGGAATATAAAACCGGAAGCTTTTTGTTTTTTAAGCCTTTAACATTACCTTTGCATTTGTATATAAATAACTAAACGTTTACCTTGAAAAATGATTAGTGTTTCAGATGACACGTTGGTCGTTAGCCGTTGGTCCCGGTTGTGTCCTCTGATGGCAGCCATAAAAGCCCACCAATCTGCATTAGGTCAGTAAATTGGAAATGTTATTTTTAAGTAACAAAGTATAAATTTGAAATTAATTCTATACTATGTCACTTCAACAAAATAATTTAACCAACTATGTATACAGAGGTGCCACAGACTAAATACCTCACAACAATAAATAAATTGAGAATAACAAAATAATAACTAGGTACAAAAAAACTCTACTAAATAGCCCTTGAACAAATATTACTGTTGGTTTTAAAATGTGTACAAAATTAAATGTACGTAAGTACATTTTAAAACCGACAATAATAATATTTTAATCGTAATAACGCTTCTAACACCCGTGACAGTAAATACATCAACGGCTTAGTGACACAAACTAACGATTTGCCATCCGAATCTCTCGCTCAACCGTCCAAGTCCCAAAGGACAGGCTATAATGATTCCATTAAAGCAAATGACGATCAACAAATTGGTGTAAACCCCAACTATGCCGGGATTAGTGCAAAATAACATGCAAATTCTCCAATCGAGAATCAAGTCGCTCTCAATGATGGATAAAAGCGGTTTAAGGCGCTTAACCGGATTACGCCGCGCCGGAGTCGGAGGCGCTCATTTATTATGTAAATACGCGACAAATTAAATCCTATGGGAATTTCGTTTGACAAACGGCCCGGCCGCTAAACGTGTTGCTGTGTCACTTGTTTATAGGGTAGAAAAAATATTTTGTACGAATAAAAAGGTTTCAATCAACCGTGTTTGGCTGTGTTCAAATTTCGAAATCCTTTTTTCTAATTTTGAATGAAGGCGACATTCATTTGTTATAATTTTTGTTATGAGAACATGATGGAGTAAAGTGAAGAGTCATGTCTGCGGTTTTGTTTTGTTTTCTTATTTTGCCGAACTGGCAGAGTAAACAAACGAGTGTACAGCTTCCTTTTTTAAATTCTCTCATGTTTTTTTAAATTTATAATTACTGTCTTGGTAGATGACCACCAACCTACACAGAAGAAAATTTAGTACTAATAGTAAGCAGGATGTGGCCTAAGGTGGTACATTCTTGCTTACATAGGAAATGTTATATTCACGTTACGTTGTAAATACCCCATGTCTTAGTGATAAGGGAACACATGAGCGAGCAGGCAGCGCATTGCACTCTTAGTGAAGGTCAACATTTTAAGGTTTAGATAATACTATTTATCATGACTATCATTAATCACTCATTATAATATATTATTAAACAAAGCAAAGTCACACAATTAGGAGACTGCAGAAGTTAAGCTTCGTACAAAACTCATAGACAATCTCGCCGTTTTTATTTTTGGAAAAAGATTGATGATTGCTTCAGACGGCATTTTCAGCTTCACCGGGCTTGTTTAGAGGCGGCGAGAAACTTAAAGGGTTCCTCAAGCCGTGTGAAACGAATCACCTAAGGAGGTTTTTTAGAGGGAACGGCATCGCGCACTATTGCGCGTCCCCGTGCCCTACTAGATTCTCCGAAGTGTTCGGATCGGATCGGGGAGCGGAACAACCCGAGAACGCCTCTAAAGGCTCGGGTCTCGACTCGGGTTGACCGGGCCGTGGAGGAGGAGAGAAGCGATCAGGTACATGTCTGCACCTGGGTATAAAGCGCGGGTGAACCGGTTCTTCGTACCCTTGTTCTACAAGTACGGTGTCTTGGGCCTAAACTAGTGTGCATGTTTAGTGTATTCTGTAAATGTGTAGTGGCATTTAGAGGATCGGGCGGGGACAACCTCGCCGTACACCAAATCTCATAGAGCTGCGCTCGGACTGTTTCGAGCTGTTCCGAGATCCGCGTCCATGCAAGGGATCTATGTGTGAGTTGCTCGAGCGCGGTATGTATAAAGCTTGCCGTATGGCTCCTCTTTATTTTATGGTAAAGTCAAGGAATACTTTATTAAATAAATAGAGCGTTGTTCATCATCATCATTATCTCAGCCAAAAGACGTTCACTGCTGCCATAAGCCTGCTAAAGCTGTCCAAAGGCCTCCCCCAAGGATCTCCACAACGACCGGTTTTGTGCTGCTTGCATCCAGCGAACTTCACCGGATCGTAGGTCCACCTTGCTGGAGGCCTGCCCACACCGCCCCAGCCGCCATCAGTCCTGCGTGCAATATGCCCTGCCCACTGCCACTTGAGCTTAGCAACTCTTCAGGCTATGTCGGTTACCTTTATTCTTCTGCGGATCTCCTCATTTCTGATTGGATCACGCAGGAAAACCCCGAGCGTAGCCCTCTCCATTGCTCTTTGAGCGATCTTGAGCTTTCTGATAAGGCCCATAGTGAGCGACCACGTCTCAGTCCCGTATGTCATCACTGGCAACACACACAGAGCTCGTTGTTATCAGTTTGTAAATTACACTGACATTTATTTATTACTAAAAGTAAAATAAAGCCAAACGATTATAACGGTGCGTTGTAGATCGCTAACATTATTCTCACTACGAGAATGGCACAAAATAATTTCATACTCAACAACAATGTTGTGCTTTCCAAGCGTTGTAATTAAAGTTTTCAAGCACACACTCGCACACTTTCGTTGTCGTCACCCTACGGGCCACAGAAGTAAATTACATTTCAACTACCTATGTACAAAAACCACTCAGGCCCTCTGATCACGTTTCCATGTCAACAGCAAAACTTTAAACTTCGCCTTAATGGACTTGTGGAGTTGTGTGACAGAACGATTAAGCGACCTTTACCGATGTAATCACGGAAGTAACTTAGCTCAAATGATGTGAGATGCAATTTAATACAATTTGTGCTTCATGGTTTTAGGGAAAACAACGTCGGGTCGGCTATCGCAATGTTCTGTATCCAACCATTTAAAAGTGAAAATTAAACAAATGAACAAAGTAGGAAAGTATTTTAAGATGAATACTTACGTGACTTTAAGCGTACATATATTATGGATTTCGGTTTTATTAACCCTTGGAGTGAGTGAGTGAATCCTCCGTGCTTCGGAACGCACGTAAAACCGTTGGTCCCGGCTGCATTAGCAGTCGTTAACAACCACCATTCCGCACTAGGCCCGCGTGGTGGCTTATGGCCCGTTCTCTCTATCCATCCATAGGGAAGGCTCGTGCCTTTTTTAATAGTGCAAAGGAGTCCATTTCTGCAGGAGGCCATGCTCTTCTCCGTTGAGGAAACTTCGGAAGGAGCTCATTTCAACTTCCACCATCAGCTTATGTCCACTGTTGGGGCACGAGCCATAATCAATCACGCGGGCCTAGTGCGGATTGGTACTTAGTTGTTAACAAAATGCAGCTGGGATCGACGGCTTACGTGCCTTCTAAAGGGAGGAGCTCGAGATGATAATTCTTCAGTCACCCAGCCGATGATCGGTCTTTGCGAAAGTTCTCCAGCAATAGTAGACCGACACATGTTTACATTTTTTTAAATGTTTACAACATCCGTCTAGGTATGTACTGTATGTAACATGTAAATAAATTTTACTTTTTTATTTTAAGTGCTAATTGCTGCACTGAAGCTGAATTAAATACTTAAACAGCAGTGACAAAATTCAGCGCTTACGTCATTCTTCCCGGTAGCATAACGGTCAGTGCAACCGCCCGGATTGCGGAAGACCCAGCTTCGATTCCTGGCTGGGTCGGGTAGGCGTTTAATTTTTTCACTGTATTTAATAAATTTAACACGCAAATAAACTATTTGATTTGATTTGCTCCTCCTCGAGCTCCTCCTCTAGCCACTTCATCACTCCAAATTAATGGATTATGGAATGTTTGGGATTCCAACGCTCGAAGCGATGCCACGCAATCCAAGTAGTTATGTGAGTGGTGGAGTAAAGCGATGAAGTGCATGCCGTTCAATATGGGCCATATAGGTTTCTCAAGCCGTAGCCATCGAATATCCTCAAGCGTGTCAGAGCGTGCATTGCACACTCTGTTGAACGGTTTTACGTAGAAAGATCGCGCCACCCAACTAGCTAGTCGAATCTAAGATAGTTTTATTCATTTCAGTAGATTTCACGGATGGAGGAATCGCAAATTGCGCCGTTCGCTCCCGGCGCGGCCCGTAATCGATTGTGCTGCCATCTGTTGGCAAAATAATGACTCCGTCTGGTATGCTTCGCCTTTATTCAATAACAGTATATGCGAAGTTTTCTGTTACTTCCTTGAACTGTAACGGTTTCGAAAGTCGCACGATGTAGTAAAAATTTGGTAATAAAAGTAATTAACATTATTAACATCATTAACATACGATAATTTAGCCTTTGATACATAAATTTGTTACAGTTAAAGTTTGTTATGGCTTATTTCCAGCAGTAGACTAACATAGACTGCTAATGATGACGGTGATTAAATTGAATTTTTAATTTAATTTATTGTTCGGTTATTCATTTCCTTGTCAACAATCAAACTTATATACTACTAGCTGACCGGCGGACTTCGTACCGCTTTGACAGTTTCCATGACAACAAAACAAACAAATCATTCGTCCCCTTAAGAACACCCGTATCCCATGATGGACCCCTATAGCAGCGCGACCTACCGGGTCCAATTGTATATTATAGCATTACAGTAAATATACAACATTATTATACAAACAATAAAAACTAAAATTAAAGAACTACAAATAAAAGATGTCCTCCAATTTGATCAATATATGTATATTTATAAATAAATAAATTCATATATATTTATATGTATATAAATATATATGAATAATATGTGTTTAGAATACGTAGAAATAAAAGTACAGTTACAATTAATTAACCAGATAACAAACTGTTTAAAAATCAGACAACACGGTCCGAATTTTTATTGTGTTTTATCTGTACGATTTTGCGTTGACTGCTTTCCTTAAAGGAAGACCAAAATGCTGCCATAATGAAACTATTTATCTTTGTAACGCACCGATCGAGACCTCTTTCAGCCCTCCGATACAATTTAATGAAACCGACCACTTTTATTGACACCCCGATGCCGTACACTTTGTACTTGGGATCCCTTAACTCAAAAGCAAATGGCGCTGGTTTGAACAAAAGCAAAGGGCGACTTTGTACTGATTGTAATTTTTTGTAAGTTTGTTAAAAGTAAATATTTAAAAAAGTCTTTAAAGCATAAAATGTGTGTATACAATGACAGTGTTGAGAGCTTGGTGGCGATGGTGAAGCGGCAAACGCATCAAACGCATTCGTGTTACGCACTTGCCAACAACTGCCAAAATTCCAGTCTCGAGCTCCTCCGTGCTTGAGAAAGTACGTTTATTCCGGTTTTATTACCAGGAGATAGCAATTAATATTATTATCTTATTATCTATTTTGTGGAATGTTTGTTTTAAATGTTTCACATTATGTCAACATTATTATATTGAGTGTTCCATAATGGCCTGTCTCAATATCGTGCATTTTTCTATTTCGTGAAAAGTAATTATTAAATGGGAAACTTTATATTAAAATTTTTATGTTATGTGCTCTTTACATGTATAAAGACAAGTGCCTAACATTGAGTCACTAAAAAGCTAGGTAAGTATTGTCAGGAGGTTCCTCACTCTGCAGCCATAATCACCGATAGCTTGGGTCTATCCCCGCTGCCGGTGGCAACCTAGGTTAAGCTTCTTATAATATTTTATATTGTAAATATGTTTTTATATAAAATATTGTAAAAAAAAATTCTTAAGATATATCTATCTATACTAATATTATAAAGAGGAAACTTTTGTATTTTTGTATGTATGTATGTTTGCAACGAATAAACTCAAAAAGTACTGGACCGATTTAAAAAGTTCTTTCACCATTAGAATGCTACATTAGCGCTGAGTAACATAGGCTATATTTAAAAAATATATTAAATAAAGTACTAAAAACGACAATTTTATTTTCCAATACAAAATGATTTGTTTGTTTTGTTGTCATGGAAACCATTGGATATACATTAATTTATCTCAATGATGGAAACTGTCAAAGCGGTACGAAGTCCGCCGAGTCAGCTATGTTTAATAAAGAGAATAATAACAACAATAAAATCGTCTATTTGTCTTTTAAAATAAAAACACATGACTTAGGTTTCACATATGCTTAAAAATTGAGACAAAAACCATAGTAGAATGAAACAAGTAGGTCATCTTCATACATACGCACCGAGCGCGGCTTATATGTGAGCGCAGCCGAACCAACCCGTCCGTACGCATCGTCGCACGCACACACTGACAAAGTTTATTGCTGCTAATGCTGCGCCAGTCGCGACCGAGCCGTACATAATGCCGCGCGCGCCTGCGTGTTTTGTCGCTGTGCCGGCGCCGCTGCCGCTCGCACGTAGATTATAATTTGTTAAACGTAAGTCAAGGTCAACGATGGTTACAAAAAAAACAAGAGATATTGCAGTGTTTATGGATGTCTTAATAGCAGCTTGTCCATCCAGAATTTTCTTTCTTTACTTTACCTACCGAACAAGAACGGTGAGTTGAGTACCTCCTGCCTAACCTAATTACACAATTTTGTGTCAGTTATTTACTACCGAAAGAATTAAGTTCTGCTCCAGATTTCGTGGATTAGAGAGGTAAATACATGTACCTACGGATTTGTAAGTTTAATTTATTAGATTACACGGTATACCCTACCGCGAAAACAAGGGACTAATTAGGAACAGTCAGACGAAACACTTTGGACTTTGTACCGCTCTTATGTTGTGGGCATAAGTACTAATATCGAACTGCAAGTGTTTACCGTGATGTGCTGTTGACCGTATCTACTTACCTATTGTAAGTTGTTGTGTTGTACAGTTGACAAACTACGTTTAGGTAGATCGGGGGTTCTCTGAAATCCATGAATTCATATTTCTAAGTATGTTCTTAGTTTATATGTAGATACCTACCTCATTCTAATTAAAAGCGACAGCCCTACAAGTTTAGGTGATTATCGCTTGCTCGGGGGCCGAGTCGACCTACTTGTTTCATTCTACTATGCAAAAACGGACAAAACGGTTTATGCCTCAGTGGTCGCGGGAGGACCGCGGTCTCTGTTATTCTGCATAACCTCACATATAGAGTATACCTATAACTTTACTTAGTAGAGGTACATATTTTTTTATAATTTTAACATCATCATCCTTCCTAATAATACTTTCAACTCACTCATAACATAATTATACTTATTCTTATCTTGTTCTGAATATCTTCATTTCCCCTTTACGAAACAATGAATAAAGTATGTTGACCCATTTCCAGATTTAAAGAATGCTCTCAGTAAACACTATATATCTCAATTTCCCTCCTCGGTGGGACCTAATTAAGTAATTCCTTGCGCTTACCCAACCGAGCTTTTACTTAATGACAATTTAATGCCAAGGACATACCACCCTTAAAGTGTTTATCCCAGTTCCCTGGACTACGCTTACCGTGTTTTTCCAATCGAAGTAATTGTCGATCTTTATTTCTCGGTAGACCGATATAAACGAATTTATACACTTTTAAACTGTAGTGTTCCTTTGGGAATGCCTGGATACCTATACTAAGTAGTTTGCGTTTCATCATCATCATCTAAGCCCAAAGACGTCCTCTGCTGGCCAAGCATCTCCTAAGGATCTCCACAACGATCGATTCTGCGCTGTTGATCCTTTATTTTTAACCGACTTCAAAAAAAGGAAGAGGTTCTCAATTCGGTTGTGTTTTTTTTTTAATGTTTGTTACCCCGTCATTTATACACCGATTTGGAAAATTCTTTTTTCATTTGAAAAGATATACTTCCAGATTGGTCCCATTTTTATCAAAATCCAGTTCTGATGATGTAATCCTTGAGGAATTGAGGGAACTCCTCAAATTTATTTTTGTGTGCCGGTTTTGCCAGAAGCCAAATTATGCCAGAGTTTGACAGCACAGCCACGAGAATTAACATGTGTAGGTACACTCTTGACCAGTTTTGACTATTATTTTATTGTTAAGAGTTAAATTATTTACATACATGTTAATGATCTTGACTGTACTATACTGAACGTAGCAAAAACCTTCTTATTATCATAACGCTTCGACAAGATTGTCTGCCACAAATAATTAAATTTTTTTCCCAATTTTCAGCATCAACCTTTTTTGTGACCCGTTTTAAACTGTTTCGATAAAGCTGTGAAGCTTCGCTTTTTTCTCGATTAACACTAATTACTTCAGGGTGACGAACGTTTGTGAAAAATTTCAAACGAAAGAAAGATGGGGTGCGACACGGTTCAATGACCGCTAATAACAAGGTTCTAAGGGAAAATGATTGGGAAAGGTAATTCTGTAAAGGTAGGGTGGATTTAAATTTGATTTTGTTTTCTTAAAATTAAAGTATATTTTTAATAATAAGCGCGCAAATGACCCTGCTCCACCTCATGCTAAATGGAAATGGAGTCCAGACGTGAAGACAAATGGTCCAGCATGACAACCACGCAGCATCAGTCACCCTCACCTTGCCGGCCCACAAAGTTACGCTTCGTTTGGCGGATTACCGGAAGGTGGGAAAACGTGTTCTGGTTTTATTTAAAAAAATCAAAAATCCAAAATCAAACTAATTTTCATCCTACACAGTTACATACGTCATAGATATAGTTCATTCCAGAAATTACGTCACAAATCCATATCGGAGGTCTGATGTGCTTCCTTAGGGTGCACCGTATGCTATCAGTGCACACAATTATTGCATTAACTTGTCTGTCTGTATATCAAGTGACAAAACAAACAGATAGGGAGAGTTAAAGGGCGCGCCGGTGATTCATCAACTGCGCCCTCTCATACCTTTGACTTGTTAGGTGGCGACGTATAGTATAGTATTTTATACAGTAGGTACCTATGGCAGAATAGGTCGACTGGTATAATAGTTAGATGCTGATAGTGTTCACAAACACAAGAGTGTATCTCTATTAAAGTAGTCATATCAAATAAACGAAAATTGGTGTTTTGCAATGTTTAACAAGTATCTTTTTGAAAGTAAGAATTTGCGGCTCAGAGGCTTTGTGCTTCTGTATATATCGTGGAATATCCGTATACCGTATATTCTACATACAGCAGAAGCTGCTATTAAATCAGCAAGGGTAATTTAAATAATACTCTGTTATAAAAAAGTCATAATATAGAACCTAAAAAAAATTAAGTATTCTTAAAAGATTTTTAATAAGCACTTTTGAAAGAGGGTAAGCTGTAAGATAATGCTTCTCGCCTTTGTGTCCAGTAGAAACTGCAAGTAAATCAGAAAGGGTAATTTAAATAATACAACTTTCTTTCTTTGTAGTAATATTTTTCTGCGCACTTTCATAGAGTTTTTTGTTAAAAAAAGTTTTTTCATGTTTCTTGATTGTTAAAACTACGACCGACGTAAATCCTTGGCGCAAAAAACTTGGTAAAGGCTATTTTTACTCCGGTTTTATGAACCAACTAGTTAAGTACTATCGGCACATTATGTCAGGGTTTGACAACGTGCAAGATTTATCATAGTTTAAGCGTCTATAAGCTTTGGTTACCACTTTATAAAGTCCTCATTTTGTCACTCCAATAAACTAATTAGACCGTAAAAATGCAAGCACTTTTAAACTGTCGAGTTCCATAAAAGATACAAAATTACAGGGTTAAAACATAGCATAAATAAAGGTATGCCTACGATACCTATAATAAGTAGTTTTCGTTAAATCAAATCAAAATTCTTTGTCAGGTTTGACAGATTTATGCGTTTATGTAGCTGCATGCGTTCAATATTTCAACATAGCTTAAACATATAGTACTACCTACATTAGTCACTATGTATTAAGCGTTTCCTCATACCAATGTCCATACCGCTGTGCCAATGTATGGCGAAGTGGCTATCTAAATCTACGGTTGAAATGCTGCTGTGGACCCCCGGTAATGATATTTGCCCAGTCCCCTCAAACAGGTAGAGAAACAGCTCAAACAGCACTTGAGCCACACGAAAAACCTAACTTAGCACTAATAAATAAGGTTGAAGTTTCTTAGTGCCACTTTGAAGACTGAAGCCACACTGCACTCCGGTAGTACTTAAAAAGATTTCTTGAAGAAAGTACTCCGCAATTCGCTTGTTTGAAATTCATTCTGACAGCTGAAGTTTTTGTTGCTAAGAAATAAATCAAACTTTAATACTGTCGATTGGTGTTGACGGTAAGGTTCTCGCGCTGTCGTCTCCTTCAGTCACTTTAAATGTTTGCGTAGACTCATAACTTCAGACGACATCTTGTTTCGTTGTTTGAAACCATTTTGTGCGTTATTAGGTGGGTGGCGTTCTCGCTTTATTTGAGAAGCAATTTTGAAGAGTTTTCTCGAGTAGGCGTTTTTATTTTATGAGCGTGATAGAGCTATTTTAGATGAGGTTTTTGATGGTTTTACTCTATTACGGCATACAACCAATATTACCATAAATATTTTAACACTCTACATTAGCCCGTTAAAAGTAGACATTGCGTCATCCTTAAAATGTTTAATGACTACCAAAAATATCTTCCTAATATATATTAGGTTGGTGAAAAAGTCTTTTCGCATAAAAATCTCTTTGGCTATACTATTTGTATGAGTTTTAAAGTACCAGCAATAATGGACAACTAATTAGAAACAATACAAAAAAAATAAATGGTAAATATTTTATGGGTTAAATTAGTGAGCATTATATAATTTAGGTAATAGGTACTGTGTATATATAGGCTACTAAAACTTATAATTAATATTTTGTTGCGTATCCTTTATTATTAATCACAGCTCTACAACGACGTGGCATGATTCAAGCAACTACATACATTTTTCTAGTGGGATTGAATTCCATGCTTCGACAAAAGCTTCGTAGAGTTCGTTGTGACTGGAGTTACGTTTGTTTGAGACTTTCTTTTTTACGACATGCCACAGATTTTCTATGGGATTTAAATCAGGGCTTTGTGATTTTCCCTAAGAAAATATTTTACACTGTTGACGATGTGTTTAGGGTCATTATCATGCTGAAAGATCCAGGTTACAGGCAAATTGTCGTCAGAGTAGGGAATCATTGTCTCTTCTAAGATGTTTTTGTACTGCAGTTGATCCATTGTACTTTCAATCTTTCGAACGGGTCCAACTCCACATCCGGAAAAACATCCCCATACCTTGATATTGCCACCCCCGTGCTTGACTATGCTTCTAATGTATTTATAATTAAAAGCATGGTTTATTGGACGTCTAACGTAGCGCTTGCCGTCTGAATTCACCATGTTTATTTTAGTTTTATCTGAGAATAAGACTTTTTTCCTATCTCGCACCGTCCAATTGATATATTTTTTAGCGAATAATAATCGCTTCTCTCGATGTTGCTTGGTAAGAGGCGGTACCTTTCGAGAAACCCTCCCAAACAATTTTACTTCCACTAATCTACGGCGTTCCAGTCTTGACGAGACGTTTCTAGGGTCATCAGGCGAAAAAACTTCATTTTTAATCTGGTTGGATCCTTAAAATTTAATAATACGTACGATTAGCATATCTTCTCTGGTCAAAGTTTTCCTCGGTCGAGCCTTTCTAAGAACATTTTCAATAGTTCAGTGTCTTTTATAATGGTCAATAGCATTAAAAACTTTCTTTACGGAACATTTTCAATGATCAGCTATTCTCCTAATTCTTCCTAATTTTTAGTCGATGTGCAAATTAACAATTATTTGCCTAGTTGACGCGTCACAACTTTTATTTTTGCCCATTTTGAACAATAAATCGTAAACGAAATTCCAAAACGATAGAAATAGCTAAGAAAGAAGTTTTATTTATTCAATTTCAAAAATGGACATGCTTTTCTAAAGTGTTTCTAATTAGGCGTCCAAGCGGGCAGTAACAGAAAATAAGCTATGTATGCTTTAAACTCTTTTTATGATTGAAGTTGAGATAGTTTTTGGGTATATTGTTACATGATAATTAAATATTGAATCTATTTTTTCACGAATTCAAACTTTCATAATTCATATGAAGTGTTTCTAATTATAAGTCCACCACTGTATATGTTCTTCGGTATGTATTTAAGTCACTAAACTCCTCCTAAACGGCTGGACCGATTTTGATGAAACTTTTTTTGTATTTTGAGTGGGTTTGGTTGGGTGGTTTAGATTTTAAATTAGACCCGGTAGGTGGCGCCGCATGTTGGAATATTTATGTTTTAAACCATCATGGGATATGGTTGTTTGGACGAAGTCGCAAGCGGGCCGTTAGTATATTATAATTTTATATTTTAATAACCCATCACGCTAACCCGACGTGAGTTGGTATGTTTCAAGGACAACAGCTGCTAGCCTGCTCCAGTAGCTGTCTTCGTATCTGGACATCGCTTTTGCTTAACATCAGGCAGAGCAGAGGCTTTTGTATTAAACTTCAATAAAAAATAAAAAAAGGCTCGCTGCCTTACAGTAGTCGCGTAAGATGTGTAACATTTGACATCTCACCTTAGTAATAAGCAACTTTAACATTATATTCTGCAAAAATGGGTCAGGTATTACATCATTTTATAACTATAAAATAAATGCAGTACATACTCATTAGAAGACATTCGACATATCAAAATTACTTTTGATAGTCAAATGATACAATATGTCATTTAAAATAGTAATATGTCATGTTCATAATATCGATTTTAAATTTACAAAATGGCGCGCGCTTGCGCGCTTCCCCGACTTCCTGTTACACTGTTACACATAATTCCGTCCCATTCACAAATTGCTGATAGAAAGCGAGCGGAAAGATGTTACACATCAATAATGAGTTGCTAAACTGACGTAGCCGTAACGTTATTTTTTTTTTATACATAGCACGGCAAATGACTCCATTTCACCTGATGTTAAGTGAATATGGAATCCAGATGCGACGACAATTGGTGCAGCGTGAAAACAACGCAGCATCAGTTACCCTCACTCTGCCGGCCCACAAGGTGCCTCTTCACGCCTCGTTTGAAGGACCCCATGACACTATTCCTACAAGCTCCACAATAAGCAGTAAATACAGCATAATTACATACAGATGATGATGACGGCCATAGTACTCCATCGTTCAAACTTTTCTGGTCAGATGAATAAAAAGAGGAGAGTGATAATGAAATAGCGCGGACGTGTAAACAACCAGCGTCCCGCAGCGGGGTCGTTAATCCACCATCAAGTCCCTTTGCTCTGGCAGGGAGTAACACTGGAAGCGGGAGAGTAATGTCTCTTATTCTAAAAAAACTAGCACTTTTGAATAACAAAGTTTTCCCAATAACAAAAAATAGAATCGTTTTTTATCTAAATAAAGTATGTCTATGTCACCCGCAAGGAATGTAGCATTGTATCAGTAAAAGAATTTAACTTTAAATCATAATAAATGTTTTCCCTAAAAACGGTTCACTGAATCTTACTGAATCTTTAAACTCTTAAAACTGAAACACATCACTGCAGAACGCTATTTAAAGATAGAAATAGGATTGACGATGGTAACCAGCCAGACTGGGTTTTGTGATATAAAGGCATTATCTGTACAATTTCGCTTTTAAAATTACTACATAAATATAAAATAATCTATTGTTATATTTTACTTCGCGCACAAAGAAATTTGGTGACTCATTTCTTTGTCGCAGTTCCAAAAGATGGAATAATGTACCAGCACACGTTTTCCCTCCTTCCTATGACATGAGGTCCTTGAAACGAGGCGTGAAGAGGGAGGCACCTTGTGGGACGGCAGGGGGAGCGTAACTGATGCTGCGTTGTTTTTGTCGCTGCACCAGTTGTTGTCGCGTCTGGACTCCGTTTCCACTTATTATCAGGTGGAGTGGAGTCATTTGCCTAGCCCTAGCTATAAAAAAAACTTATAATTGTAGGTCCCTCATAATATATACCATAATATAATACCATCAAGGGTACCGTAGGTTTGTGTGGCAATTTAGCCGAATAATTTTATTGAAGAAAAATTAAGTAATCACTAAAATTATTTCTTATTATCATCGACAATTTTACTCTAGCGTTTCATGAATACGCACCCTAGTTCTACTCTCTATGCTCCCCGATTCAATTTAACTTTAACCAACTTCTCGTAAACAACACAATTATCTTATAAACATTCTGATTTGCACTCTATTGTATAAGCGATAAGATGTTGTTTGACTTGTGACTGTAGATTGATGGCAATTATTACGATAATTACATTGTTTTGGCCTAGTGCGAAGTAGTGGCGGGAATTTTAGTCTTCCGAAGATATATTACTCGTTGGTGGTGATCAACTTCAAAATACATAATTAATTATACATGCCATTATATTCATTGTGTATCGTCTGTTAAAACATATATAAAGTAATATTATGACCAATGTACCACTAATCAATAGAGCCAAAACATTGAAATTAATTGGATTTAATAGCCAACATTGTCAACAATCAGTGATAACCTACTGACAGTCTAAAAAATAAGTGCCATATTACTCGTTAAACTAACTATTCTAGATTTTCTTTCTAAGTCATACAATTTACGACACTTACAGTGCCCCTTATCATGATAAGGCCAGCCCTTTACTGTAAGTAAACATAGTAATTAATCGCGAATACGTCCCCAGATACTCCGAGCTATATATCCCGGAACCTCTATCGAATTACCAATAAACTGTGATCGCTGGTTGAAACAGGAGAACATTGAGATGCCGTTGTACGTTCGAAGACGTAGCAACGTTTGATCTCCAATTGAAGGGTATAAGATGAGAGTGGTGGGCCACGAAATAAGCGGACTAATATCACTAATTGTTATTATTTACACGCTTAACCGCATGATTCCGGTGTTACATTACGAATAGATTACATTTCGTGCCATTTGCTAGCACTTGCTTGACGACGTTTTGGATTGTTAACGCATTTTAATTAAAGATAAACATCATGTTCTAGGACGTAAAGTACTTCAGACTCATTTAACCAACAAGTGTCACAACACAATCGGTTGTAGCGGCTTAGCCCATATATTATGTTTCAAAAGTCTCTGTGAATATTGTTTAGCCTGTGTATTGTTATACATATCATATGTGTATGTAATTGTTAGTCTTTTTTACATAAATATAAATTTTTGATCCTATCACTTGATGAGTAATTGACTGTTCAAGTATGTTTCAATTAAAATCTATTAAATCTATATTTAAAATTATTAAAAAACTTTCGGTCTAGAGCTTCCGGCGTATCCTTTTTCCATTTCACATAAAATGACTTTGACTAAAATAAATAAACTATTAAATTAAATAATAACTTAACTTAACTTAATACTACTGGAAATAGACATGAAATGATAAACATTTCATGTCTATTTCCAGTCTTCGTCAAGAGTATTCTATTCTATTATATTCTATTAATAAACACTACTTAAGGATCTATTTGGGTTTATTTTACATAATTACTTTTAGTAGAGTGCGATTCGTTCTACGCTAACAGAGCTCACGCCGCAGGCACCGCTCGTAATGTGGTGCTGAGACTGAGATTGAATAACCACCTTCTCAATTAAAATTGAATACTGGCCGCTTGTTTAATGGCCCCACTCGTCTCCTTATTGTTCGCGCTTCACCCGTTCCTGTTACCAACGCAGATTACTCCGTTCCTACTGCAAACTTGTTCGCTGAATGACCTTTGAACTTGATAAAACGAGAATTTGTTAATTACGACAACCAAATCTTGATTGTAGCGAACAAATTATCGAGATGAAAGGACGCGTTTTGTAATTTATTTCGTGTCATTATTTAATTGGTTGGCTAACGTTCGTTTAGTTCACATATTTGCTAGCAATCTTATGTAATCACTACGCGGTTTGGTTAAGAAAAAATATTTACTTTGTTTTGTTTTTTATACATATACTGATGAAGATCATCATCATCATCATCATCATCAGCTCATTTATGTCCCCACTGCTGGGGCACGAGCCTTCCCTATGGATGGATAGGGAGAACGGGCCATAAACCACCACGCGGGCCCAGTGCGGATTGGTGGTTGTTAACGACTGCTAATGAAGCCGGGACCAATGGCTTAACGTGCCTTCCGAAGCACGGAGGAGCTCGAGATGATAAATTTTTGGTCACCTATCCGATGACCGGCCTTTGCCAAAGTTGCTTAACCTCAGCACTCGCAGACCGGGCGCGTTAACCACTGCGCCATCGAGCTCATCGACTGATGAAGATTGTTTTGTGGTATAATGACAGATCAGAGCTCCAACTGCTTATCGGACCTGCCTTCCTTCTACTTTCTCCGCATATGAAACTTTGTCAAACAAAAAAAAAATTGTTGCACGCTAGGAAGTATTTTCTGTATATAAAACGGAATATTATGGATTATTGCTTGTTTTATCCACAAAGTCTTGTATAATACTTGGTGCTATTGCCACAATAGTCCCGGACAAACAAGTAAATTGAATTATATTACATTGCCAAAGTTTGTTTTTGATCTGGCATTTATAGAATCTGGCATTATCAGAATCTGGCGTTTCTAGAATCTGTCATTTGTAGAATCTGCCGTTTGTAGAATATGGCATTCATAGAATCTGGCGTTTTATACTCGTCTGACATTTCCAGAATCTGACATTTGTAGACTAATCATAATAATAAAGAGCCTCTGCCAATAAAAAAAAAAATGTTAAAGTTTGTATACCAGACGCCAATCTATTCATATAAACACGAGCAAAATTTATGGTAAGGTTAGGTTTAGTAAAAAAGAAAGTTTAAAAAAAGGTTATACACCTCACCGACAAAACAACAATTACTAAAGAGACAAACTTACAATTAATCGTATATCCATACAGATCACGAAGGACAACGAAAAAGATAATATATATTTCGTTAAGTATCGTGAAACAAACCATTATGACCGTTGCTTAGTTTTAACAATCGTCAATTGGTCGCGCTAACTGTTTCACAAAACCTAATTCACTATGTTTCAAAAGCGAGCGATAAATACTCGTAATCCAACATTTTATTTTCCTTTTATTCCTGTACGGATTTTGTGTTACGGTCCGTTTAACTTTTGCTGCTGCTACAATTAGAGCGGAATACAAAATATGATAAGCTATAGCAATACTCGTATATTTTAAATTGTTTTCATTCGCCAATAAAATAGAAACATTTTGTAGCAAAACATTTCGAATAAAATTCTTATATTTAGGACAACATAAGTGCACTTGTATTTCAAAAACTGGAGATTTTACTGCAAATGCAAACAAATACGAATCAAGAATATACATTGTTTCTAAAAACAGATCTTATAGGTTCAGATACGGTACTCTAAAAATAGTTCAAACATATGAAAAGTCCAAATAAGGTAACTTACACTGAAATGCACTGTCATTTCTGTGGATAATATTTTCATTTTGCACAAATCGTCAATTCCGTGGCAAACTATTCCTCTGGCGTCCATTTTGTACACCACAAACGAGGGTTCCGTAACTCCTGACCAGACTTAAGCCTACATATTAAGTTTATAGTCCGGAAAAAACCCTGTTTACGTTAGTTCGAGGTCATTTTTTTCAGCACTCGAGCCGTACAATAAATTTTCGGATCGGTTTTATTGGAGACACAGCGTATAAAAAATTACAGAATGACCATATTAAATAATGTACTTACTTTATGGTATTCTTTACTTTACCTTTACCTTACCGGGAGCTAAAGCGATGTTTTTATTTTTGTGAAGTACAATAAAATGTTTGCACGTAGTTCTTATCGAAGCGATTGAATTTTATACGTGATTTTTTTAGTATAAGAGTCTTCTCCATTGATTGTGTGGGTGTTTGTGTGTTGTTGTAAATGAAACTTTAAAAGTATCATAATTAGGGTACATCTACATACTGTTTTTAGAGGTGTTATAACACCCTGTCAGACTAAGTGGGTTAAAGAGACATGACTGCCAAATTAAAACTTTGATTTATATCTGTAAGGTGTTTTTGATTGTCAATTTCAGTCAGTATTATCTATAAACACTATGTCATCATCAGCATCATCATCATCATCATAGTACTGTAAGTTTCGCCTTTTGCATCGTAATCAACCACAAAATGAACTCTAGCGAACTACATCAAGCTTTAATATGCACGAAATTGCACAATGAAAAGATAATGCATGAAAATATTCCTATATCAAACGAACATTTACCATGAGTGGTATGCGAATAAAACTATATTTATATACATATAAAATTAAATGATATCTGTGGAAAAATAAACATTGAACAACTGCGCATCATATCATGCTGTGGACATGGATTCACGGTCAAGTGTGGGCCGAATCGTATCGAGTGCTCCATCCAAATCTGAATTTACAATAACGCGTTTGTCGAAGTGGCTTAAAGCGATGCGCTTTTTATTCCCAGTTTGTGAAGAACTCGGATAAAAAACTGCCCTGTTTCCTGATACTCATAAATAAATAAAAAGTTAAAATTGTTACATTTGGAAAGAACTTTCGAATAATCCGGATATTGTCATTCGGTTCGAAATGAATTGTTCAAAATAACCCGAAAAAAACATGATAGTGTCTCCTTTCAAACAAATTAAGCAAACAAACATTAAACGGTCTTAGGTAGACATGTAAACAGATGTACTTAAACATTATTAGCACTGCATGCATAGCTATGCAGAGAATCTTCCTTGTGTGAGATATTTGGAGGTACGTCAATTTTGTGCATTTTTTAATTGTGGAATCATTGTAGATCTTTTTAAACAGTCTGTCCATTAAAAAAGAAACTTTACAGAGTGTTAAAATTATATACCAAAATGGTATGGTATGTTTAATAAATTTAATGTCAACAAATGGCTTGAGGCTTGACTCTCTATAAATAAAATAAAAAATACAATTAACTACGATGCAAGCTGTCGTACGAATTCCTGAAAGCACTTTCCACAGCACTTCTTCTTGTCGCTCGGAACTTCAACAGTGCTAATAATAGCGTCAGGGTGACAAATGCATCTCTCCCCACATGTCACATAAAACCTTAACTCCTATGTTATAAGGTTCAGTTCCAATATAAATTCGGAAAGGTCTGGCGTTCGACTATTAGATACTAAACGGGATTGATGTTATGGTGACCGGGTACTCTCATAAATTTCACTATGAGGCGGGGGGCGATGACCCCTTGACATGACTTTGCGCTGCTGAAGTGTGAGTTCTTGTAGGGCTTTCGTCTTGGAGTGTTGAGCGTTTAGTTATTTACTTTGACACTAAAATAAACTAAAGGATCTTAATTTAAATCTTTCTGTAAATTGTACCATTCTTAATTTTTTGTAACTATAATATTTTGTATGTTGATTGTGGGTGAAATAAGGGTTACTTACTTATTTAACTAATTGTATAATTCAGTAATCATAATGCAACGCTTTAGTTAAAAAACCTCATATTTATTTGCTTTAACTTGTTTCGAGGTGGACAAGAAAAGTTAATAAAAAAATTTGATGGCAGTGATTAAAAAAATAAATAAATTGGACAACATCACATACATTGCTCTGATCCCAAGTAAGTAGTTAAAGCACTCGTATTATGAAAATCAGAATCAACGACAGTACCACAATCACCCAGACCCGACACAATATCGAAAAGTTCGTTTTCGACATTGAGCCGACCGAGAATCGATCCCGGGACCTCAGAGTTAGCGCCGCCCAAAGTCCAGCGAGCAATTCACTCTACGGAGGTCGTCAAATGATCGTCGAGTGATGGTGCGGTATTTTGTTAAAGATATATAATAATATAAAGGTAATAGGTACTGTGCTAAAATTAAGATACGTTTTTTTATTTAAAATGTTCATATGTTCAGTCAGCACCAAAAGTAGTTGACCACTTAAGAACCATATCACAATACTTTTGCTTGAAGTTGATAAGCGCCTGTTTGATTATTTAGATAGTTTGACAAATTGCTAAAATGTTCAACGACTTTTGCTGTTGACAGTACTTTGTTAATTATTATTATTACAATGTTAGATAAATTAGAAAGTTAATACCACTAATTGATGCAACAAAAAAGAGTATTTAAAAAAGAACTCTTCTGAAAAAGCGGAAACAACGAGAGACTGTTTCAAATTTGAAGGCACAAAGGAACTAAATGCTCCACGTGTGGCCTTTGAGAAGCGCTAGTCCGACCGGAAGCAGCGAGCGCCGAGCTCTCTTTCATATCCGGTGGCTTTCAGGCCGAAATAATACGTTTGCGATGTCTGATCAAATTCCCACTTAGATTTTTTTCGGTATTTGTGAATATATTTTTTCCACGAAGTTTATCAATACTGAATTATTTCGGTTCTTTTTTGATTTGTTGTTGTCGGCAAAGTTGAAACATCTGGCCAGTATTTGATTATTTTTGTTTAAGCAATAAACACTAATTTTATTTCTGTTAGTGTGTAAATAATGTATATTAACTGAACGGTATAAAAATGGAGATTTTTTGTTTTAAATTAGTGGAAATTATTTATTGTAAGATGCTTTAACCTAACAATATATATTACAGTTATGAGTTAAAATCTAATGTTAAGAACACAGAAAATAACGCCATTCACATTGTCAACAAAACATAATATTTTCGAAAAACATTTCGACAGTAATTAAGATAATGTTCGCAAACAAAACGAAATAGACCCCTGCAAAATTTGCCCGAGCAAAGTTTCCGTTGACTCAATACATATTTCCTTCAGAAGGTACAGAACAAAAACAAACCAACAGCCAGCGGGACTGAACTGAGTGTTTTAATTGTTACTTCGCAACGAGTCGCGCTTGTAAACTTTGTCACAATTAATAAACTCCGAGACAGTAATGAAGTATACAAACTTTTTGGTTTATTACTTTTCATTTTAAAAATGAAAAATAATCATGAAATTGAAATTCAAAAACAAAGTTGTACTTAAGCGTTCCCTTTCCTACATCATAGATTGTCTACGCTTGGTCAGTGCGCTACGACATCACTGAGTGCTACGATCGTAATTTGCTACGACAGCAAACCGTAGTCGAGGTTCCAAAATACTTGCTACGGAACAAACTATCGAGTACTACGAGTAACAGACAGAAAAACTGTATACGGTTGCACGTAAAAAATATTCATATATTTTATGATATAAGAATTTTCTTTTCGTGAAATCACGAACAGAAAAGCGGTCAGCCGGTGGTCAACCATCTACTTTTATAAATGAGATGGCGTAAAAAAGTTCTGTTTTCATGCCAGGTTTGTGTTCAACTTTAAATATGAACTTTCATGAAGGGTGTAATAAGATTTCAAATGAAATCAACGGAAACTTTCTACTTCTGACCGTCTAGAGGATCTTTAGGTGTAACATTTAGGACACATGTTACAACAAAGGTGAGAAAAGGAATGTTGAGATTGTGCCGGAGATAAATGCGGAAACTGGGTGAAACCACAGTATGTCTTATACTAAGTAGTCGGTACAGCAAAAATATATTTTTTGGTTAGGTTTTGACAATATTTTATACAAAAGGATGGATGGTAGATTTTTTAAATTATTTATTGATTTTCGAAAGGCACATTGAGCCGTCGTTGTTCGACCAAGCTGTTATAAGACTAGAATAGAATATAATAGAAAAAACAAAACATTTATGAGATGGTATTCATAATATATCTAGCAATTTCTCTTTGTATTTATCCATCAGGAATTCAACATTTCGAAGTAAGAAACTTTTGTAAAAAGACTAGACTAGCCCTAGTCTAACAAATCTAAGACCAGAAATTTTAATAACATTGTAAAAAAAGTTACATACAAAATTAATTATGGGTTACTTCCTCAAGTTACTGCTTTACTGATCTACTGTGGTAAAACTGGTGTTATGGTCAGTAATGAGTGCTAATAAATCTTTAAGTGCAAGTGTGTGTGTTTGATATATGAATGCAATAATCGAACTTGATAACATCTTACAGGAGGTGAAAGCTAAAAGATTTTCCTGTATTAGAAGTAAAATAAGTTGTGTGAATCAAAGCACATAAAACCCTTGGGTAAAGACTTGTTTGACATATCGTCTTACTAAAAAAGTAATCCTTTACTACAAACTGCACTTGAGTAAATAATAGTTCTCACCTCTCATTGGAGTTAGTAGTAACTCATCATTAATTGAAGTTGTATTTTTAATTGTAGTAGGTAGTAATTAATTGTTTTGTATGGCGTTAGAGTCTTGATACACAAGACTGATGCGTAACATTCGGAAAAGTCAGTCTGACGGCCTTGTTATGACAAAAAGCTTTAACCCGGGTTACAGCATTTTGTAATAATATAGTCTAAATGTATCTACTTGATGTAAGCTTTGTACTGGTTGAACAAACGCAGTTCAATATAAGTTTTCATCCGAAATATTCCATACAACATTTCGCTGTAACCTAAAGCGTGGATGAAATATTTTTGCAAAACGCTGTAGGCTCGCCCGTGACGTGTGTGCGTTTTTATTTTTACAAAACACTGCAAGCTTAATTTGCCGAGTTTTGTCAAAATAGCAACAATGAGGCGGGCGACCGGCAGGGGGCAGTAGATAAGCCGGCGAGGAGAGTCGCATGTTTACCCATCGCTATGCAATTAGTTTGACCCGCGAAACAGACGAGTGCGTCACGATTATCTATGCATTATTATTTCTTGTGGGGACGTCGCCAGCCGAACGGACGTTTGACACGCGTTGTCTCCGGGCCACTTCATCCTTTTCCCTGTTCTCCCCTTTGAGGGAGCTAAGGTTGATCCAGCTTTCACGGCGCCCCGTCGAATCTTTTAGCCTCTTTAGTAAATCTTGCTATCTGCTCCACTTTCAGATCCTTCGGTCCTCTATGTCTAATGTGTCCGACCCCCAGAGCTTCCATCTTATCAGTGAGTACATAGGGCACTCAGCTAGTAGGTGGAGACTGGTCTCCTCACTTTCCAT
This sequence comes from Eudonia mercurella, assembly GCA_963082485.1. Classification (NCBI taxonomy): domain Eukaryota; kingdom Metazoa; phylum Arthropoda; class Insecta; order Lepidoptera; family Crambidae; genus Eudonia; species Eudonia mercurella. The sequence continues at coordinate 24,062,406 of OY720023.1, read as the reverse complement.
GCACTCCGGGCATATGGGGTCGGTTTTCACTCCTATCACTGTCAGATGTCTCAGTAGCATCGGCCGTAGTCTCAGTGAGACTACGGCCTATGCTACACGGTAAAAACGTCTCGGGTTTAAAAAAGGTATACCTTGACATCTATATTAATAAGTTTGAGTTCATTCCCGTTACATTTTTTGTTTTATGTTTTGTTTAACGTGAAATTTCAAAACTTTACATATATAGCAGTAAAACATCTTTTTTTACTGCAACTCTTATCACCATCTTTTATAATATTACTCCCTCAGGACAGAGATTACTCCTAACAAGATAAATGACGATCAATGAACCGCCCCGTCTCTATTAACCAATAGCTCTTACCCCAGTAGCACAACACATTGTACGCCATAACCCGACGACTCCACAAGTAGCAGCACCCTGCAGACGCTATAAAAAGTCAATTCTGTGGACTCACAAGACTTTACGACTCATTACACTTGATTGTGGACTCACATGACTCCTATATGAGCAATTGTGTTGGGCAAAATGACGGCAATTATTTTGTTACAGGCAATTTGTTGTTAGCGACCGAGGGTGGGGTAAAGGAAAGTGCTTCGAATGATCGAAATGGTTTATTAAACATTAGTCTTGACGAAATAACTCACGCTTAAAATCAGGGCCAAGGCTTAGTCTCTATTTTTTGTTTCTTAGCTAGCAAACGAGGGGTTTATATTGGAACGCCTAATTGTCACAAAGCCTAATTGTCCTCTTTGTAGTCCTGATTGTCATTGGCACACAATCTATACGCCTATATTTTTCACACAATTTCAACTTATCCTAACTTGTTTCGCCTATTATTAGTCATAAGGCAAAACATTTTATCATCCTTAATACTAACATTTACTAAATTTGATTTCGCCTAAAACGCTTAAGAGCGTTTACGCCGCACACTAGTACCGCCAATAAAAAAACAAACATGTCTAGTAGTTAGAGATAGAAAATCAAATTATGCTCAACAAACTATTTGAATGAAGTAATTTAGCATTTTTACGTCACCTAATGAACATCTGACATGTTATGGTTTAGTTAAATAAGACGTTACAGCTAACAACGGCCACTTTTAACTAAACCATAACATGTCAGATGTTCATTAGGTGACGTAAAATGCTAAATTACTTTTTTTTTTATATAAAAGAAGTAATCACCACCGCCCATGGACACCCGCAAAACCAGAGGAATCGCAGACGCGTTGCCGGTCTAATAGGCTCGTTTCTTGAAGATTCCGAGGTCGTAACGGTCCGGAAATACCGCCGCCGAGAGCTGGTTCCACAACACTGTAGTTCGAGGCAAGAAGTTAAAAATTCAAATAGTTTGTTGAGCATTATTTGATTTTCTAACTCTAATTACTAGATATGTTTTTTTTCATTGGCGGCGCTAATGTGCGGCTTAAACGCTCTTAACTGTAACGCTTATTTAATAGTTTGTGTATTTAGCAAAATAAGTAGACAAAGGCAAACCAGCATGCAAGCGTGCAAGCAAGTACGCAATCAAATATGCAAAGTTTTTTCTGTGTGTGTGAAGTAAAACTGTTCTATTCAATAACTAGTTCTAGAAGCTGCTGCTATTGAAGAAAAAGAAGAAGAACAAACATTAATTAACAGCATACACATACATAAATACAAAAAATGAGGCAGACTTTATTCACACAAGAGAAAAAATAAAATGAAACAAAAAGAGTAGTTAACAAAAAAAGAAAACGAAGAGTGTGAAGTTAATGGTATTCAAAAAATACTTACTAGGTATGCTTACTACTGTTGGCCGTTCTACTTTATCGCAAGCAATTCTTCCGGTACGGAAATTGACTCCACGACCCTAGAGTATGACGACGAGAAAAACCATTTGCCTAGCGTTAGATAAAATATTTTTTTCGTTATCGACTAGTGTAAATAATTTGTTAATTATGATTTCTTTCAAATTCAAAAGTCAAAGTCAATCCTTTATTCGATATGAACCTTCACAGGTACTTATTGACGTCAAAACTAAGTATAAAATACAAATAATTAAAAAAAAAGAAAATTTAGTTTACCGAGTCTACCACCAGTTCGGATTTTGGGAGAGCCGAGAAGTAAGTCTATTTATTATTTTCTTGATCCATCAAACCGTATTAGGGCATGTCATCGTCATCCATCTTAATTGGAATCGTTAATTGTTGATGTGTTACACCTATCTACAGCTCCTTGTACATATCATAACATATTATTATACTATCGTATTAATAAAAATTATACTATAGTATTAATTATACTATAGTATTAATAAAAATTTGACGACCTCTTTGGTCGAGTGGCTTGCACACCGGTTTTCATGGTGTCGCCATCTCTGAGGTCCCGGGTTCGATCCCCGGTCGGGTCAATTTAGAAATACCTGTTTTTCTAAATTGTTTCGGGTCTGGGTGTTTCCTATGTATAATAAGTATGTATTTAAGTATATTAAGTATGTTTATCCGTTGTCTAGTTAACCATTTTATCGAGTTTCTTAAGGAAGCTCTTATTGGGGCTAGATAATTGGTGTGAGTGTGGGAAACATTTATTTTTTTATTTTTATTATATATAATATAATATAATATAATATAAAACAAACGTCATTGCCTTCAGAGAGTAACATAAAATTATGTTTAAATTTTAAAAATTGTTTACTTGCTTCGGGGTGGCTCAAACTATGCCCCCTGCCTGCTAAAATATTTCGTACACACGTGGAATTGTTGGCACCTCTGGGCCTGCGCACTTTTTTCTGTTTCAGTGCATTTTTATTTGGGAACAATTTGAAACACAATATTGTTGTGACTGGTGGTGTCAGGACGCCACGCCGTTGCTCTAGCAACGACGTTCACATTGCTGCGCACGCAGCTCAGTAAAGGCGCGCGCATATTTGTCGGTGATTTGAGGCTGTCAAGCGTCAAGACGTCAATATGCCCTGATGCCTCTATGAACATTTTTAGTTACTTGTTATTTTTAATCATCATTGTTGTTTTAGTACTTTTTACATTACTGTAAATATATTTTGTAGATAGGTAGGTATTTGTAATTTAATGTCGCAGGCCGTAGCTTCGACAAATGGAGTGCAATGTCCAAGCAGTCAGTCAAGCAATACCAACGCTTCTTTTGATTTAGTGCAGTGTGAAAAGTGTTCACGGCGCTTTAAGGGCGCTAGGGGTTTGAAAATTCATGTATCTCGAGCTCATAAATCCATCACACAGTCATCCACTCAACCCCCAAACTCGCCTCCAGTTGACAGTGCGGTTTGGGAGAGATTAGGTATTCTTAAACAAAGTTGCCCATTAATTAAAAGAATACCCCGAGGTGCCCGTATTTCAGTGGCAACTAGTCTCTCCCAAGCCATACGCAAAGTCATCTCTAACAATAATTACAATAGTTGGGAACATTTATTAACTTTCGCATTTCAGATTTTATATATAAAGAAAACAAACAAAAAATCATCTCTAACAAATAAAATAAAAGAAAATTGTGCCAATCTTTCACTGCAGCCCCCTCCAATCAATTCCCACGCAAAAAAGGCACCAAATCCAAATGCAATTTTGCAAAAGGTAGAGGAGAAGGCAGGTAATGGTGACCTGAGAGGGGCAACACAGTTACTGTTTTCTAGTGATGTTATTGCTCCTGACTGCTTGGATACTCGTCTGGCCTTAGAGGATAAGCATCCTGCCCCGTCTTCTTCACTTCGCCTCCCGAATGCGCCAGATCCATCCGATCAGCATGTGGTCACACATAGCGATGAGGTGTTTGCTGCTGTGATGTCTTTCAAGAGTGGTTCGGCGGGTGGTCTTGACGGTCTGTCACCGCAGCACATAAAAGATTTAATAAGCGGTGCCACCGGAGATGTTGGCCGTTCTCTCTTGGAGGACATCACTCATTTAGCCAACATTATATTAGAAGGTGCGGTTTGCCCAGACATATTAGACGTACTTTACGGTGCTAACCTGTGCGCCCTCAAGAAGAAAGATGGCGGTATAAGACCAATCGCTGTGGGTTGCACTTGGCGCCGTATTGTGTCTAAAATCTGCTGCCGACACATTCTTCCAACTGTCACCGATTATTTCAGTCCGGTGCAACTGGGTTTTGGTAGCAGAGGCGGTTGCGAAGCTGCTGTCCACGCGACTCGCACTTTTCTCGATCAAAATGGAGGCGAAGTGTTATTAAAAGTTGACGTGAAAAATGCTTTTAATTCTGTAGACAAAGGCGCTTTGTTGACTCAAATAAAACAAATAACCCCTCATGTATACAATTACCTTTGGCAATGCTATAGCAGTCCTTCAAAATTACTGTTTCGTAATCACCCCATAAATTCTGCAGTAGGCTGTCAGCAAGGTGATCCTCTTGGGCCAGCCATTTTCAGTCTCGCAATCCATCCCATTATTTCATCCCTCTTTTCGAAACTAAACCTGTGGTATTTGGATGATGGCACTCTTGGTGGGGATGTGAATTTTGTCCTGGAGGATCTTCGTTCCCTCATCGCTAAGTTCAGAAACATAGGTTTAGATCTAAATTTCAGTAAATGCGAATTATATGTCTCTAACTTAAAATCGGAAGTGGAAAAAACAAATATTATTTCTAAATTTAATTCTTTGGCCCCAAACATCAAAATTCAGAATAAAGACACCCTTTCCTTATTAGGCGCTCCCATTTTCTCAGAATCCATTCCGCCTCTCATCGATTCAATCTCCCTCAAATTCAACGGCATCGTAGAGCGCCTTTTAAATATCCATCCTCATATAGCTTTTACCATCATCCGTTTTTGTTTGTTTGCTCCAAGGGCTATCTATCTGCTCCGATGTTGTCCATTGTGGAAACATCCTAATCTTCTTCTATCACTCGACGCGTCCATTCAGAGTACTTTATCATCAGTTTTAAATTGTCATTTCGATAGCAAATCATGGACCCAGGCCTCCCTTCCCATCAGGTTTGGGGGCTTGGGAATTCGCAGTATAAAAGACCTATCACTACCGGCTTTTCTGTCTTCTGTACACAGCACGCTCACTTTAACATCTAAAATTATTCTTCCGTCCCTGGGCGGCGTTGAAGTGTCGTGCCTGTCGGAAGCCAGAAATGCCTGGTCTGCTATCTGCCAAAACTGCGACCTACCAACCTTCCTTAACTCCCAAAGACACTGGGACGAGCCGCTCTGTAAGATGACTTTCTCCGCGCTCATAGAGAGTGCTGTTAATGATAGGGAACGAGCTCGTCTTCTTGCCGTTTCGGAGAGGGAGGCCGGTTTTTGGCTACACGCCATACCTTCACCCAACACAGGCACCCTTTTAACCGGCCCTACACTCACTTTGTCAGTTTGCTTACGCCTGGGCATTAAAACAAATGAACCTCATCGTTGCCTTTGCGGGACTGAAGTGGATATTTTTGGGCACCATGGTCTTTCTTGCCAGCGAAGCGCTGGTCGTCTGTCGCGACACGCGAATCTAAACGACGTCATTCGCCGTGCGCTTTCTACCGTCAATGTGCCAGCTGTATTGGAACCCAATGGGCTGGCTCGTGACGATGGAAAGAGGCCCAATGGAATGACGCTCGTTGCCTGGTCGCAAGGTCGATCCCTGGTGTGGGATGCGACGTGCGTGGACACCCTAGCTCCATCCCACATTAGGGCAACTTCGGTTAGTGCTGGCGCGGCAGCTTCAGCGGCTGAGGACCTCAAAAGGCGTAAATATAGTTCTCTAAGCCTTGGGCACATATTTGCGCCGTTTGGGGTTGAAACTTTGGGACCATGGGGACCGGCAGCTCAAAAGCTATTTAAAGAAATTTCCGCTCGCCTTATAGAGACCACTGGTGACCCTCGAGCTGGCGCGTATTTTGGCCAACGTTTAAGTTTGGTCATTCAAAGAGGCAACGCCGCCAGCGTCCTGGGCACTCTCCCGCTTGGCAGCGATTTGGAGTCCCTTTTTTATTTGTAAAAATTATGTGTATATTTTTATTTCTATTTCCTTTTTTTTTTTAATTATGTTGTAAATAAATATAATTGTAATGTAAATAAATAAATATATAATATATACATAATTAAAGACCTCCGTAGCTGAGTGGCTTGCACGCCGGATTTTGGGCGGCGCTAACTCTGAGGTCCCGGGTTCGATTCTCGGTCGGGTCAATGTCGAAAACGAACTTTTCGATATTGTGTCGGCTCTGGGTGGTTGTGATACTGTCGTTGCTTCTGATTTCCGTAAAACGAGTGCTTTAGCTACTTACCTTGGTTGGGATCAGAACAAATATGATGTTATGTTGTAAAAACTTAATATAACAAGTAAGTAATGTGGTATAATAAGCGTAAGAGAGAGCTGTATAAGAGTATAAGAAAAACAACTTCCAAAGTAGGTACAAACACAAACGATTATAGGCGGCCAATAGCAATATCTCTCCTACAATAACATAAAGGCACATACATTTATAAGTCAATAAACAACATGCAAATAAAAAAGTACAACAAAACACATACACAGAGAAAACGTTCTATCAATTGGAGTATTCAATATCAATCAAAATAATCAGATTACTGCGTCGCGTACAACGTACAAGCGTACCTTTGACTATAGCAATTCAATTAATTCCTATCCGAACGAGCGGCTTGGGTGACGGGCGCCGTTTTATTTAGTCATGCACATATTTTCGTCACTCTGTACTATTGTGTGCACTAATTTGATAGGTCAGACGACACATTTGGAAAATTTTAATGCTATTAAATCTAAATCAACTTCCGTCAAAGTTACAAGTTTATTTAGTGTAACACCTGAAGAACTTGTTTTATACCAGCTGTTTGAAAGATGAATTAATTTTAATTAAATTTAAAATACTTAACTTATTTAACATTAGATGTGCATTTTCTTAATTAATGCAAGTGTCAGGAAACAATCCGTTGTTGACACTTGTATTAATTAAGAATTTAGATAGGATTTTTGATCCTATCTAAATGTAAGTTCAAGTTTACGTATCATTTTAATTGTTTTTTGAACTACATTTAAAAGCTTCGTCTTGCAACATTATTCATTATATGATAAGCTACCATAGTTCTTATATATTTGCTTGACCCTGGTTTGCCATTGCCTTTGTGTTTACGTATTCAAATTTCACTTATTTATTTAGCTTTTATAATTTGCTACTTCTATAAATGGCTTCCTGTGGTAATCTAACGAAGATGACAAGCTCGGGAATAATATCGACTAAACCCATCTTACGGTATTTGGAGCATTTTTTTCTTTTTTGCATTATTTGTCCTAGACACGTCTTTAACCCCCAATTAACGTAAACCTACAGGTAAATTGTTTACCATCTTTTAAATGCAGCAAATCGAATACCTTATTTATCATCAACATCATTATCAGCTCATTTTATGTCCCCACTGCTGGGGCACGAGCTTTCCCTATGGATGGATAAGGAGAAACCTAAAAGAGTCTCGAAAACCTTATTGTTTGAGACTTTTTAAATTTTTCAATATTTTACATAGACGACCGACAGACGATGGGAAATATTGCAATTTCTCGCAGTATATAAACAGCCGCCGGGAGTCGGCGCGACAAAGTGGCAATATTCCATCTCGGCGGGGCTTCTCAAACAAGGGGACACGAAAGGGACGGCGCTATACAAACACCAGCCTGTTAAAAAGGGACAACCGCAAGTTATTAATTGGAGAGAATTGACGGAAGTGCACGGCGAGTCGTGTTTTTGACAAATTTCGCTTTGATACGGCGATTACTTTCACCTCAACGCTTCGAGGGTCGCCTCGTAAAAGTGACTCGGCGATATCTTGGAAATTGTGAAAATAAAGATGTTACAGTTAAATAGGGTCGGCGAAAACAAAAATTAAACGTTTAAATTGAATTTAATTTTCTACATAAAAGATCTTATATTTCCTTGTAGTAAGCGTTTATAAAGTTTGTTATTATATACGGCTTGCTTGATTCTCCTTAATCTGTCATTGAAATCAAGTCGTCGCTAAAATGACGATGATATTGGCTTAATCACAACGCTTGTCTAATCTAATGCGGGTTTGTGATGATGAAACAAAAAATGCTTTGCTTTACATTTTTTTCTTACCATACGTACAAAAAGCTTCAACAATGGTATTAATTGTCATTTGTGTATATTGTTAAAAAAGAATAATGGATCGAAACTGTAAATAGTATTCCTAGATATGTGTCTAGTTAAACTATTATTTCCCAGTTCTGTTATAGTTTTTTTTAATTTATATTTATTTAACAAAAATAAAAGAATAAAAAACACAAAAATCACTGAGATTTGTCTGGTGTGCTAGGGGAGATATTATAATTCACTGCATACTTAACCATACCATTATTCTTCTACTTAAAGTGTCGGAGAACAATAGGTTAACTAGGTTACTATAAGTGTTATTTTTAGTATTGATTGATTATTCTTATGATAATAATATCACTATAAATTATGCCTCAGGTGCGAGAGTACGCAATATAATGCATTTGACGCAATTTAAAAAAGATGCGAGGACCTAAAGCAAAATTTTCGATTGTTTTCATTAGTTTCGATGTAAATATAGGAGTAAGATTCACTTGGAAACAGAAATCAAATGATACTCTTTCTTTTCAAGTGCCTGTTAAATACTTAGCAAGCGTTGTTAGTTTGTTTGTTAGTAAATGTAAAATAAAATATACAAACAAATATTAAACACCATACTAAAGCTTTGGTAATAGCCAAACGGATAGACCGTCATTAACAGCTCATTTTTATGTCCCCGCTGCCGGGAGACAAGTCTTCCTTAGGGATGAAAACACCAATAGGAGAACGGGCCATAAAACACCACGTGAGCCCAGTGCGGATTGGTGGTTGCTAACGACTGCTAATGCAGCACGGCTCTACGTGACTTTCGAAGCACGGAGGAGCTCGAAATGATAAATATTTTGTCACCCATTCGATGAACGGCCTTTTCGAAAGTTCCATAACTTTAGCAATCGAGCGCTATAAGTACTGCGCCATCAAGCTCCTCGGACTGATAGATACTTAGGTTGAATGTGAGAGACTGTGGTTCAATCCACGTATATAATTACAGAGGAGCTTAATGGCGCAGTGGTTAACGCGCCCGGTCTGCGAGTGCTGAGGTTAAGCAACTTTCGCAAAGGCCGGTCAACGGATGGGTGACCAAAAATTTATCATCTCGAGCTCCTCCGTGCTTCGGAAGGCACGTAAAGCCGTTGGTCCCGGCTGCATTAGCAGTCGTTGACAACCACCAATCCGCACTGGGCCCGCGTGGTGGTTTATGGCCCGTTCTCCCTATCCATCCATAGGGAAGGCTCGTGCCCCAGCAGTGGGGATAAAAAGGAGCTGATGATGATGATGATATAATTACGATAAACTACTGACGTGAACCCATGCCTGACACAAGCATAACAGCTTTCCAGATGGGATAACAGTACTGTTATTTATGAGTTTTTAGCGTTGCTCTGTCGATGTCACTTTGGCGATACTAGCGATACGTGCGGTTGTCGTGCGGAGAAAAATGAAACGCAGGATCGTCAGTTGTAGAATGCATATTTTGTTTGGGTTACTCGTCGTTTATATAATAATAGTTGGTATTACAAACATGTGGTGTTCAGCTGAGACAAAATGCAACACGTGGTGTTTAAATACGTGGTAATAAGTAAAGAGAAAGCGATGCGTGCGTGCGGCGCGGGTCACATCGGGTGCTAAGTTAAGACAAATTGCTGCGCGCTGCATGGGGTAGGGAGCGGCAGCGAAACTGGCGACGGTCTCGGAGCTCGTCCATTTCGTCGATCAACGGGCTACGAAGAGGATGCAGTGAAAATGCACGGCGCAAGGCGACACTTTGACAAGATGGCGAAGAAGAAGGACACTGTTTTACAACGTTCAACAGTTTCACAACGTTCAACTGTTTCACAACGTTCAACTGTCTGTTTCATACTCAGCTCTTTTCAGAGCTACGGTTCATATGCAATCTTCGACTGTCATGTGTGAGTGCGGCTACAAATTAATATCGCTATAATGTAACATGGACTTTAGTGACCGCTCACTATCAGGCTGCCTACATCAGAATGCTTACATTAGACAGCAAATTAGCATGCATGCAATATATGTATTTAGAGGATTCAAAAACCATTATTAAAGAGAGAGAAGAACTGGCATGTAACTCGGAATTAGGCTGGAAATCTGAAAATATTTCCCAACGCACTCATTGAAACGACTATAATTCAAAGTCGGAAACTTTACATTACTGATAAATACCGACGCGCAGGAGCGGCTCGCCCATTAACTGTACTGATTTATAGTCTGTGACATTCGCCCGGAGTTCGTAAAGCCTTGTTTTTACACTGACCCCGTTTCACCTTTGTTTTTGTCGAACCAGAAACTTTTATTGCGTTTCTACTCGATTTTAACTGCCGAGAAGTGAGTAAATTTGTGTTTTATGGTCAGGGATGAGTTATTGATGAGCTTACGCATTGATGTAGATTTCTATTGGTACAGTTGCTATCAATGAAGGTCCAGCACCTTTGAAACGAGATACAATTGAGTAGTACATAGCATACTGTACCGCAAAGTATATATTGTACAACTGCTAGGCTAGAGGAGCTCGATGGCGCAGTGATTAACGCGCCCGGTCTGCGAGTGCTGAGATTAAGAACTTTCGCAAAGGCCGGTCATCGGATGGGTGACCAAAAATTTATCATCTCGAGCTCCTCCGTGCTTCGGAAGGCACGTTAAGCCGTTGGTCCCGGCTGCATTAGCAGTCGATAACAACCACCAATCCGCACTGGGCCCGCGTGGTGGTTCATGGCCCGTTCTCCCTATCCATCCATAGCGAAGGCTCGTGCTCCAGCAGTGGGGACATAAATGAGCTGATGATGATGATGATGAACAGCTGGGCAAGGGTTTCCATCAATGAAATCAAGTAATCACTACAACTGATGGGCGTCGGCTTAATCACTACGATTGTCACATGTGGGTTGGCGATCACAATCCCGTGCTTTGCATCGAACAATCAGAAAGACACTATCCACAACCTGGGAATTGAAACTAAGAACTCCGGATCATGTTTTACCCCTGTACCTACTACAAAATAGTGTATAAAGTTAAATAATGGCTAAATACGTGTTTAAAATATTATGTCTCTGTCTATCTACTAGACTGTCTGTCTACACTCTCTGTCTATATATTAGCTAAACAGTGACAGCATCTATTTTGAGCATTGTCTTACTTTAAGGGCTTTCAGACTACGCTATAATATAATAGCCTAAAGCATATAGTTCATAGCACAACAATATCGCGCACTATATACATTATGGACACGTTCACACTTAACTGTACTATATATTATTGGCTTACTATAGGTACGCTATAAAATTGAGTGACGCGAGTTCATGCTGTGCTATATCGCGCGCCGCCCTCGTTTTTTTTATCAATGAATGGAGTTGATAAATATGCTGCCTGGACATATTTTAATAATTTTGAAATTGATCCTCATTATCTAGATCTTCAAAAAGTTTGTAATCACCACGTTCTCCTCTGAACTTGATTTGATATCCAGGGTTTCTTCTTTCGTAGCATTAATGACAAGATAGTGTCAAATTCCGCATTGTCATCATCGCCCGATGAGCTTTCAAGAGTATCCAGTATTAAATCCATTGTGTCGATCGAGTGCGTGCACACTCTTTAAAGATCGCGATCAACTGAGCTTGCCATACTATAAATGCTTGCGGTAATATCGCGTAATGTAAACGCCATGCTATATAGTATAACATTAGGTCCTTATTTGCTATACTATATAGCACAATAGTAGAGCGTAGTCTGAAAAGAGCTTTAGCCATCGTTCTATTCGGACGGTATAAGTGACCATCGTAATCGACTGAGCGTGCCTTTGAAGAATGGATGAGCTTGAGATATTGTAAAATGTTCACCCACCCGGGCTTGCGACTGGAAGTCGCAAACATCATCATCACCATCATCATCCGTCCACATCAGTCCACTGCTTGACATAGAAGCAAGTGAGCTTCAAAGCGCCACTGAGTACGATCCGCGGCTACTCTCATCCAGCTCTTGCCAGCCACCTTGCGAAGATCGTCGCTCCACCTAGCCTGAAGGCGTCCTACACTGCGTTTGGCGATACGTAGTCTACTATTAACGACAAACTTAACTATTTATGATTTAAAAAAAGTGTTTAATAGCTTCGAGCGGCATATGAACCCGCAACCTCACACACCTCGGACAGACCCATCTGACATAGCAGGTCAGATACACTTCTAATTACACGCTATCGTGGCTCTGTCCAACCTAAATTATATAGGATTTTTTTAAATGTGCGTATTATTTTATAGGTAAACGATCTAGGTAGTAACTTGGTTTAGAGCTACGGATTTTTTTTTTAAGTAAAACACAGATATTAAATTAATTGATCCAACACCCAAAGCCGGCGGCATACGGCCCGGGCAATGCACAACACCGACACGTGACCTTATGCTCGAGTTATTTTTTATTGTGTCGGATATTTTAAATAAATAATTAAAAAATTAAAAAAATATGTTTATATGTAAATAATATCTATTACGTCACTGAATCATAAAAAAAAATATGCGCACATTTGCTAGCATAGTTACAATCATTTCTTTCTTTTCTGTTGTACACTTAGTCATAGAATTCTAATATTAGTTTGGGGACTACTAGTAATCATGTATACGTATTATTGTAACTCTTTTATATAATACTAGCTGACCCGGCGCCGGCGGACTTCGTACCGCTTTGACAGTTTCCACCATTGAGTTAAATATATATCAAAGGTTTCCATGACAACAAAACAAACAAATTATTTTGTATTGGAAAATTAAAATGTCGTTTTTAGTAAGATATATATATTTTTTTAATACTTATAGCCTATGGTACTCAGCGTTAATGTATTATTCCAATGGTGAAAGAATTTTTGAAATAGGTCATACATACAAACATACAAAAATAGAAAGGTTTCTTCTTTATAATAATAGTATAGATATAGAAAAGCATTTTTTTTACTTAAAAAAATATAGTTACCAATATTTACGGTTAATTGAATGCGAAGAAAACTTACTAGGTGCAAGAGTAAATTGACATATTATGTGTTCATGCATCAACTTGCCAACTTAAACCGTCAATTTTCAGTTCAGTTTCAAGTTACCTTCCCATCTGGATGTGTGACTTCGTTCGTAACTTCTACATCGGCTTCCATTACTCCCTGAACTCTAGTTCTTGGTAATCAAACCTCAGCCAAGTTTTAAACGAAAACCGCTCCAAAGTTCCCGTCGCTATTAGTCGATAGACTAACATAGTTCTTCCTTCATTGCATTGAAATGCCATGCGTTCATTTTCCATAACATGTTTACCTTAAATGGTAAAGACCACTGGCTTAGACCCAGAGGTCCCGGGTTCGATTCCCAGCGGAGGGTACATCTTTGTGTATTCGGTTTGGTTGGCGGTAGGACTTGTTTGTCCGCCTGGCTATCTACCACCATCTTATCTAAATATGTCGCTATAACATCAATGTTTGTAGCATTGTGTGTCGGCAGCTAGAGACAAGATAGCCAGTGCCTCATTAGTTGAGGATCCCGGGTGAAGTGCGCTTCCACCAAATGGCCTTATCATCACTTAACATCAGGTGAGATCAAGGCACTGTGCTTACCCGTAAATATAAAAAAATACTAATGCAACGCATTTTTAATCAATATCCTTATTTTGATTAAGGGGAAGCGCTTTGCCACTATTTCATTTAAAGTTAAGTGATGATGGCTTCACCATCATCACCAGCTCATTATATGTCCCCACTGCTGGGGCACGAGCCTTCCCTATGGATGGATAGGGAGAAGGGTCAAAAACCACCACGCAGGCCCAGTGCGGATTGGTGGTTGTAAAAGACTGCTAAAGCAGCAGGGACCAACGGCTTTACGTGCCTTCCAAAGCACGGAGGAGCTCGAGATGATACATTTTTGGTTATTCATTCGATACTCGGTAATTGAGAAAGTTACTTAACGTCAGCAATCGATGACCGGGCGCGTTAAACACTGCGCCATCTCATAACGCTGTCAATTTTGTTAATATGACAAATCATGATACGATTTTATTATTATTGTGTAGAGTAAGTAATACCACTCACCAAACTATCAAGCATATTGCACTATATATCCTCCCAGGCCTTTGCCTAAAAGAACTTAAGAGGGATTAAAAGAAAAACACCTTCATATTGTAAAATAACGTTTTATTTCCTTCCTTATAATCATCGAAGCCATATAGAGTACATACCTTAGTACACTGACTTAGGACTATAAACAGTTACTTATGTTAACATTGAGTTTAAACACAGTTTAACATTTAACATACAATCACATTCATCTGGCACTCAAATATCATAACCAAGACGTTTTTTACAAATTTATTATACGCTACTGTGAGATATTGTTTATAACAAGAAGATATAAAAAAACAATATTTGGTAGGTAGGTAGGTATTTCTTTGGTAATATTTGATTAGGCATACAGAAAGTCAAAATAAACATAATATAAAAAAATATTTTCTAATGGTTAATATTTACAATGTTTCTGTTCTTATTCTAAAGTGAATGTATTTGTAATATGTTCCTTAAAATACCAAATAAAATTTTATGGCAAATAACAGTCTTGTTATTCGCCATAAAATATATCATACACACACAAGTTTCACTTCTAAATCAAATTACACATTTCATTCAATTCAGGGTTAAAAAAATGTTCTCTTGACATTTCTAAGTCAAATCAACGCTTTTGAGCATTTTATTATTACAGTTGTATTATTACATTTACTTTTTTATATATATATTTATAAATACGACAAATTTTAATTTAGCTTACCTCTCTAGACTTCTTAAAATATCATTAGTCCCACAAGTAAAGAACATTTAAATGTCAAACTATATTATTCGAAATGCTATAAATTCGTTACACATAACAATATTGAAGTGACAACATTAAAATTTTCAGAATACAAATAAATACATTCTATGTAAGCTTTTAAAAAAATCTGCAGACATTCAAAGTTTTCATTGAAAAAAAATATTTGTGAGAAATTTTACATGTCGCTGGGTGTTTTCTAAAAAAAAGAAATAAACAGCATCAATCTATAATTTATTTTTAAAATAAAGCAAACTAGAAAAAGTGCAAACTAGATTTATATAAATTATTACATAAAATGCATATAATGCCTAGGAGCAACACACCCTGTATAATCCATAACGCGATATACAATTTCATTAATAGCACTTAAATTAAGTTTTAATTAATATAATGATGACGATGAACAAACAAAAGTCTTGACTGGTATTAGAAAAACCAAGCCTAACAGGTTTTGAAACATAAACACGATTATTAAAAAAAATACTGGAAAACTTAACTGGTCGATTATATCATCATCTCAGCCAAAAGACGTCCACTGCTGGACAAAGGTCTGCGTATATATAACTGTCTGAACACACTATGTATGTTTTTTTGTAAATTAAGATTTGTGACCAAAGTGTATTACTTAACTACGTAATATATTTGTTACAGAAACACAAATTCTGGAATTAAACATAACTACAAAAATGACCCTACACTTTCGCGACAAGAAGTTTTTTCATGACTGCGACAAAGGTACTTACAATTATTTATTTGAAATTATCCTATGTCAATCTGATAGTTCTAACTGTTGTTATTTACTACATGATTGAACTCATATTTATTTTTATTATATATCTCAAGAGATGACGGTCGACGGTCCATGTATAAATATGGTACTATATTAAGTTAAATTGTAAAAAGCAGAAAGTTAAAACATAACCCTTAAAAAAGTTGTTTAAAACGTTGACTGCCGCAAAACCAGATACCATAGAAAATTTATTGTTTGTCGGTCACCGGTGACCACCACGGCGATTAAAGACTTAATCTATTTTATGATATTGTGACAATAAGAAAAAAACAAATATAACAAATATTTTAAAACAATTAGTAAGTATTTAATTACTATTATGTTTTCTATTTAATTATTTTGAAATATTTTTACTACACAGTAATTCTAAACAGCGTATGACAACATTCAGAATTTACTTGAATTCAATATTAATGTGTTAATATTAAAAACACAATTCACCCAATACTGTTGAGTTTCACATTATCTTATGGTAGGTAATATATTTCAATATGCATAATATTTCACTATTTATAATTGTGGTAATAATAGACATATATTTCTTGTTCGCAGTTGCCGTATGAAATATGATGACGAAGAAACAAAAATATTAATATTATACACTAATGATGGCAAGAATTTGATACCTACCTAATGATAGCTAATGATAAGTCAAGTAAATTAAAATGTGTGTATTCATAAATTTAAAACAATATTCTATCTTAGAATCTGTTTAGGAATAGCGAAGCGTGACGTCACTATTGTGTTCTGTAAATTGAGTGCATACCACCTTTTTTTTAAATATTATATCATCATCATTATCATCATCAGCTCATTTATGTCTCCACTGCTGGGGCACGAGCCTTCCCTATGGATGGATAGGGAGATCGGGCCATGAACCACCACGCGGGCCCAGTGCGGATTGGTGGTTGTTAACAACTGCTAATGCAGCCGGGACCAACGGCTTAACGTGCCTTCCGAAGCACGGAGGAGCTCGAGATGATAAATTTTTGGTCACCCATCCGATGACCGGCCTTTGCGAAAGTTGCTTAACCTAAGCACTCGCAGACCGGGCGCGTTAACCACTGCGCCATCGAGCTCCTCTGCGCCATCGAGCTCCTAATATTATATAGGTAATAGTACATTGTTCACCGAGAGGAGAAAGTGACCGATTACCGTCGAGGGTGTCGCTTTAAAACACCCGAGATCGGGAATCGCAGTTTCTCTCGAGTGATACATAGTGCTTTATACTACACCTGATACTTTATCAAATTTACGGTAGAAAGTACGTCATTGCATATCGAACAAATATGCGGGGAGAAAACGCATCTGAGCGGGAGAGAAAAGTGTATGAAAATCCATTTCTTACGTGGTTTTTGCGTTTTCTCCCCGCATATTTGTTCGATATGCAATGACATACTTTCTACCGTAAATTTGATAAAGTATCAAGGTACTTTCCAAGCAGGTGTAGTATAAAATATATTTTTAAAGTAAAAGTAACGTAATCTTGACTTTAAATGTGACGGAAATAAAAACAATATTGCCTTCATTCCTATTAAGTTGTAAAACAGTACGATTGTTTCTTCGAAATCATTTCTCCAGCTATACTGCGACTAACTACTGTTTTGGTGTTGATCCTTTTTGCTGGCCTGGACGGACTTTCGTGTCCTCAGGAACTCTTAACTAGATTACAATTAATATTTTCTATACTAAACATTTAGGAGTATTTATAAAAGCTATTTCGCTTTACACTCAAAAATTAAATTCCTTTTGCATCGATTTCAAGGTATGTACATTTAAATTTATCTTAAAGCTAATTTAATAAATTATAACTTTTTAATTTGTCTATGTATTTACAAGTAGGTCGTAATTTGCACGTTTTAAATTTATTTTTGTTTTTTTATTTTGACTGTGTTAAAAAGACTGGATGAATTTAATATCTTGAATTTCTTAAGTTATCATCTAAAAGATTAGAATTCTAAGAATTCAAATTTATCAGTATTATAATATTTTCTAGCTTTCTTTCTATCCCATACATTCTTAATATTACACAATCTTATCGTAGACATTAATCATTTATATCACTTTTCATTTAAAAGTAGAAATACAAACCGTAAATATTAATATCAATTTTAATGATTTCCGATACATATATTCTTAAAATAAATATTTATTATTATCTTCCATGATTATTTTTAAATGTTATTAGTATATTGCACAATTCTAATCAATCAAGTACATTGCAGCGTTGCATTTCATAACAAAAATAATTAATAAATTAGAATATAACTATTATTTATTTATATTGCAATAAATTAAATGTTTGGTTAGGCACTTTGGTATTGTTCATCTTAGGAAGAAAATAGTGCCAAAATATGAAGAACTTATGAAATAAGTAAGCCAAAAGACATACAAAGAAAGATTATTTTTGTAACTCACAAAAGAGCAAACTTCGTTAGAAAGAAAATCAATAACACAAGATAAGCTTCGACATAGTACTAGGACAAAGTTACTATAGGTACTTTATCGGTACAAAATCACCGAGAGAAAATTAAGGGATTTCAGTATGAAAATAAATGATTTTTAAAAACAATCACTTTGATGTGTATAATACAACAATGAGCTAGAAAACAGAAACGGTGAAAATAGTTTTTTGAAAGTATCAAGATTCTCTAGAAATGTTCTAAATGTAAGTGCTGAGAGCTTGCCTGAAGTCGTGTAGGGCGGCCAACAGCTGGGGCGCGGTGGGCCGAGCGGTGGGCGACAACGTCCAGCACCAAGACATTAGGCCGTACCTGATTGTTCAATGTTAGACAATTACTTCAAGGAAATCCAGACATTGCTATATAAAAGCAACTGGCACTGGGTTCTACTAGAATTGCGTGCAAATAAATTTACCCAGCGCATCATTTTTATTCAAACGAGCTTTCTAAAGCATTGGTTCTCTTCCAAGGATGGAAGATACACAGCTCCATAGTCTCCCAAGTGATACTGCAGTGTTATGTAAAAGGGAGTAGGTTTCATTGCACGCATTTTTTGCCACAGTGAAAGTTATATTTCCCTTCAATTTAATGGTCATACAATCCTTTTGTTCAATTTATAGTCAAGAGTCAGAAAATAAAATATATGTGTTTTCGACTAAATATTGTGGCAACATTAAACAGTACAGTCTTATTGTATTTAGACGTAGATATAAATACATACATTTCAAAACACTGCGGGTTTCTAGTGGAAACTTTAAATGCAAAGGGGGTAGATAGTTTACTGCTTAATTTTTAAATACCACGATGGGTAACAGTTGTAAAACAAGAGAATTACGAACTGCTTACTCGTTCTAATATCTCAATTAGTAAATTGAATTACGATAGTTCAATCGTTTAAGCTTCAATCTATCTTTGTTCGATCGCGTCAAGCAAACATACTCACAGTTCGTCGGGACAGTTGTGAGGCTGTGACGGCCGGTAGCCCCCACTGAGGAAGGCACCCACGTCAGCCGCATCCAATTCTGCCAGCGGCGAGGCGCCAAGGGTCGCCAGCTCCCATAACGTTATACCTAGTGACCACTGCGACCGGAAAGTTTCAATGTTGATTGCTTATTGAAATAAAAGACTTTGTATGGATTTACTCGCATTTAAATTTTACAATTAAATGATCTTCCGTAGATATTTTAATAGTGTTATGATAATAAGAAGTTATATCATGTCTGCTTATTTAACAAATAGCTTTTTGTTTTCCTTTAATAATAACAAGATAATTTTACTTGATTTTCCTTATTTTTTGTATAGACAAGTGAATACGTGCGTGTAAATAAAGATAAACTACATAAAATATAAATTAGTTTTCCTTTCCTTACTTAATTTTTTTACATAGAGACCTTTGTACAGTAATATTTCTGTAGCTCCTTTTTTGATACCACATGGATACCACTAAGGTGGCATTTATTCATACGGCCCGCCCGATGTTAAGTGGTAAGCTGTACAACCAATATTTTATCATTGGTCAAATTAAGCATTTAAGATCAGATCTTATGTGTCAGTCTGATAGAATAAAACGGTATATAAAATCACAGAATTCTGGAAAAGCATGGTAAAGAATATGTTTAACATAAAAATAACACTCTGGATATGCTTACCACGTCAGTAGCTGTGCTGTACTGGTTCTGCAGCAGAGCTTCTGGAGCCATCCACTTGACAGGTCGGTTCTCGTTGTCTCCGAGGCAATGGTAGTCGTCGGGGAACAGGTCTCGTGACAAACCGTTGTCTGTCACTTTCAGTCTCAATTTCTCGTCAACTCTAAAAATAAGTATTTGATATAACGCAGATCCAGAAACAATACTACTAAGGCCTCCTTAAAATAACAATAGCATATCGGGAGATATGGCCATACATAACCCACCACAAAGTTGGAACCACCCACCACCCGAGACCTTTTGAAAATTTGACTTAACTTAAGCTCGACAACATAATTCCATAAAACAATTTTCGCCTATTTCTATAGCTCCCAAAACTGGTCCATTTGAATTGCTCACCTGCTAATATGTACTTACATACAATTTCTAGCTGACACATCAGCGTGTACCAGCCTCTGAACATGCAGGTAGGCCAGCCCACAAGCCACCTGCGCCCCTAAGTCCACCAGCTCCCTTGTCGCAGGCGTCGCTTGGTGCCCCAGACGACATGATGTTAGAAACCTGGATAGCAGAGATGGTGAGGAACTGGTTACATTGAATAGGTCTCACTTCGGATTACAAAGAAGGTATAATATAGATTTCTTATTACTTTTAAACAATCACTTCCATAGATACAAACGACTGGATGGCAAGAATTTTGACCCTACGAAATCGAAAGTGCGGACAAGTGAGTAGATACTATGAATCCTTTATTGTACGTTGAAATTATAGAATAAATTACATTATAAAAAACACATATAAGGGTGAGCTTATCTCTAAAAAAGATCTCTTCCAGCCAACCCTAGTAGTAGTGTAGTTGGAAAAGAAAGTCTGCGGGACCAAGAATCGACCATAACATAAATAAACACCTTAAATATACTAATAGGTACTTAAACTAATTATAATGCATATACGTACATACCTATAGTGTTGAATTTTGGACGAGTCGGATAGTAGAACTTCGATGCAGCTCATGGAAATTTTCTAAGTACTTTTTTAGAACTGAATTCAATTGTTTCGTACTTACCTTTTAAGATTAGAAGAATGTGAAGCACAGCAATAGACTAGGAGTGGCCTCCTAGCTTCCTCCGCGCACGTGGCCATGGGAGACAGCACGTTCGCATGCGCCAGGCCGTACAACCTTAGACCTTCGGCGACTAAGAGAGCCGCTTGCATAGCTGATGCTGCTTCTGCGTTCAAATAGGAAAATAGATTACTGCAACTAAAACTATGTAAAGAGCCTCTAACTTCCTCAAGAAAAGGTGCTCAACTTACCATCTTATGTTATGTTATGTTATATGTTGAGTACAGGTAATTTACACCTAAATAAAATAATGAAGTAGATATATTAATTACATAACCTCTTTCTCATTAGTATGGAAACACTAAAGCGAAAGCAACTTAGCTGTACGAGGAATAAAATTTACGGTGTAAATTGCTCTGCGAAAATATTGAATATAGGAAGTTGCTCTACGAGGAATATTTCTGTTGCTATTCGCCTGGATGCTATTAAAATTAGTAGTCCTTCGTGGATCACCTCAATTATACAATAAATTTGAGGATCAAGATACTTTCTCATTAAATAGCCCCAAAGTCGTTGGTAATTAGTTTTGAATAAGAATTAGAATTGGAATATTATTCTTCGCTACACCCTACAAGTCAGTACTACACTTCGACAATCGTATTAAAAACACTTTATTTTTATTTACTACTAGGTGACCCTTAGAGCATAGAGAGCTGACCCGGCGGACTTCGTGCCGCTTTAACAGTTTCCATCATTGCAATGGTGTCCATGACAACAAAACAAACAAATCATTTTGTATTGGAAAATTTTATTGTCGTTTTTAGTTTTTTATGTATTTTTTTTAACATGTAGCGCTAATGTAGCATTCTAATGGTGAAATAATTTTTTATATCGGTCCAGTAGTTTTTGAGTTTATACGTTGCAAACATACATAACATACATACATACAAAAGTACAAAGGTTTCCTCTTTATAATATTAGTATAGATTATGGCATCACTAGCCAAAGGGACATCAAATGCCAAAGATTCAAGTACGAACTATAGAAAATATATCTTCTACCATCTTACGATTGACATTCTATTGCACGTCATAAAATGTCAGGGTCTAGTTTTTATTGCAATAATAAACTAGAACCAATCCATATCCACCTTAGCCATATTTTTAAAATAAGTACGGAAAGGTCTGTCAATACTCGTAGACCAATTTCTTTGCTAGCATATAAAGTTTTATGAATACTAGGTCAAACTGTTATGCCAACGAACCTACAGTGCCATTCCTAAACCGTTTCAATTTTGTTTCGTCGCGCAAAACAGAAGAATAGGTGAGCGTGCTCCTCTTCTCAGAATAATGAAACTATTTAATAATCATTTTATCGAACTTGAAATTTTTGTCTGCTCACCTGCATCATTCCGAAGAAATGTCTGTGATATTTTAATAAAACTATAACTACCTAAATTTCATCACAAAATTTATATGACAATATCACAATTTATTTATTACAACAAAGCACACATTTTTCTGACATCAAATTAAATTAAAAATTATTATAATATTAATTCTAAATTGTTCTAGGTTTTTCTTTCTTTTTATTTATGTAGAATTTCAATATTATTATTCTGGTTTTACTCTGTTTTGCATTAACTGTGTACTTATAAATTTTGTCAGTAATTTGTGGATAACGCAGCTGGTTGCACTGTCAGTAATTAGGTCATATTAAAGCTTTTAAAAAGAAAACAGTATATAATTGTTTTTTGTCCTTAATAAAGAGAAAAAAAAATGAAATATTTGAATCCTTCTTCCCTGTTCTGGGGGAATAAGGTACGAAACTAATGTTTGGTTCTTCTTTTGTTTCACGTGACAAAAAGAAAAGTATTTGGAATGTTACACCGGTTAATATGAATTCACTCGAGTTAAGCTAACAAACAAATGACGAACTAAATTATTATAAGCCGCATTCACAATACTATGTCGTGGTGTGGACATTGCTCTCAGTACTTAATAAAGGTAAGACGCTCTGTGACGTTTTTTCAATACGTATCCGATTTGCAATTCACTGATAGATTTTTAAAAACCCGCTGTTAAATTGTGTTAATAATAATAATAAATTAATACTAAGAATACCGCCATACTTACACTACTCACAATAAACAGAAAAACTCAATGCCATATCGCAAACGTTCCCGTGTTCGCGGCTCAATGTTCTAGGCTGCATTGATTGCTGATCTTGCTACGTATCCTGTACAGGTTGAACTAGCTTAATCTAGATCAGACATACATTTATAAGGGGGTGTCGGGCGGTTGACCACTATCCCCCATGTGGGGGCGCTAAGGGAGGTTCTCTCAATTTACCAATATTAGATTTATGAGCTACCGACGTCGGCTAGTCTGGCACTGGTTTACGTGACACGTGAAATGTATTCAGTAATTAGGTAGTGTAGAATGGATAGAGGAGAAGATACCATCAATTTCAATTTGCTATACAAAGGTGTTTATTAGTTTTTATGGTATCAAACTGTGATACGACCTGTTTAATTGGAAAGTAAAGATAGGCTCTGTTAACACGGAATTGTTGTGGAAACGGAGGTGCTCGATGGCGCAGTGGTTAACGCGCCTGGTCTGCGAGTGCTGAGGTTAAGCAACTTTCGCAAAGGCCGGTCATCGGATGGATGACCAAAAATTTATCATCTCGAGCTCGTCCGTGCTTCGGAAAGGACGTTAAGCTGTTGGTCCCGGCTGCATTAGCAGTCGTTAACAACCACCAATCCGCACTGGGCCCGCGTGGTGGTTTATGGCCCGTTCTCCCTATCCATCCATAGGGAAGGCTCGTGCCCCAGCAGTGGGGACATAAAATGAGCTGATGATGATGATGATGAACACAGAATTGAGTCCTCAAAATATTAAATTATAAAACGTGTAACAGAAAGGTGTCGTATAAATGAAAAGATTCAAAGTGAATCCGATGTAAGTCTTGTATGCGGTGTTACTAAGACATAATTGTTCCCTTGAATTTGTTATGCAAATTAATTAATTAAATTAATTACAAAAACACAAATGTTGAAAAAATTTTTTTGACCCCGTATGTCAGAAGGGTGCAGGTTCAAATCCTGCTACATTACCTCATATCTCCAGAACCGCTGAACGGATTTACATAATTGGGGTATCGTTAGATTCGTCTTAGCTGCCCAAGTGTTCTTAGGTAGGTGACGTTAAAAGAAACAAACATGGCGGCTGTGCGACGCCATTGGAGTTGGTAAAAATATATTTTTTTTTCGAATGTTACATTATGGGTATCAAATTAGAGGGATCAACACAAGGATTTAAAAAAAAGTATATCATGAAATTTGTCTAACTAAAAAGACATAAATAAAATTAAAAATTAAAAGTAAAAACAAAAAACCAGCCTGCGTAAAAAATATCAAGTAACAGTTAAATAATAAGTAAGGAGTCTTTTGTTTTTTTTTTAATATTTTTCATAATGCACTATTAGTCACTTGGTCCATAACATATACAAGGTAAGAGTAGATAGTGTTGATAAATTACAGCGGGTTGGACAGAGGCACGATAGCATGTTTGGTAGAGCACCTGACTCGGTGCGGGTATGAATCCCGCTCGTGGATTTTTTATAACACTTATTCAAATTGTTCTTTTTAGCTTAAGATTTTTATTTCTGTTTATTTATTTTTATGTATGAAAGAAAGTGAAAGAGCAGACGAGCCTCCTGATTTGAGCACTGACCGTGATCAACACGCCCACCGATATCTATAGCATCCGAAGAGCTGCGAATGCGTTACCGACTCTAGAAGCACTATTGGCATGCTTCTTGGAGACCTTGGCCTTCCTCTCACCTGATGTTGAGTAATAAGGCTGAAGGTGGAAGCTCACTTCACATGGAATCCTCAACCAGCAAGGCATTGGTTATATTGCTCGGAAAACACTTGTAAAGGAACTCCATACTATATCGCACAGGTTCGCGGAGGGAACGAACAATCTTTACACGCGTTGTTGTATGCTATCTTTTAAATTAACGTAGTGGAGAAAACTACTACAAAATTGACAATGTTCGTACTGACCTGACACCGTCTTCACGATGACTTCTTCATACGTGTCCCCTCTTTTGAAGATGCCCTTGTAGATCCTCCCAAAGGTGCCTTCATGGGCTAATATCTCCAATCGTATGTTTGACCGAGCTGTCGACAGGAGACGAAGCTGTTCTGCTGGGTCTACCACCCGATCCTTTGTTGCGGTTTGCTAGAATAAAATGTAGTGTACAGTAAACCATACAACAGATGTAATTTATCCAGTATAAAAGGAGCTCTGCGAAGACAGCATTTCATAGTTGTATCAATGCAGCATAAACTGGGTGCTGGTACATTTGATATGCATATTATTGTATCTTATTTTATAGAAATTAGTTGATGACGTAACTTGACCTCTTCTTTCTTTTTTACTTTTACTTTACATTGGCCTCCTGGCAGAGCGCTTGGCCCTATACCCGAAGTTACCAGGTTCATTTCACAGGTCGAGCAAAATGTATTTCGGATTGTTTGATGCATAGCCCGGGTTTGTGATCAGCAACCCCCATTTGGCAAGCGTGGTGGTTAAGCCATTACCCATTAATTGTAGCGATGACTTGATTTCAATGATGGAGATCTTTGCCCAGCAGTGAGACAGTTGTAGGCTGTTTACTTACATTGGCCTACTATTATATTAATAATTTTTAAAACGGTCTGCTTTAAAAGAAATTCCCAAAGAAGTTGCTTTCAAAAAAGTTATAAAACATAGAACTCAAGAGTGTGAGATATTTTTTTTATAATGAAAAACATACATTGGAAAACAAATTATTTTTTTTAACATATCCATAAAAATCAATTGCTGTTCATTTGAGTGGCTAAAACTCGAGAATGGCTGGACCGATTTGGCTAATTTTGATTTTGAAATATTTGTGGAAGTTCAGGAAAGGTTTAAACGGTGAGAAACATAAATACCTAATAATTAACGGAAAATACTAAAAACGATAATTTAATTTTCCAATACAAAAATAATTGTTTGTTTTGTTGTCATGGAAACGGCTCGATCGATTTTTATGAAATTTTATGTGCCATACAAATAAACAAAGAATAATAGAATAGTTATTCCGTGTTTTGTTCCTGTCATGTAAACGTCATTTCAAATTAGAGTAAAAGAAACAAAACACAGAATAACTATTCGGACCTTATTCATTGTTTATTTGTAAGACACTATTTTCGGTTGGTCTGACAATCTTGGACCCTATATTCGTTGGTCTGGGTCGTAATCTATTTTTCATACCCCTACGTGATAAGGGTGGTCCACCCCAATTTTTTTTTTTACAATTTTATTTTCCAATGCAAAATGTTCCACGATTTGTTTGTAATGTTGACATAGAAACTGTCAGAGCGATACGAAGTCCACCGGGTCACCTAGTATACAATAAACAAACATACCAGGAGCACAATGTCTTTCACGCTTAAATGCAATTTAAGCCTCATTTACACCTCAGCGTTAATTAGCACCTCCCCTATACAACGGACGAGTAATTCATAAGTTTGGCTGAAGAATTTCAACGGCCCACCAAATTTATATACTTTAGGGGAGATCCAAATTAAAAATGGTTCCCTGCCAAGCTCAATAATTATCTAAGGAATTAAATTACCTAGATGAGGCTTTGTTTCTGACGTGTAAAGGAGATTGTTGACTTTAGGACATAACTGTTTATTTTAATAAAGAATTATGAAAACTACGTTTTTTTTTCCTTACTGTCCTTCTCATGTCTCACCTCTTATATCTATCTTATATCTCGCAAATTCCGTTCCTTAAAACAAATTACCATGAGCAATATTCCTTTTTTTTTAAATGTTTTCCTTAAAAATGACAATTTACAATTACAATACCAATAATAATTATTTAAATTCAGTAAAAAGTTATAGCTTATAAAAAAATACCGTCCCTGTGCTGCGGAAAGACCTCCATCTGATTGCAATGATCTCAATGATCATCGCTACCGTATCGCTACCCAATACGCTTGTCAAATACGGGTTTCCAAACCCGAGCTATGCATCAAAAAATACAAAACACACAGTGCCCGACCTGTGGATTGAACCCAGGACCTGCTGATATTGGACTGAGCACCTTGCCACTAGTTCACCGAGGCGTTGTTGTTAGAAAAAAAATATTTTCCGTCTTGAATGTGTCATTGAATGTCTCTTCCAGCCTCATTATACTTCTTACATCAATACCTTAAGCCGAAGGAGATTGCTAATTGCATTACGTTTGTATCACCTCAAGGGGCTGGGTAACTCGTTTCAAATTGGATCCTTAATGAGGCAAAGGACTCATTTTATGCACAATTCATCCTTTCTCCGGAGAAAAAAGGCCCGAGCAAATCGGACTTGGACATCTAGAGAAAGAATCTTAATGAACGCCTATTGAGTTAGATCTAAGCCTTTATTTTTATGGAAATAGCGGGTCCATATTGGCTCACCTAAAGTTTTTTATCCGAAATTCTTATTCCTACCGATTTGTAATCCGAATGATCACTCTTCCTAAAGTTTTTATTCATACAATTTGTAGTACTACAGACGATGTTCCGAAAATTGTAATTAATAATAACACTAATGTAAATATATTTAAACTCCTACTGTTGTTTTTCATAACGCTTTTATGTTTAGGGAAAACATAATTTCCATTGTAAAGTGATGTATATTAATGTGAGAAACGCCCTAAAGTCGCTTCTGGCACTCGCCGGCCGCTACCGCGGCACGCTCGCTTCGCTCGCTCGTGCGCTGTGTTTATGTCAACCCAACCCGCTCGTCGCTTCGCTCCTCGCTAACCTAAGCGAATTTATTTTAAAGTCGCTTCAAATAAAAAAGACGGTTATATTAAGAAAATATAGGAAAACAAATAATAGTTTAATAGATGTTTATTGCTACTGACATTATGAAGTTGAATGATTCGGAATTATGAACGTTAGAAACAGAGTAGTTAGAAGTTGTGATTGTTAGGATGAAAAATGTTAGGAAAAACATTTTTGGAGTTCCAATTATCGGAGTTGAAAATTTAGGGGATCTTTGGCGCACCCTTTTGTAGCAAATGCATACCGGATTGGCGTTATATACTTATTTTGTATTTATATAATTACTTGAAAAGAATTATATATATATATAGTTATATATATATATATATATATATATATATATATATATATATATATATATATAACGTGCCAAATTGCTTGCGTCTTTTTGTATTTATAAAAGGTTGTCCTTTATCAGCTTTTACACTACTACTACTATACAACAAATTTAAATATGCAACAATATTAATTAAGTACTGAGATAAATAAGTTGTATGTATGCTGATTTAAACGTACACTTTTTGGGTGCCATTGTAAGATATTAATTTTTTAATTATAATTCCTATCTTAAAGTAATTGGTCAGTTAGCTATATTTTTATTAGTAATTAAAAAAAAACACTATTTATAATCTCATATCGATAAAACAAATTAAAAATTACAGTCATAGTATCAAAATCAGAAATATTTAAAATCTTATTCCGTCGTTTATATTTTGACTAAAAACTATTTTAACAAGCGCTATTTTTCATAAAGCCAACGCAATTAAAATTAGTTACTTCAGCAATAGTTAATCCATTAAAATGTAACGTTGGGGTTTAACTAACCAAAGATCAGCGGAAACCACGAAATGTGGGTTAATCTCACCGTAGCCGTAGATCTATCAGCTTTGTGGTCCAAGTTATAAAAGCTTTGCATGTGTTATTTTACTGAATTTAATTACTAGCGTGGGTAAATAGCAATATCATGTTTTATTGTAACAGGACATTTATTGTAACCTTATGTATATTATAATGTATCACTTTCATTTATGTAGAAGTAATAATGTAACATGTGCAATATAATAAATAAATATACATATAATCGAAGAAAGCAGAAGCGCTTGCCTATTCCTTGCGATCATCTAGTTTTCCACGATAGTTTTAAGTGGGTTTGCCTTAACAGTACCTACATATAAAATAACTTTTGTGAAGATTTAGCAATTTTATAACTTCAAAATAACAAATCGACCAATAACTTTACCAAAAAAATAAATTCTATCAAGAATTTAACAGCCAATCCTATTTTCACAAAACGCTTGCTGTCACGTCTTGCACCATTACCCCTTTACCAAGCAGCAAACTAAATTTTACCGATTTAATTATTTTAACTCCGAACTAAATTATTACAGGGTAAATTCCAAGCAACATACTCCCATACGCGGTGCCAAAAGTCTCTAAGGTCGTGAATCGGGTAAGTACCTGGGATTTGAGAGCTCTAGGTCTCATAAACCAATTAGTGGGTAATAAATTACACTCTAATGTTCTCGTACAAATGTAGGTCTTGTTTTTGGACGACTTAACGTACGAGTATATTAACCCATAGGTAAGAGGTATTTTACAACAATTAGGGTTAAGATATTTATTGCTGGTGGAAACTCGTGATCATGTTTTGTTTGTTTTGTAGTGCAGATATACACACGCATAAATTTGTTCCAATCATGATGCATCTGAGTTACAACTCCATGTAACCATCTAAAAACGGAAAGGCAGTCTATTTTTATTAATAGTTATGTTTTTGATTCCAGACCTAATTAATTGTTCACATACATTGACATAGAATTCCATCATCAAGATGTGAATACGGAGACGAGACTTTAGCTCCTAGCGTGGGATATAAATCAAACAGTCAGTATGTTGTCTATAGTTTCGTGAGAGAGAATTATGTATTTGTATTTACATCTTTTATACTAATTATTACTAATGCTTATAAGTATGTGCGTCAACTGGAAACAGCGAGTGTGTATGCTCTAGATACAAAGTCCGAGCTGCCGCTACAAGACAAACAACAGAATCATAAATAAACCGATTTACCTCAATTTTATTTAAGGGAGTAAAAGGGGATGAATTACCATTGATCCGTCATTTTAACAAAATTTTGATCATAATCCTAAACAAATCGAGTTATTTGATCAAAGTCCTGGATCATAATGAAATCGAGTCTTCAGAATCAGAATCATATTCACAATCAGCTTAATATTAGATTTAAAATGAGAACAATTATTTGCTAATAATTATGGTTGGTTTTGCTAATTTATCACAGTGTTACCAAACAGCTCTATTAAAATACCGGTTTCATTAAAATCCTTCGGCATGTACAGTACAGATTTCGTTAGTCGAACTCACCTGTGACACATGCGTGAGGTTCGAGGCTGCGTAGTAGGAGACTCTGGACTCTGGTTTTGCGTAGATGTGTTCGCCGATGTGTGTCGTCGCGTAGGGTGAGGGCGATCGTCGGCTGCCTGATGGGATCACTTTTATAATTATTAAGTAACCGTTTTATCCACGACTATGTTAAAAGCTATATTAAAAATCATGTTACGCATAAAAAGGGAAGGCATCACACGGGTATACAGAGTATCCAACATATAGCCGTCGTTATATATAATTTTCGATACAAATAACTGTTGGATTTTTTAAATTAATAACATCTCAGGTCTTTCTAATTTTTTTAAAAGAACATTTTATGTAGCGATGGTTATACGACCACACCTTTTTTCTCCCCCATTTTTGTGAAACTTATTTCATTAAAAAATAAATAGGTTGGTATAACATTGTAAATGAGAAATTAATGACTTCAGCTTAACCTATTATATCTATTAGCTGTAATGTATTGATCAGAAGACATTACTATATTGACGATTCTACGGGAAAAAACGAGTGAACCCAACAAACAGTACAATAACCAAATGAAACTAATCTCTAGCCCCCACCGTTTAAGATCCTTTTTAGATAAACGCGTGGGGAAACTTCCGAAGTGTGGTTAAACTTACCAAAAGGGAACTTGTGTAAGCTGGCGATGGTGGCGTAGGAACCGGTGGAGCTAGGCGGCCGCCCGAGGGTGTCCAGCCGGAGGAGCACGTTCTGGTGGCTACCATACGCCGCTGTTGTGTACGATGTGCTAAAGGACAGGAAAGAATAAGATACAGTATTAAATAGCAGTTTGCCCGCGACTTTGTCCACGTCAATTTCGATTATTTACAAAAAATATTATTATTTTTGAATTTGCTGTAGGTATATAGCATAGCTAGATCAAATGTTACAAGAAAAAATCAACCAGCCTCAGGAAGCTCGAGTGGGAATCGAACCCACGACCTTAGGATTACCGTCCAATGCTCTGACCGCTGAGCTACCGAGGCCCCAAAAGACTCGTTGATTTTTTATAGTAATTTGTGATTTACGCTGTATGCCAACAGTATTACGTCACTGTAAAGTTGCTACCCTCACAGTCGAAAGAAACACTTTTGCAAGTATTTTAACAATCGATAAAGACGTAATTACTTTAAATATTTTTATTACTTTCGATTTTTTTGCATTTACGATGCCATATAAAAATATAATCTTGTAATTTAAAAAAATATATTTTTATCTAAGTAAAATATACATAGTCACAAACGTTACCTCTTTATTAATTACTAGCATTTTATCCGCGACTTCGTCCGCGTGGCTATGAGCAGGCCCTTCTTTACCATTGGGCACTCTGGGCAAGTGCCCAGGGTCCCGCAATCGATGGGGCCCCTTGTTCCTGCCAGATCACTAACCGATAATCGATATTACCGGTAAATATATTTGTTTTGCGAAACAATATTACTAACTTATTGACATTTTTTTTGTTTTTTCAAATAAACCAGGGGCCTAACACTGGCAACTCTATCTGGCTGCAAATAAATAAAAATACCAGTTTTGCTTATCTACTCCTTTTGCCTGTTTTACTAAAATCTAGCGTAGCATAAGGACTCCATTATCCGTAAGTGCCCAGGGCCTCATCATCATCATCATCATCAGCCTATAAACGTCCCACTGCTGGGCACAGGCCTCCCACATGATCAAGTAGCACGTGGGGATATTGGGCCATAGCCCACCACGCTGGCCCAAAGCGAGTTGGTGGGTTCAATAGGTTAAAAATCAGGGCCTCCAATAGGTTAAAAATGACCCTGGCTATGAGAATAAAAAAACCTTTTTTATCATAATAAAATATATTTATTCTTTGCGGGTAACATAGACTTATAGGCATAGGCTTATAGCCTATGTTACTTTACTAAACTTTGATAACTTATACTTCGTTACACTAAGTTCATGATACATAGGTGAGGGTGTCATTTATGGTGAGGAGATTAAGCCGATCGGTAAAG
Source organism: Eudonia mercurella (assembly GCA_963082485.1). Classification (NCBI taxonomy): domain Eukaryota; kingdom Metazoa; phylum Arthropoda; class Insecta; order Lepidoptera; family Crambidae; genus Eudonia; species Eudonia mercurella. The sequence continues at coordinate 24,030,260 of OY720023.1, read as the reverse complement.
CAAAGAAATTAAAAACGTATTTCCTTTGTCTATCAATAAAACCTTTTGAACCAGATCATCCATCAAACGTGACAGAAAAGGGTTGTTCCCCTTTCCAGCGAACGAATGTCACAAGTCACAGGCGAAAGGTAGCGAGAGTTGATTTTTATAATTATACCACCGTAACCGTATTTTTTTAAATTAATCGTATTCAATTGATCATATTTCAAATTTCGTTGATAATGCCCCACGCCACGGCAATAATTTGACTAATAAAAAGAAAATGTCTAAATTCAAATTCAAATTCAAAATTATTTATTGCATGCCATAATGGTGTACATAGTAATTAAATAAATGGGTACAAAATGTTTTTTTAGAGAGAGTTTGCAGATTGCCTCAAATGGCATTTTCAGCTCCACCGGGCTTTTTTGGGGGCGGCGAGAAACTTAAAGGGTTCCTCAAGCTGTGTGAAACGGATCACCTTCGGAGGTTTTCTAGAGGGAACGGCATCACGCACTAGTGCTTGTCCCCGTACCCTATTAAATTCTCCGAGGGGTTCGGATCGGATCGGGAAGTGGAACAACCCAAGGGCGCCTCTAAAGGCTTGGACCTCGGCTCGGGTTGACCGGGCCGTGGTGGTGGGGAAGAGCGCCCAGGTACATGTCCGTACCTGGTATAAAGCGCGTGTGAACCGGCTTGTCGTACCCTTGTTCTTTGAGTACAGTGTTTTGGGCCTAAACTAGTGAGCATTTTTAGTGTATTCTGTAAATGTGTAGTGGCATTTAGAGGATCCTGCGGGGGGGGGGGGGGGGGGGTCGACTTAAAAGGTGTTAAAATGAACAATGTAGCGCCCTTAAGGACAAAGCAAATAGAAGGAGTATAAGATAACTAAATTGTCCAACGTGACTTTTTTAGACTTCTGATACTGGGAAATTTGAGGTTAATTAAGCCTATAAATTCATTTAAGCATTTTAACAATAGTACACAAATTGGAAACTTGTACTTACTCATCTGGGCTATCTATTGTAGTTAAATGTTTTAATTGTTGTAATTTAAAGCAATAGCGGTTTTTCATTAAAAAATGAGATCGGTTAAAACAAAAACAAAATATCTTATAATCCTTATTCCTCTTTCCTGTAACTTGGGCTCAACATTTGTATGAGGTCAATGTAAGCGCCTCATATTGTGCAGAATTTGAAGCGATGAAGCATTGAAGCCATTAGCTGTGAATCTATAAAGTTCAATGAATCTATACATTTCATTTACGATGACCTGAAAATGCAATACCTTCTAAAAAGATTTTTGTAGGTATACAACATTTTATTGTAATTAAGCATTTAAGTCAATAAAATCTTAATCATTTGTTCGACTTCCACACATACGTTTATAAATGCGCCCACTTTATTAATGTGTGAATCCTATGTGATATCATTATTTTACAACTAATAATCGTAAAATAAATACTGTGGTTATCAGTGATAACTTTGATGTGAAATTCGTCTTTTTGTATGTCACATACAAGATGTAATTTCACTGGATGTAGTTCTCTTCAAGCTGTATAATGGCCCTGGCGTGCAGTGATGGTGTATGTATGTGTATTTCACCTACCTTTTATTCATTTTTTTTTCTGATGGTTTCCACGGAAGATCACCGTAATGGTGCCACTTGTTGGCGTATATCGACATTATGCTGAGTGGAGACCAGTTCAACACCACTAGTTCTAAGTCTTTTGTCCATGTTGTTGTTAATAATAGCGAGATTAAGTGGTTATGCAGCCCTAATCACCGATACCTTGGGTCTATCCCCGCTGCCGCTGGCAACCTAGGTTAAGTTTTTTATAATATTTTATATGTTTTTACATAACATATTGTAAAACATTTTTCTTAAGATATATGTTTAATAAAGTGAATAATAATAAAATAATTTATTTCAGACCATTGGATCCATGGGTTAGTAACAATTGAAACTTAAAAATTATGTACCTATAGAAGCAGAAGTACGTATTAGGGTACTAACAAGCGATACTTAAAATCAAAATTTATGGACATTGTTTTGCCTTCGTACACGAGTATCTTGTGATAATTTGAAACTCGTATCGTGGAAAATTATGTTTCTCTCAGAGCTTTTCTCATGAAGTATTTACATTATAACATTATTACATTGTAACACATAATAACGAAAAAGACGGAGAGGTTTTTTGCGGATTATTCTTGTTACAAGTTTTTCGCCGTAGTGATTGTGTTAGCTTGGCGTACTTTTGATAAAATAAAAAAACAATTTATATAAAATGGTTTTTTTTCAAATTAGTAGGCAAATGACTCCATTCCAACTTATAATAATAAGTAGAAGTGGAGTCACGATTGTGCTAGGATTGTGCAGATTCTTGTGTCCATTCTTATACACGGCTAAAATACGTCATCAATGGGTAGTAAAAAGGTTTTTTGATGACCCTAAAGTACAATATTAGTTTTAAACAATTTTTGCACTTTTTACGTGGAAACACTTCGCTTGTACCTCACTCTCTGTTGATAGAACTGCCAATAAGACTAAAAGTGAGAGCGCCTTTCCTCCAGAATCCATAATTACAAGGTAATGGCTAACTTATATTTTGTTGGAACATAACAATGCCACTAGCATTGTCATTAAGTCCAATCCCGTACCCAACCCAATCTGACTGACTGAAAACAAACCCTACCACTAACAAAGACGAGTACAATATTTGTTTCTCCCTGGTATCCCAGGACGTCTGGGTCTGCGACCTGTGTAGATATACACCTAACCAGCAGCCCACAGACGCGGTTTAGTCTCAAAATTGTTTTTACTACTCACTGCATAAAGTCGTTGTGCCGCCAGCGGCCGCCGCAGCAGCCAACAGCGCCAGTGCTGCGGCTGCGTACCGTTCCGCTACTAAAAGGACTCAACTCGACCCGAGCGCCGCGTCCTCGAGACCCTGCCTGTGGCCTTACCACTATACTACAGACGCACAGCCACGATTGACGTAGTCGCAAAATAGTTTATCATCGGAAACATCAACGGAAACGGAAACATCAAACACAAACAACAAACATTTAAAAAGTTAGCAAATATATCTATATACAAATATGACTAAGCTAGGATTAAGGTTCACTAATACTTAAAAATAAAATAATAATAATAGTAAAAATTGAAGAAATAAACACAATCTAATAAAATAAAATAAACAATGAAACAAATTATATTATATTACATTATTACGCTGTCAATGCCACATCTACATTTAAGTTGCTTCGTACATCCATGTTACTGCGCCCGCGCTATGATACCCTGTAGTTGGTGGTATGGCCGCAATCGCACACAGATGCAAACTACCTACCTTAAATATAATTGTCAATTTTGTTTTCTTCTCAGTGCGTGCGTTCATTGTGCTAAAAATTAATAATGATAAAACATAACGTATCTTTCTCAGTAAGTTAATCTTATGTATTCTTATGAGAAATAAAGTTTCTTTAACCATAAACTAGTAGTCAACTACTTACTCACTGTATAGAGTCGTGGTGCCGCGCTTTGCTCCCTCTCTTGTAGAGTGTACCAGCGGCCGCCGCAGCAGCCAACAGTGCTAGTGCTGCAGCTGCGCACCATTCCGCCACTAAGAGAACTCCACTCGACCCTAACGACCTGTCCCCGAGACCCTGTCTGTGGTCTTACCACTATACCTACTACAGACGCACAGCCATGGTTGACGTAGTCGCAGAATAGTTTATCATCGAAAACTAGTAGTCAACTACTCACTGTATAGAGTCGTGGTGACGCGCTTTGCTCCCTCTCTTGTAGAGTGTACCAGCGGCCGCCGCAGCAGCCAACAGCGCTAGTGCAGCGGCTGCGCACCCTCCAGCCACCAGAAGGACTCCACTCGACCCTCGCGACGCGTCCCCAGCGAGACGAGCTGTGTCATTGTGAGTGACGACTGACGACAGACCTGGGGACAAGAACAAATCAAGTAATTGGTAGCAGCTGTCATCATCATCAGTCTTTAAAACTCCCACTTTTGGGTCAGGCCTTCTCATATAAACCAGTGCGCAACACTCATCACATTACCAGCTCATTGTATGTCCCCACTGCTAGGGCACGAGCCTTCCCTTACGGGTGTATAGGGAGAACGGGACATACAACTTCACGCGGGCCCAGTGCGAATTGGTGATTGTTAGGTAGGTGTAGGCTTTGGTTGTCGGGTGGATGGAACTCAACGATTGCCAACTTACGATAGAAATCGGTATCAACAGCTTACTGTGCCATCTAAAGCACGGAGCAGCTCAAGGTGTTTTTATGTAGTTACCCATCTTATTTTGTAAGCCCGGCATTGCTAAGACGCGTGTATCTACAAGCGTATCGTTTTCACAACTGCAGCAACATTGCAGTAATACTGCACTAAGAGATTATGATAAGGCCCTAGTTTGCGTGACTTAGCAATGCCAGGCTAACTACATATGATGGGTGCCACAACGGCAGCAACACTGCTACAATACTGCTTTAAAAGAGCAAAGTCGCCCTCCTTTTGCTATGACTAACAAAGTGTCAATACCGAGTCCTACTATAACCACAGAATATTATAAGAAAACGATGTAAAATTATAAAGATCTAAGTAACTATTTACATACGCTGAGAACCTTAAAAATGTAAGGAAGCCATCTAACCAATAATCAATTTCATAATGGCAGACACTTGTAAGTTTATTCATCCGAGACACGCTCTCGAAGAACCGCTTAAGCCATTGGTTCGACATAAAATCCCTTTTCGCGCTTAATGATATTGGATGAAACCCACTAAATGAAATATTAAGGGTAATAGAAAAAAAACTTCCCAAGAAAGCTAGGGGAGATGGCGAGGTGGGGTAATATCGATATAATAAGCCAAGGTACTTGGCTGAACCTTTTATTAAATACCCCCCTATTATTGCCCCCTTCCTCAAAACATCTGAAGACATTGCAGCGATTAAGGTAAGCAACGATTTGAATTAAGAGCGTAAAAATAAATTTCAATTTCAGCTTTGCTTGTGCTTGGTTTCATAAACGGCTTCGCTACTATAGACTTGATTGGTATCATTAAAAACAATTGGTAAAGTTTGTTATGTATTTCTTTTTACGAGTATAATAGATAAAAATTTACCATTAATTTTTGATTTGCCGATGTTTCAAATCAATCCTTTATGTAAGTAACAAAAGACGTCAGCTTTATAGCTAAATTTAGAAAAAACGTTACATTTTTTCCAAAAATCTATAGAATAGTAAGCCATAACATTTGATTTGTGCATATTGGATCTATGTCAGATTTTTTTTAAATTTTGTATTGGCTAGTATTTGCCCGCGATCTTACCCAGCTTAATTAACATAATAAACAATTTATTTTTCTGAAAATACTTATCAAATATCAGCTGTTAACATAACGATGAGTTCTCACCAATAAAACGATGGTATTTACTAGACAAAACAATAAAATATAACATTAATCACACCATCTATCGACTTCATAGAAGAGGCTGCTGCAAATCATTTGTCATCAACAAACAAAGGCTTCACACAAAAAGACGCACAATAATAAAACGCACTTAAAGCTCGAAAGGGAAACACAAAATTTCCAAGTCAAATAAAAGTACAATAGAACAATCGATACTTCCTTGTAAACACATTAAGATGAGGGGTGAGTGTGCCTCCCTGCGGCACCCCTTACGTCTTTATGCCTTGCAAAATATCCTGTTGCGTCTACAAAACTGTGTCTACATGCTAATAAAGATTGGGGGAGTGATTTGTTCAGTGACTCAACATTGACTAACCATGTGATTAAGTGAAATTCTGTTCTGTTTTATATGTTTCCAAGATCAGCTTTCTGGCAAATGACATTTGATTAAAACAAAGTTAACTAAGGCGTTGTTGAAATCCAGAACATTGCTTACTAAAGTAAATGTTTCACATTAGAATGTTTCATTTCAGTCAGTTTCAGTTGCTTTCGTGGTAAATCTTATCCCAGACTCTGCAAAGGCTTTAAAAAAGCCAAAAATGTGTATAAGTATTGCATCGAAATTAATTCTGTTCTCAGGATCAATTAAATATTATTAGTTTTCATTAACACATGAACTCATTAAAGTAAAGAAAACGCACATACCAAATAGAAAGTGCTAACTTAACAAATGTCACTTTCCGAACCAAATAAATTTACTCCAAGAGCTATGGAGGCAGTTCCCACCAATTCGGTTGGAGTACGCGAAATTTATTGTTATTATTATTGCAGCAGACAGGGAAAGTGTTTGGGCGAAGCTTTTATTGCTTTATATGTTTTTAGTGTACCTACCCTCAGTCAGTTATAAAATGATTTGTCGAAGGGGACAAGGAGTTTGAGAACTTTGGCCGTTTTTCAATCGTAACTGCTTTAGCTATTCGGATACGTATTAACAGGTATTGGAAATGAATATATAATAGAATCAATGATTCATAAATAAGATTGTAGAAAATTGTAATTTACCAGCATTGCTTTTGTTGCGACTATAAAACGTAGTTGTCTAAATTTTACTATTTGGAAAAGAGATTGAGCATATTAGGGCTTTTTATTACCTTACTGTACTTTTTAATAGTAATCATAATGGAATTGAAGTCTAAGTCATTGCAAAGTTGAGTTTAAGTTTTTATCATAAAAAATCGTTTGATTATATTTTCAGTCGTTCTTCAACGACTCCAGAAAACGTCTATCACAACGGTTATTGTTCTATAACCACTAACAAGTCCACTTTAGCTTGTCAGAAACATTTATTTTCTTTAAAGTAACTCATCAGTAAATCTTTATCTACACACTTTTTATTGATGTACAAAAATCAAGAGATCGTCCACAAGTTGCGTAAAATTAAATTGCCCAATCTTCTTTTAAAAGCGGAACTTTGCTTTGAAGTATCCAATTAGTAAATTTGTAATTAACAATTTTATCAAATAAATTTTATTTGTTACTGAAGTTGAAGCAGATTAGCAACAAATTTTCGACGAAACACAATTTCCAATTTCCAATAAGTTTTAATGATTTATTAGTTTCTTTACTTATATAGTTTTCTTCTTTAGCTTCCGTCTGTTTCTTTGCACGTGGGACATTATATTTGGCTGAGATAAAATAAAGTCCAAATAACTCAGAGATAGTGTAGCTTCCTTTTAGTGTAAGAATTTTTAGAATCAATTCAGTAGTTCTAGAACTAGTGATTAGTTCCTACAGACCAACAATTAATTTTTACCTTTTAACTTAAATACGAGTATAGATTTCAGCGATGACTTGATTTCAATGATGGAGGCCCTTTGCCCAGCAGAGGGACAGTATTAGGCTAAATACTATAGATTACAACCCATGCCATTCAGTGGTTTTCAATACATATTTATATTTACGTCAAACTGACTATAAGCAAGGAAGGTTAATTTTCTGCAAGTATATTTTCAACATCAGCTACTATTAAGCATCATTGTTGGCTCGCAACATAAATAGTTCGTATATGTTTTATGACCGGAACATTTGTTATTTGCGTTCCTTTACAGAGGAAAAGATAAACAGTTTGGCTTAAGGCCAAGGCCTTTTGTGGCTGCTTACTAGCAACAGGAACTATGGAGGCTTAAATTATAGCCGTCATTCAAGTTTATGGGCAAAAATAGCTTTGTAACGATTTCAATTAAAATTTGTGAGTAGCTACAAAATGTTCAAATAATTTTTAACGCAAATTTTCTTGCGAACAAATTACAAAAACACAAAGTGTTTTTTAGTTGCTACAAAATTAGTAAGCACTAGTTTTAATACGTTTTAAAAATGTTATCTTTTTTAGCTAATCCCACTGACGGACTTAGGCAGCAACAGCATATGCTGTTATTAGCATTATTATTTACATTATTAGAATTAGCATACGCCCTTCAGGAGTAAGTGGGGCCCCATATGGGTTGTAACACCCATACCCATAATCTGAGAAGAAAAATAGTTTCAGGAGTCTTCAGGAGTATCTGGTGGAGTATCTTTTAAGTGGGTCACTTAGTCCTATCGGGTGTTATAACACCTCTAAAAGTATTTTAAAGATGTACCTTAATGTGATACTTTTAAAGTTTCATTTACAACCACACACAAACGCCTGGTCGGTTTAAATGGGTGGCAAAAACCAACTACAATGTCAAAGTGCTTTTGGCGGTTAGTGATTTTTAACGTTTAACAACCTACGTTTAAAACCGGGACAAACGTCTCAAAGTGCCTTCCGCTCATTATTTAAAATTACTTAGTACGTGAAAACACTTGGCCTTCATGTAATCTAAGATGTAATCTAAGTGATGATAACACAGCGCACTTCACCCTGAATCCTCAATTACTGAGGTACTGGCTATATTATCTACTTATATCTGCCGGAACATAACTGAAAACGACAAAGATTAATGGGAGGAACTAATGGAGACTAACTTAAAATTATTAAAAACAGGAAAGAAAATGGGATTTAATTAACTATATTTTATATCACAATATTACAACTAAACACACTCTAATTTCACCACACGATACCATGACAAAGACGACAGCCAAGAAAAAAAAACTATAAAAAAGCCAGTATTTAAAAAAATATATAAAAATAAGAACAAAAAAGATATTAAAAAGGTTTTCGAAAGAGTCTGCAACAACAACAATGCTAATAACATTGATGTTATGGCAACATATTTAGGATGGTGGTAGCTTGTCGGGCGGACAAATAAGCCTAAACCAAACCGAGTACCCAAACATGTACCCCCGCTGGGATTCGAACCCGGGACATCTGGGTCTGAGATCGGTGATCTCAACCACTACACAACAGAGGCGGCTAAGATTATTATTAACTGCCTCTGTGATTTACTTTATTTTAATTTGGTCTTCCGTCGAATGAGATGCCAGTGGAAGTGCTGCTTAATATGTACAATCTCAATACGCAATTAATCTTGGTTATTTAAAGTTTTATTGGGTGAAATGTATTTCTTTATTCTATACCGTCAAGTGGTGGAAACTATGGTCAGTCCTGACGGAAATGGGGGTACCACAACATTTTATACACCTCATCAGACGTCGTCGAAGTCTGGAGACCACAGCGTTGGATTTTGGACTCGCAATCAATCACGATAAGACCAAAATGATAATTGTAGATCGTGCTGACAACAACCAACCGGACGTCCGAAATATGGCGGGATGTGAGGTAGTCCAAAGCTACATATATCTGGGCTCCACTATCACCAACGCTGCCGTTTACGATTGCTCTAACTCTGCCAAGCATCTGGACACATGGCGACACATCACGAGGGAAGCGGTGAACGGGGAAGTGACCAAGACCACCATTTTAAGAGTACACGACTAGGAAGAGATTTCAGAGAGAAAAAATATTACAAAATTCTTACTTATTCACAAGCATACCACATCCTCTCATTTATTCATTCGAATTAGCAATTTTGAATAGAGATATTATTTATATAGACTTGCTCAGACAACGTGATAAAAATGATACGTAGCGTATCATAAATTCAAAAACCGTACAGTACACTAAGCACAGATAGATACCTTGTGGTTACAAACTGAATCGAGCCTTATTTCATATACATAAAGGTTGAAGTTAACTTACAAACTCAATATAATTCACCTACGGGATGTGCTTGCAAACGTTCGTGAATCAAGCTTGATTGATTAAAAATCAGGTAACACGTGATTTATGCTTACGACTAGACTGTAAAGGTTGTATATTTTAACTTTAGTATGAATACAATGTTAACAATAAGTTCATGAGGATTGAAGGACATAAAGATCGTTTAAGGGGGTGCCGTGCGCAATTTCGAAAATTTACGTGTTTTTAAGTCACTGGTGCTAGGCGCTGAATAGGTCATATATATTAAAAGGACTAGTGTAGGTTAGCTTGATCCTTTCACAAGGCCATGGTTGTCTTGAAATTTGAAACAAATACCCAGAAACTGCATAAACAATATGTAAAAGTAATGATATTTCTTCAGAAACTTTGTAAATATAGCACAAATGAAACAATGATCCAACATCAAAATGTTTGTATTGATATTTCGCAGGCCTTATTTTTCAATAAAAAATATGAATATGAAAATATTAAGACTTTTCTTATTTTTTACCAAAACGCCTATGATTTCACGAAAGTAAACATTGCTCTAATTAAATCACCAGCCTACTCTGTACAGATATTAGTGTGCGTGCGTATTCGTAGTCGTGCGTGTCACACCACTGACTGCCACGCGCCGCTCGCTCGCTATCATAAAGAAACTTGAAACTCGCAGTTTTGCGTCCGCGCTGCATCCCCTTAACGTAGGTTTTTTTTACTAAAAGTAACAAGTACGGGGCAGAAGCAGTATTTCATAAATAGATCAACTGTCCGGGGTTAGGCATGCTTCACTGCATTCATGATGCACCCTCAGTTTCTGACAATTTAGATGCCTTAACAAATAGGTTATCGTGTTTGTACATCGTAAGTCCAGTGTGCAGGATAAAATTTTCAACACTTTACGAAGACAACCGGGTCCAATGACTGACGATAACAAAAGGCGAAGCACTAAATCATATATTAAAAGATCTGATAACTACAATTCAAAGTAAAGTGGTATAAAAAGAAAAAGTTGTTGGTACCTGTGTTACTCTCACCTTTCCAGCAAATCTTGTTCCTCTTGAACTGAAGTCGCACATCCTTGTGTGCACGGTCTGGAGACGAGATATTGAGCTGCATGCTTACGAGGATCTCCGCACTTCTGGACCCGGTGCATGGCAGACGGACCCTGAGAGAGAAGTCACGGTAAGTAAGGAGTAAATAAACCAGCAAGGGTACTGTGATGAGGCGGTGACGGGCTTAGCAATGTCGTATGCGATATTGCGTCACTCAGCGTGTTTCACCTATTATACAATGGCGAGTGCTCTGAAGAACTCTTTGACCTCATCCCACCTTCTCCCTTCCTCCATAAGAAAACACGTGTTCTCCGAAATCACCGCTTCACTGTCTCAAATATTCCATCGCGCACTAAGAAATTTGGTGACTCGTTTCTCTGTCGCACCTCCAAAACATGGAATAGTTTGCCAGCACACGTTTCCCTGTTCCTCCTTCCTATGATATGGGTTCCTTCAAACGAGGCGCGAAGAGGCACCTTGTGGGCCGGCAGAGTAAGGGTTACTGATGCTGGGTTGTTTTCACGCTGCACCAGTTGTCGTCGCATCTGGATTCATATACACTTAACATCAGGTGAAATGGAGTCATTTGCCGTGCTACGTATAAGAAAAAAGGTTTTTTTAAAGTAAAATGCATTGTTTTTTTGGGCTATTAATAGGCAAATGACATTAAATCTGTATTTAAGACTTGAGATTTTATGGCAACACAGCTCGGTAGGCTTATTACCGATTATTAAGTGACAGACGCAATCGCGAAAATTTGAATTTAGCGCCACACATATTCGTATTACGGGACGTAGAACGTTGCGATAGGGCCAAAAGCAAGCGATTGACAAACTAAAAGTGCATGATGGCGCTCTAAAAAAACCGAGCGATTGTAGCAACCGCAAGTAGTAGCAGTCACGTTTGCCATTGTGCAATAAGCAACTGGTTGCTCTTTTTCAGTAAAAAGCCTGCGGGCAGTGCTACCCTGTAGACTTTGCCCGACGTCCACTGCTGGACAAAGGCCTCCCCCAAGGATCTCCACAACGACCGGTTTTGTGCTGCTCGCATCCAGCGGCTTCCCGCGACCTTCACCAGATCGTCGGTCCATCTTGTTGGAGGCCTGCCCACATTGCGCTTTCCGGTACGCGGTCGCCACTCGAGGACTGCTCCGCCCCAGCGGCCATCAGTGCTGCAAGCAATGTGCCTTGCCCACTGCCACTTGAGCTTAGCAATTCTTCGGGCTATGTCGGTTACCTTTGTTCTTCTGCGGATCTCCTCATTTCTGATTCGATCTCGCAGAGAAACCCCGAGCATAGCCCTCTCCATTGCTCTTAGAGTGACCTTGAGCCTTCTGATAAGGCCCATAGTGAGCGACCACGTCTCAGTCCCGTATGTCATCACTGGCAACACACACTGGTCAAAGACTTTCGTCTTGAGACACTGCGGTATATCGGACGAAAAGATATTTCGTAGCTTACCGAACGCGGCCCAGCCTAATTGGATTCGACGATTGACCTCTTTGCTGAAGTTGGACCTACCTAGCTGGACCGTTTGTCCCAGGTAAACATAATCGTCCACAACTTCAAGGGCAGAGTCCCCAACCTTCATAGGAGTGGGTACGATACGTGAGTTTGACATAACTTTCGTCTTCTCCATGTTCATTTTAAGACCCACTTGTTGAGAGACTCTGTTGAGGTAAATCTCTGAGAACTCTGAGAAATAAAGATAATATCTGCTTATTACGATAAAAGCCGGCGTTGAACTGTCTTGTTTTTAGTTGTTGTTGTAAAACACATCACCAAACGAAATTTGTGGAATGCTGTTTAGAGTAGTTTTGCTAAACTAAGATCAGGGTCGTCTCCGGGGAACAAAAGTAGCCACCAAACTAACTTTCTGATTTATTATAGTAGTTCAGACGTCGGGCTTTAAGCTCTCACAACAGGTAGGTAATGTTATTATTTCCAAGCCAAACAGACTCTCAATCTTAAAATGTCGTCGTAGTAAGACAAGTTTTCGTTATTGTATTTTTATTTAATTAATTAGTAATAATACTACTGGACTAGGGTGGTCCGAAACTAGTGTTTTTATTTATATAAACCATGTTGTGATTACATTTATTAAATTTTGTCTTTTATTGAAACTTATGTAAGCTCATTAATAAAAGTCTGCAGCGTGATCGGGACATGACCCCTGAGTAGCCCAGAGCTATATTGACTTGCGACGGCAGCATGGCGCTGAGAACACTGGTCAAACAGCTAGACCATAAAAACTGTAAATAGTACAAGTTATCTCAGAAATAGACTTAGGAGTTTCACCTAAAAGTATGCAGCGTGGTCAGGAGATATTGACTTGGGGCGAAAGTAAGGCTTTGTTGTCGTAGTCTATCTCCACGGATTAATGGTACAAGCTAGCCCAAAAATAATGACGGAGTTTCACCTAAAAGTCTGCAGCGTGGTCGGGACGTACCCCCACTTGACTTGCAGAGACCGCAAGGCATCCTTGCTTTGGTAGTCTACCCCCATCACGCACGGCTTAACGGTACAAACTATCCTAAAAATAGACACAGGAGTTTTACCTAAAAGTCTGCAACGTGGTCGGGACGTACCCCCGCTTGACTTGCAGAGACAGCAAGGCATCTTTGCTTTCGTAGTCTACCCCCATCACGTACGGCTTAACGGTACAAACTATCCTAAAAATAGACACAGGAGTTTTACCTAAAAGTCTGCAGCGTAGTCGGGACGAACCCCCGCTCGGAGATATTGACTTGCGGCGGCAGCATGGCGCCTTTGCTGTCGTAGTCTATCCCCATCACGTACGGTAGCTGTGCGGAATAAACAATGGCATTACTCACACCCGCATTGTGGACATTATTCATCTGACGTGTTCGATGCGTGGGTTGCGATCGTGAATATACGGCGAGTGATAGTGGGAGAGTTTAGTATATTTTATGTACGTCCACTGACATCGATAAACAAGACTTGAAAAAGCTACTGTCTAATGTGGGGCTTAGACCCATTTTGCAATCCGGGAAACTGCTCTACTCTCGGGCCTTCTCAAAAGAATCAACTAGCTGAACCAGCAGCAGCGGTAGAAAAACATATTTATTATACAAAGAGTTTATTCATTATTGCCTTCTTTATAAACGTAACACATTTCAGCCTTCTCTACAAAACCTTGCACTAAGACGCTTTATCTGAAACATATTTTTTGACTTAAGTTTTTCAAGAAAGTTTTTCAGTATCACGGTCTGGTCACAACCTTAAGAAACTGTTTGCATTTTACAAATGACTGGAACTGTCCTGACTTAGAGAAACCGTGGACACTGGCCTTTGCCGATGGCGCTTCGCATGAACCCAGAGAACCGAGGCGCCTTTTCTTCTACCGTAATTGCTAACGCTTAATCTCTATGAATCTCGTGTAGTTCAAAGCGATCTTATTAGAATTTCCAAACTGTGACCAGGACTAATGTAACAAATTAAACCTTTGATTTTAGTTTGTATTGTCGGCGGGTAACCAAGCTCCCTATCAGACCACTGTAGCAACCGCTTAAACTGTCACAGCAGACGACAAAGGGAACAAATTTTAATCGAATTCATTGTTCGACAAAATTAATACATTTAAAACACACAATTCCCGAATAGTAGCAATTAAAGATCGCGCCAAAACGGGCCGCGTACAAACAGTGGAGCAATAAATATTCGGTGGAACCAGTTGAAAAAGCGACGACTTAATCTGACCTATTGTTTCCCGAAATTAAATCGCATTCGGACCAAACGGAAAGCGAACGAACGACAGCGACAATTATACTAGCAGAATTCAAGAGGAATGTTTCGCGAAGTTTACAAAGTTAGCAGAGGAATCTATCGTAAAAAGTCCAAAAACCATATGGACGTACGTCAAGTCACTGCGAGGTGGATCAAGTTATCCTAAAATACTTACGTACCGTGACCAAAAATTTACACAAGGTTCAGAGATATGCAATGCTTTTAATGATTTCTTTAAAAGTGTTTTCGGAACGCCATCCACTGAGTTGACCAATACGAACTACCACAGAGTAACAAAGGATAGCATATCTAAAATATTTATATTAGGTGCTACAGTCGAAAAACAATTAAAACTTTTAGATCCACATAAAGGAGCAGGTTGTGACGGTATACCACCAGTTTTCTGGCTGAACTGTGCTGAAACGTTGAGTCTTCCATTGGCTCTAATATTTAACAACTCTTTGAGCAATGGCGTATTCCCTAACATCTGGAAGAAAGCACATATTGTACCAATACATAAAAAGGGGACAAAATCCAAAATTGAAAATTATAGAGGAATTTCGATACTAAATACAATCGGGAAAGTTTTCGAAAAAAATGTGTTTGATGTCTTGTACCCCGTTATATGTAAGGAATTACCTACCAGTCAACACGGTTTTCTTAGGCGCCGATCAACAATCACCAATTTAGCATGTTTTTCAAACTATGTTTTATCTAACATGGAAAGAGGTGGGCAGATTGACGTGATCTACACGGATTTCGAAAAAGCCTTCGACCGTGTAGATCACGACATTCTGATCCATAAATTATACGGAATGGGAATACACGGCGATCTGCTGAGATGGATTAAATCCTACCTCAGCAATCGTTCTCAGGCTGTTGTTGTGGGGGGTTACAAATCAGATTTTATTAATATTCCTACGGGCATTCCTCAGGGATCCCATTTAGGGCCGTTGTTTTATAATGTTTATGTGTCGGACATAAGGTACTGTTTTACATCGGCACGACATTTAATGTATGCAGATGACAAAAAAATTTATATGAAAATAGACAACGACCAAGACTGTTTAAAGATACAATCTGATTTAGATAGGTTATCCGATTACTACACAAAAAATAATATCACAGTAAATATAAATAAATGTGAGTGTATCACATTTACCCGTAAACCCAAACCTATCACATTCCCCTATAACTTTGATGGCATTCCTATTCGCAGAACTTCTTTGGTTAGAGATCTGGGTGTGCATTTTGACAATAAAATGCTTCTCAGAGATCATATAGATACAATAGCGAATAAAGGTTATAAGAATCTTGGATTTGTGATAAGAACATGTAAGCCTTTCACTAATGTCAATACAATAAAAACGGTATATTTCGCCTACGTCCGTAGTGTTGTTGAATATGCTAGTTCTATATGGAATCCTCAATACTCTATTTACATGGATCGCCTGGAACGATTGCAAAAAATTTTTATAAAACATTTAAATTACCGTTTTTCGAAGCCAACAACGTCGTACAGGGAAAACTGTAAAGAATACGGTTTACTAACACTTGAAGATAGACGTAAATTAATGGATATGTGTTTTTTGTACGATATAGTGAAGGGTAATGTGGATTGTGCTGAATTAGTGGAAGGTATAGCTTACAACGCACGAACCCAGCGCGCCCGTCGACGGCCCCTGTCATTGTTTCTTACTCCCAAGACGAGCACTAACTACGCGCGTAATGCACCCATCTCCCGCTTGCCACAGATTTATAATGATATATTTAAAGATATTGACATATTTATTCACAGCAAAAATACAGTTAAGAGAAAAGCGATAGAAATTCTGAATAATATTGAGGAATAGTGTACTGTAATTTGTGGTTTGTTGATTTGTTATTATAGTAATTATAGTAATAATAAGACAGCGAACGGCAGGTTGCAGTGCACTATTCCTGAATATCCATATGGATATACATAATGATAGACTAGATATACTTAAATCAAAATAAAAATAAAGCATAAGTAGTACCGTAGTTAAAAAAAATATAATAAACGTGGAAGTAAATATGTTATTATATTATACATATATACATGTGTGTGTATACGTATGGATTTAGTATATGTAAGTATTAATTAGTTTATGATGTTTATATATTTTTTTGTATTATATAGGTGTATTGTATCAACATATATATATTTTTTAACGCCTTAAGCAATTAATTATGTTAAGGAAAACCTATTATTAGCTTTACGTATTAGTTTAAGTACTATGTAAGAAAGTGTTGTATTGTTACGCAGTTGGTTTTCTTAATAAAGCAAAAAAAAAAAAAAAAAAAAAAAAAAAAATTAAACGAGTGGTCTCAATGGGGACAGAGTTAGAAATTCGCTGTCGGGAATTAGATGGCGTCCTGAAAGAGATGAAATTTTTGAATGCAAAAATTACGGCTTGTTCTTGATCTAGAGACAGTCAATTTGTTGTAACCGAACAATGGTATTTGTTTTCATGCATTATGAAGATATTCTTATGTTATTATCATGGTTAGTTACATTAGATCAAGAATATAAGAATAATAAGTATGCATGTAACTGTGACGAATTATCGAATACTCACGAACAACAAAAAAAATGATAATAATCATAATGACACATTTGTTTTTAATTTGATAAGTGTTAGTTTAAATATACAACTCATTAATGTTTTGTCCTTAAAAAATGCAGATGCGGGATTTTGCTGAGTCTCTAGCCGGATATTCAGTCAGTCTCAAAGTATACAAGTTTAAGGGCTGCGAGAAACTTATAGTTTGTGACCTAACTATCCCCGGACATTTTTAGGAATTCTGGCATCACGTAAGAATGCCCTTGTACCTTATAGATTGTACGGGAGTCAGAATTGGATAAGGAGAGCATAAATCATTTGCACAGACACGAAAGCGCTCATAAATAAATGAGATTCAAAACCGCTGTAAGTACAGCCAAAAGTATGAATAGACTTCAACTTAAAACTCTTATAAAACTCAAAAGATTCTCACAGGCTTCCTCCCGAGCGCTTGCCACATAAACTCGAGGTCTGCGATGTGCGCTGGTACTGGCACTATGAAGCTGGTGGCGTATGTGTTTACCACGCCTTCCCTGACGTAATATAGTTCCGCGTCAAGACCTGTAACAAAGAAAATACATTCAAGGTGGTGTTGATTGATTAACTCATAAGCGCTGCAAATATAAGATTTAGACTACAATTGTCTTTTTTAAATTTCGTAACGGATAAACGCTTGGCATTAAAGCGAGTATGTTACTGTCTTGTTTTTTACAGCGTAACTGTGTCATTAAGAGGAACGTTATCGTGTGAATCAAAAGTAACACGATGGTATAGTCGCCAATGACTCTATCAGTCGTTGCCAAAGCAATTGATGTATTGAGTAACTACCTAAGGAAGAAAGAAATGACAGACGCCTTCACGTCAACCTATCCAAAACTGTCAAATGTCTTCAATCAATATTCAACCATATGACATATACATAAAGTTCAAAGTCTATTAAGGAAATTTGACAGTTTGTGGTAGTCTAATGTGCAGACTTGTGTACATTATTATTAATTAAAGTGTGGTTATTAAAAGAAAGAAAAAATGCTTTATAAATGCAATTGGCTTATTCTTAGTCATTGGTAACTGTGTTACTACTTTATTCGATCTATCACGTCCTACGGAAAATTAAATTAAAATTTTAAAAGTTAACAAAAGCCAGACACATTTACAAAAAAATGCATTAGGCTCATAAAAATTTAAAATGCGTTCACGTAGAAAAAAAAGAGATCTTATTATTCCAATTTGTGTTCCATTACGTGCGATTGCACAGTGCACTCGGGATGCGCCCCCAGATGCCAGTTCGATTCCCGCGGGGCGCGCCGCGTCAAATTATCCAACTAACTCTATTTGCTTTGCCAAAAAGGAGTTTCCTATTACACTACGCTCTAATGGTTTTGATACTTTGATCGATTATTGAACTTTTCGTTTCAGTGAATATACTTATTATGAGAAATGTTAAATGTAATAAGTTTGTAATTACTTAATATATTTATACATATATTGTTTTGTAAAGCTCTGGATACATTAACAAAAGGACGTAAATTATTTTAATCTACATAAAGGCAAATCGTTTATTAATCATCTATTCAAAAACGCGGTGTGTTCACAAATACCTCCCGATATTTGAATGTTAATGTAACCGCCACTCTCGATGAAAAGGCTTCATCAACACACCTAAAAAAATAAACGAAGCAATCTGCCTAAATTGTCTGTAACCAAGGGAATCGGTGTGTACTTGCTGTATGTTTTTTTCTCGTCGAATAGACCACAATCACTGACTCTTATACAAGTAATTTTTAGTTTATTTTCGCAAATGGCCTTAATCACAATACTAAGCTATAATCTTGTGTAATCATAACTTTCATACGCTGATAATAATGATTAATTTTTTTTTTATTAACTACTGACCAATAACTACGAATATTACATACTGTTAGTTATTCTGTGATATAACTAACGCCGATAACTATGTGTCTATGTAGGTTTATAATTTACTTTATAAATACTTTAACAACTAAAAACATTTGAATAAACGTACACAAGTTCTGAAATCTCTTCCTTGAACACAACTCAATTGCGAGTTTAAAATATTTTTTACCAGTTGCAAAACTACATATTAAAAAACAAAACAAAATATACATCGAAACGTGACACGAGCAACTGCAAAAAAAAGAACAAAAATTATCCAATCCGCGTACTTTTAGAGGCGGCAAGCGGACACGGTGGGACGGACTGAATATGAAGTGCCACTTTGCACAATTGATGAATCACTACCCTAGGTGCTGGGCCGTAACTGCCCTTCCGTTTACCCTAAGCTCTAGACACCCTAATCGCCTTCGAAGATAGGTGTGAAAGGAAGGCTGTTTTGCATTTAAATGTCGCGTTTGCTGGTAATTTCTGTTCAAATTGAAATGAGGGAAACTTTTTGAAAGAGCTTTGTGTTAATTTATATAAAGTTTTTGCAAACTGCTTGGGTTTACACAATTAACGTACATTTTATATAGTTTTTGTAATAACGCTAAAATAATAATACTAATATAAAGACAAAAAGTTTCGAATTATTTGTTTATAAGCATATATCGAAAGCCTTATAGATCGAACATACTTAGTATGTTACGTCTCCATCACGGCAATTTCGTAACTAAAGTATTTAGTAAATGAATATACTTGGAATAAAATAATTGATACTTACTTAAGAACTTTTTACATTTTAGCTTACGAACAGAATATTCGCATGTTCTTTACTTTACAATTTGAGGATCGTTTATAATTATTCAAACGCTAATGGCAGACAATGTGGCTCCATGGCCTTCCTTTGTACACTGCTTCAAAGCTAACAAGGGGCGTAATGAGGCGATAGTATTCACACTCTTAATAAGCTAGTACATTTGTAGGTTTATACTTACGGGGCGAACAACTGCATACTATTAAAAGACGGCTCGACAGTTACAAATTGTACTTGATTACGTTGTTTCAAGAATATAATTTCTTTTACAAATAAAAGTATTACTTTTTTATTTGTTTAACATTTTACATATAATTTAATACGATTATGTACTAATAGGAATTAGTAACGACTAAGTTTTTATTGAATGAATTTTTTAAATCTACATTGAGATTTTAAAACCAACGAAAAATAAACCAAAAAGTCAGTTTCAACTTTTTCACTAAGATTTTTTCTATTTCACTGTATTGAGATTGCTTTTCCTTTCCTACTACTTTTTTTTGATTTATTTATAACTAATTATTATCAGTCTTTCAATGTCCCTTAGTTGGGATCAGACCTTTCCACGTGAACGAAAGCACATGGGGAGATCAGGCCATAACTCAACACGTTGACCCAATGCTGATTTAAGAGATTTTAACTGTAATCACATGCACTGAGAAAATCGAAATATATATTTTTTGTTTACGCATCCAGCATTTACTCGGCATTGAAAAAATTGTAAAATACTCGATCGCACTAACCGTTGCGCCATCGAGCTTCTCAAAAAACAGTACAATCCTGATTATTTAAAGATAATCCAGTTACCTTCTTTAAGGTAAGAATGAATTGACAATTAACGTTTCTCATTGACTGTGACTCTCATTCCCAAACAGGGTATTAATTAAACGTGCCCAAATTAATTCACGCACGTATTCAGTGTCGTATTAGAAGCTCGTTTGTAAAACAATAACGCGAGACAATACGGCCCTGAGGCGTTGTATTAATGACACAAAGACACAGTTCTGTTCAGTGTAACAAGGAAACTAATGGGGTGTTACATTTACACTACGAATTGAAGGCGACAATCAAAATCTATAGACGTAGAGAAACCAGGAAGAGTATATATCAAGAAAAAATTGGAACGCTAGTAATAAAATGCTTTGCTAGCTTCATATCATGAATCAGAATATATTATCTCTAGCTAGATAGATGTACATATAGAAAAACACTTTATTGCTTACACAAATAAACACAAAACATATAACAGGAAATTTTAAAATAATAGTAGGCAAAGGCGGTCTTATCGCTTAAAGCGATCTCTTCCAGACAACAAGGTAGTCACAGTGCTATGCCCCGGGCGGAAACCGGACTGAAAAGGACTAAGCAAGTGGTTTGAATTGACAAACACACAAAGCTGGTGTAGGACAAGGCGTTCGAGGACATTGGTAAAAAATGGTAAAATGAAAATAGGTCTAAAATGGGAGGGTAGAGATGGATTTGAGGTTTTAGGAATGAAGATGACTACAGCGCGTCGCCAGGAACGTACCGGTGTCGAGTGAAAAGTTGAATATGTGACAAAAAATGGGGATGACACCAGCAATACTTTGCTATGCCCACCACAAAATGGTGGCGCGGGCGATGCTGTAATTTATAGTGGACTGTATTTTTTATTGGCGTTATACTAGGTAGGCGATGTTTCAAACTGCGAGGGATGGCGACAAGGGCAATGGGTAAACAGTTCGATGGAAAAAAGGAGGGAATAATATTAACACTCGTAACACGGTAATAGCTATCAGATGAAAATGGAGATTTCCTATAAGCGCGTGCGGCCATCTTTTCAAAACTCTGTCATTAAAAGAATGGGCAAAAGAATGGGAATGACACCAGCAATAATTTGATTTAATCTTCTTAGAATAAAATGGAAAGTGCTGTCAAAAATTATTGAACTTAGCTTCATTTGTATCATGGTTTAAAAAACATATTTTCGTACGTTTTGATTACAAAACATAATAATATTATCAAAAACTTCCACATTTTTTTTATTAATATCAATTTTTGATTGTGATTGTGGAAAACCATAGCAATTAAATGCTATTAATAAGATAATGAGACAATACGGCCCTAAAACGTTTTATTTATAACACAAAAACACAGCCCTGTTATGTGTAACAAGGAAACTGATAGGGAGTTACATTTACATTACAAATTTAAGGCGACAATCAAAATCTATAGGAGACAATATCCTAGAAAGATGATCTTCAAAGAAAAAATTGGAACGTGCAAAGAAATACTTACCCTATGGATTGATTACAATAGATTTAAGCAATAACATCTGCTGCATCTTTAAATTGCTATTAGTTAGCTTAATTTTTATTAAACATCAGAAAAAATACAAGATACAAGATTACAGCAGATATTTAACAGAAAAACATCAATTTATTTAATTTAAATAATGTCAGTATTTAAAACAGCTACTGTGTCAAACTTATTAAGGATTAATAGGTTTTATGTTTTAGTCTATATGATTAGAGTTAGATTTTACTAAAACTGTTGAATTATAGCAAAATATTACTTTTTTGACTTCAATGTAATATCTTTTTGACCAGTTTGGTATGCGTCGATTAAATTGATGCTGACAGTAACTACACAAGTTCCAGTACACCAGACGTTCTCTGTATATCTAACACAAAGTACACAAAGACTGTTTGTACAATAACAATCTAATGAGATGTTAACGATCATACGACTACTAGTAATAATTATATACAATATACAGCAGTAAACACCAGTACTGCAACTAGCTTCGTACGGGACGAATAAACACAGATGCAAAGTTGTTTACAATTTTAAATGTATTATAATTTTTTATGATACATTCTATTCTACTCTTACATTAAAGGAAAGTTGATGTGCTTATACTATTACCCAAACTTTGCGTAGTATAAAAATTTTTGTCGACATAATGAAAAACGAAGTTGTTACCAATTTCACTACTTGCCGCTAATATTAGCATACCGCATTATACATGAGCTCGATGGCGCAGAGGTTAACGCGCCCGGTCTGCGAGTGCTAAGGTTAAGCAACTTTCGCAAGGGCCGGTCATCGGATGGGTGACCAAAAATTTATCATGTCGAGCTTCTCCGTGCTTCGAAGGCACACCGCATCCCACGCCATCTAAAGGGCAATTCTAACTGCCACGTAATAAAGACCTCGAAAACAAGTCAATGGTCAAGCTTTTACATCTTGTCGCTAATATTTTGGTGTACTGCATTCAAAATCACAGCCAACCACCGCATCCCACACTATTCAAAGGGCAATTTTAACTGCCACGTAGTTAAATGTCAAGCTCAGGGTACCTAGTGTGAATTTTGTTTACTATCCGTATTCATTCGCTTACGTTTGCGAAAACGAAAATTAGTATGGCATTGAAGCAGCGCCTCCTGGCGACATACTAGAAGAGTTAATTTTGCCATACAAATTCTCGTTTTCGTTAACGTGATCGAATGGTGAATGAAACTCGCATTTGGGACTTAGTATTAAGTAAATAACTCGAAAACAATTCATTAATCACAGTTTTACTACTTGCCGCTTAAATTAACCTACCGCATTCTACATCACCGTTTACCGCTATAACCTAACCCACCGCATCCCACGCCATTCAAAGGGTAATTCTAACTCCCACGTAATATAATGTCCCTTAACAGACCACGTAGTTAAGTGTCGACTTCAGTCTCGGTTTCAGTGCATAATTAACCATTCCGGTCGAACGAGGCCCGATGGTGTCTTTATTCCGCTTTTTGGAGGCCCGCCACGTGTTAATGGCAAATATTGAAGTTAATGGCCTCTGGTTGAAATGCGTTATTGTTGTATCAGCTTTCAATGGACTATAGAGCTTCGTGTTTGAAAATCAAGGAGCTTAATTATATTAAATTAGGAAGCTCCCTAATAATTCAGGGAGTGTATTTTTTCATTTTTTTTGTAATTAAATTTCAGCTTTATAAAGTTGCCTAAATTTTAAAATTATTAAATTCTTTAGAAATTATTTTGTAGCCATAAATTCTGAAAAACCTAAAAAGTTTAAATACCACGTAAACGTTGTTTGTTCAAACACTAATCTCGTTTTAACACTTGGTTTATTTTCATTTTTTTATTTTAGTTTTGTTGTAATTGTTTACTTATTTTTTTTATACACATTTTGGGACACATACATTGTAAGTTGCGCTGAATTGCGAAATGCGCACAGACCGAACGCCAGTGTAATCCAGTATCGAGTCGTCTCCCGTCACGCGTCGCATTTACTATCTTAGCCTTAATTATAATAACTTTGTTATATGTATAGCTACACAGTGCAATATACATCTACAGTGACTATTGAAGTTTTACATAATGGGTCTTCTGATACTCGATAAGTAGTGCCGGTCGGTAGCAGCTTAGTGCATCCTTGTCAGATAGAGCTACCACCGCCCACACTTACACACATTTTTGTACATTTTTTTTGTATTTTATGGTGTATTTATTTGATGTTTTGTGTCTTTTGTTATGGAAGAAAATAATTTTAAAAAGAGTTTTACTCTGAGTTATTGGGGACATCGTCATTAGGTTCGCAGTAACGCAACGTCAGAAAAAAATTATAAGTATTAAGTACCCTTATTTTATCTTCATCTTCATTTACTCAAGTTTTGAAACAACACTAATGATGAAAAGTGCGTGCGCCATGAATATGTAAACACATTTACTCCATGCGTATTCATAAAGGGCCATCATAAACCTTCCTGTCTTTTTGTCGAGCTCGGAAATTTACCAGATAAAGCTTTTATTACCACACCAGCTTTATTTATTCTAAGAAAGTTCCTCGCACATTTATTAAAATGGCGATAAAGGCTTATTTATTGTCTCACTGTTTGGTGAACACGCGACTCAAATACCTCAGCCTTCTTTTGTTTGCAAGTTCAAATTGTCGCGATAAGTCGGAATTGCATTAGAATTGGTAAGATAGCCGGCGGCGTATCAGCAAGCAGTGACGTCAGTGAAAAACAATTGAGCATAGATAAGTGGCGGTTAAACTTATTACCGCAGATATCGTGTGGGTTTTGGCTAAGCTTTCATTTGGAAGTTCCTAAACTATTCTCTTTACAATGAAAAAATACTTCTCCTTAAGCCTGGCTATAATTTTCGCAACACTTTGGTAACAAGACTTTCATAATATTCTATTTATATACAGGAATCGTAAAGGTCAGTCGGTAGCCAAATGGAAAGATGTTCGGGCTATACGATAAATCTTAGTTCAATCTTTATGGCTACGTTCAAACCCGCTCCTACACAAGGGCATAAGCATTTTCAGAGGACTATTGTTCGATATCCTTGACCTCCGACATCAAGATATTCGATGAAGCATGCCATAAATTATCTAAGCTTTAACAGTTTTCTAAAATTACATTAGATGTTACAACTAATAATTAAAGATACGGAACTTGTTACTTCTCTATTAATGTTTTGATAGCAGATAAATAGTAATCACATAAAACGGCAAACAAAACACGATGCAAAAACACGAACCTTAAATATAAAATTCTAATTCATCGGATCGTAAGTCTACACGGAGAGAGACCTGTACTGAAAAGAACCGGCAAGGAAATCAGGCTTTCTTTAACAGCGTTAAAATATTGGCAAATCTATAATAAAATTATACTTTCCATAGCAAATTATTTGTAAAAACACAAAATATAAAGACAACAACAACAACATGTAAAGAAAATATATAGAGTTATTGGTTGGTTATAAAAAAAAATGTATAGGCATACGTCATTTGAAAAAAATGTCTGCTGCCAGAAAGAACGCCGAAGAATCGTATTTTAGCACCGTGTTTTGTTTTACTAACATGAGAAAATAATGTGAACTCATTCGTGGCACTCTGGCTTAACAATGTGTCAACGTAATGCGAGGAAGCTGGTCAAACCGAACGCAATAATTTAGAGGGAAAATTTAATAGGGTGCACGAAATAGATTACTAGCGCGCTGTTATTTACAGTCCACGCAAATTGTGTGTTAGTCATTAAGTTTATATCACAACACAATAGGATTCATGTTTGAAAGAATTATAGTCACACAACACAGTTGTGAATTGATAGTTTTTATTGGAATTGCCAGTTTCGTCAGTAGGTACGTTATGTAAAAATGTGGAGCTTAGTAGTGAAGGAGAGCCCTCTTCCTTCCTCTTCAAATTCTTTTGACTCCGTTTATTGTCTTATGACTAATTGATTAATGTATAATATTGACTAATGTCAGAATTTAATAATTAATGAAAGCACTAATTAACAAACATGGCGAACCGTATAATAAATATCATCATAATAATCAGCCCGATTCATTTCACTGCTGGATATAAGTATCTTTCTACAAAATTTTGAGACCCTATGTAAACCACTGATGCCGATTTAGTTAACTTAAGCATGATCAAAGACTGTGATAGTTCAGTGAAATACGCCTTTAGAAACATACAATGGAACAGAGAATAATAATCGGTTTCCTATCCGAGAACCAGACATTAAGAGCATAGCTCAGTTTTCAAGACTAGCATAGAAAGTGCCCATTCGCCTCCATGTTTTACATGCATTATTTTATCGCAATGGAGGTTCCCAAATGTCAGAATAGTGATAGAGAAAGTACATTCAAGGTGAATTTATGCCGCCTTTTCGGCGTTCTGTTATCGTAACAATAAATTCGAGTTGGTTCGCTGTGCGAATGTGAAATTGGCCAAATTCTCCCGTTCTTAGTAATTTCTTGTTCTGATCGTTGTTGAAGGCTCACTGCTCGCTCTGTCGGCACATTATGAACTTTCTAATGGCAATATCCATAAACATTAGCTTTTACTTTGTAATGGTAATGTTTGTTGATTTTGTTTTTGCGATTTCAACATTATTAATTGTGCTGTAATGGCCTTTATTGAATGAATAAACATTAATTCAATGGTTGAAAATTAATAAAAGCGTGGAGGTTTTGTGACATAAAAGAAATTGAAGTCAGAGAAGCATAATACAAAAATTATTTAAAAAAACAAATAATTAAAAAAAATACAGCAAAGCACTTGTTTATAGACTAATCATCATCAGTTCAACCTATAAACGACCCATTGCTGGATACAAGCATTCCTGAATGAAATGAGAAGCCCGTCTAATGCGTGCTCATACGATATTAACCGGGCTTTACTTCCATGAAGCACTCAAGATATTTTAAATTAGTCACTCAACCGAAGGCATTGCGAAAGTTAACTGTTCATGTGGCATTGTTCAGCTTGCAGCAGAACCTAGGACAGAAAGAGCAGTGGAACGTTAATCATCAGCCTAATTAATGATAATTGAATTATATATACCACTGCCATAGTACATTCGTAAAGAGCTTGCAATGCCAAAAAAAATACAAAGATTACCAGAAGAAAATTTGAGAGCAAGATAAAATAAATGTTCAGAGAGTATGCACAATTTTAATTCGGAAGCTGAAATGGTTCATTTGGCCGCTGAAGTTTTACAACGCAACGTTGACTTTCGTCCGAAATGAGATCCATCCACCGTTCTGACATCTCATCAGTCGCACAATCTGCCTCGTTAAAATTTACATTTTTAATTATTACCTTTATTATTATTTTTAGAAAACTCCTCTTTGGTAGAGTTACATCATTATCGCGTTACGAACCATTCCCTAATGGCGTCAGTTCTACATTTTTATTTTAATGGATCGTGGAATCCCTTTTGTTTTTGCATTTGTTTACCATAATGAAAAAAAAAGAATGTAATGTGTTTATTTTTTATACAAGTCGAAACAATAAAGAGGATTACGCAGTAACTGAATGCTGCAGTTTTGTTAGTTCTATGTAAATTACAAATTCGTACATGAATTTCACAAATAGAATATACAGTATAAAACCTAAGTCATTGGCAAAAATAACAAACCGATTCCCTGTTCGAGAAGGTTCTATTTGATAATTCTATGTAAATTATTAATTCGCATAACAACTTCACGTCTCCACTATCTAATATTAACAAAACCCATGTAATAAGCTAGAACTTTCTGACCATTAGAAACCAATTCCCTGTTCCAGAATGCTCTATTTGATAATTCCGTGAAAATTATAAATTCGCATAGGAATGTCAGGTCTCCACTTTCCGACAGCAACAAAACCCAAGTCATTGGCAAGGAATTTCTGTTCATTACAAATCGATTCCCTATTCGAGACGTTAATGGTACCAAAATCGATGACTCACTCGGTGTCTCGAACAATTGCGATGGAATATTAAAGGCGGGTCTAATGCACGACACCGTTGACGGGCTTCCACAAAAATTAACTACCAGTCACGGATATTGTTCGGGAATCCGATACCATGGTTATTATGGAATACTGTTACGTCGGTGGTTATTGTATATTCTTAACTTTATATTGAGCGTGTTTCATTCGTTGCCTGTTTGGGTTATGATCGAAATGGCTCAGTAATTTTCATAGAAACTGGTATAGATAGTTAGAGATCCTTATATTGTACTTTTAACTCTAACAACGTTTTCAATTCTCAGCGGAATGTAGATGGCGGTAAATTTTTCGCTTTGTGTTTAGTGTGCTTATGTGATAAATAAATAAATGTCTATGTCTCTGCTCGATTTGATAGTATCTTACTAGAGGCGAGAGAGAGGCTCTATTGTCTAACCAAAAAGACCAAACGCCTCCTACTTTCCTCCTTCCAAAATATAAGGAAATAAAGAACAAATTTTGTTTTTTAAATTCCGGTTTACTGCTACCGGAACGCTAGTTTCCATGTCGAGTTATGGGCTCGAATTTTACTTATCTGCAATGCTTAAACATAACACAAATACGTAATTTCCAAATCGAAGACCATAAAAGTATACATAACGGAAAGACTAGTTTTACAACTACCCAACGATGAATCAAAAGTCACAAACTCACAATGTAAACGTGTTTCAGCGGGATTACCAGCTCCATATTACGGAGTGTCGCTCAAGAGCCCGTGGGAAGGCGCGGGTGTGCCAGACAACGGGACTATTAGTCAAATCTTCGGCAAAAACACTGGGCCCGGGACATAATGCAATTCCATTAATGCTGAATTGTTGTTTGACTGCTTCAGTTGCTAGAAACAATATTCATACTGGCTTTTTCATTGCAAACTGTTAGGTTGGACATGAATATTTAAATACTTATGTAATATGGAATATTGAAATGAAACAACTTTTACGGATCTACCCGCGTTTATTTTACACATTACTTTTTAATGTTTATCCTGACGTTTCGAACCCTTTGCAGGTTCCGTGGTCACAGGGAGACTGAGGTGTTGATCGTCTCATAATTAGTTAGTAGCTTGTATACCCTCATTTGAATTTAATCAGGTGCGTTCCGTTTTACGCAGTAACGTCAGGATAAACATTAAAAAGTAATGTGTAAAATAAACGCGAGTAGATCCGTAAAAGTTGTTTCATTTCAATGTGTAGTGTTCGCGTAAACTTTAGAAAATATGGAATAAGCAAATAAACAATTAAGTCCGTTTCATTTATTTTTATTGGACATGGATTTGTCGAGTAGTGGCCTGTGGCCTTAATTGGAAGGTATGGTGGAACTCAAGCCTTGATGGCCGAAAACCTCGGAGCTTGTAGACCACCTCTGTAGTCTAGAAGTTTCACCACCAATCGAATCAGAGTTAATGGTATCGATTCCCAGCGGGGATACAAAGGTAAGAACAAAAGTAAAGTAATGTTTGAGTTTGGTAGGTGGTAGCCGAATTTTGCCGATGTTTCAAAATTCCATAATAATTAATGTTAAGCTCCGACTGTCAGATTTATTTTGCATTTATGAGTATTTCGATGCGCGTTCCGAGTTAAAAGCGCTTGCACCCATAGCCTTAACGTCACTTGCCATCGAATGAGATGAAGGCATTTGCCTTCATCACGCTTCCCCGTTGCAACTATTTGGTCAACATTACAAAATATTTTAGTTTTCAAATCTTTAAAACGAATTTTACTTTCTTTAGTAAAAAAATCTTGAATATTTCTTTGTCATATAAAGAATTTGTTATTTAATTACTACCACGTGTAGCCATTGACCCGTCAAATGATTGTCACTTTGATAATAGCTGTAATTAGGTCAGAGCGGGGCTTTTGTACAATTTTTGGCCTTACGGACAAAGCATCCTCCAGCTCCAGTAAACTCATATTTTCTCGACCCACCAACAGCAGGGCAAGCATGCCTTCAAATTCAAAACAAAGATGTTAAGGATGCCATTTTATCTTTTAAACCAGGTTCGGCTGCAGGTTTGGATGGAATCTCACCCCAACATTTGAAAGACTTAACATCGCATTCTGTGGGTGATGCAGGCGAGCAACTTGTAAATTCGATCACTAAATTAATCAACTTAATGTATTCCGGTAATGTCAATCCAGAATTTGTTCCCATTCTTTTCGGCGCGAACCTCATTGCCCTCACCAAAAAGGACGGAGGGGTGAGACCAATTGCTGTTGGATCAACACTACGACGTCTGGCCTCCAAAATTGCTGTTCGACATATTTTACCTAAATTAAATTCGGAATTTGAACCCGTACAGTTAGGCTTCGGTGTAAAAGGAGGGTGTGAGGCAGCCGTCCATGCCCTACGCTCTTTCCTAACTTACGGACAGCCTGACGTGTTGCTCAAAATTGATGTCAAAAATGCTTTCAATTCGATAAATAGGGATACCCTGCTGACGGAAATAAAACAACTTTTACCGGAAATATACAATTATCTTCTTCTCAGTTACGCTGACCCAACAAAATTGTTATATCGTTCTAATGAACTGTCCTCGGAAGTAGGTTGTCAACAGGGTGATCCCCTTGGGCCTGCAATTTTTAGTTTGGCTATAAATCCGATAATCAAAAATTTAAATTCTAAATTCAACGTTTGGTATTTGGACGACGGAACCCTAGGAGGTGATGTGGATACTGTGTTTTCGGACCTTTTTTTAATAAAAAATAAATTTGAAGCCATTGGTTTGGAGCTTAATTTTAGCAAATGCGAACTTTTTATAAATAACCGCGACTTAATTTTAAATGACGTAAAACAAAAATTTAAT
Organism: Eudonia mercurella; assembly: GCA_963082485.1. Classification (NCBI taxonomy): domain Eukaryota; kingdom Metazoa; phylum Arthropoda; class Insecta; order Lepidoptera; family Crambidae; genus Eudonia; species Eudonia mercurella. The sequence continues at coordinate 23,999,494 of OY720023.1, read as the reverse complement.
ATTTTAGCTCCAAATATTAAAATAGTTAACAGTAATTCCCTTTACCTTTTAGGTTCTCCAATTTTTAATGAATCTTTTTCTGAATATATTACTAATTCAATTACTAAATTTCAAAATTCTGCTGACAGTCTCCTTGAAATTAGTCCACATTATGCACTTTGCATCTTAAAATTCTGTCTTTTCGTCCCAAAATTTACGTATGTGCTCCGTTGCTGCTCCTTTTGGAATCACCCAAATCTTTTGACACAAGTAGACAAATTAATCAAAATTAGCTTAGAATCGATTTTTAATATGCAGCTGAACGAGCAATCTTGGACCCAAGCATCCCTACCCATCCGTTATGGTGGTTTAGGGATTCGCAAAATTTCCAGTGTCGCTTTACCAGCCTTCCTATCTTCTGTCCATAGTTCAGCAAATCTCATAAGTAAAATTTTAAGGGCATCCCCTTCAAACTTTGAGATTGCTGGCTTGGAAGAAGCTAGAAACGCTTTCTTAATTGCATGCCCAGGTCAAAATTTTCCAGTTTCTCCAAATTCACAGAGGAGCTGGGACGACATTGTCTGTAAATTGTCTTATGACAATCTTTTGAGCTGTAGTACAGGTTCGGCGCGTGCTAGGCTTTTGGCCGTGGGTACGCATGAGGCCGGCTACTGGCTTCACGCGTACCCTTCGTCAAATACAGGAACATTTCTTGAGCCTGACACGCTCCGAACCGCAACCTGTCTACGGCTTGGGGTTCCGGTCTGTGCTCCTCATAAATGTCCCTGTGGCAGTGATGTCGACAAGCTAGGACATCACGGACTGTCATGCCAAAAAAGTGCAGGCCGCTTCTCGAGACATGCCGCACTTAACGATATCATACGCCGGTCCCTTGCCACCATCAACGTGCCAAGTCTACTTGAGCCGACTGGTATTGCAAGAGACGATGGCAAGAGACCGGACGGTATGAGTTTGATTCCATGGAAGATGGGCCGGGTGCTTGTATGGGATGCAACCTGTTCAGACACGCTGGCCCCTTCCCATCTACATGGAACCAACAACAGAGCTGGTGCGGCTTGTGAAGCGGCTGAAAAAAATAAAGCATGCAAATACAGGGGTCTAGGCTCCGAATATGATTTTGTCCCTTTCGGTGTCGAGACCCTTGGTCCGTGGGGTCCTAGCGCTATAAGGCTTTTTAAGGAAATAGCAAAAAGGTTAGTCGACATCACAGGAGACCGAGGAGCTGGCAGCTACCTCGGACAAAGAATTAGTCTAGCAATTCAAAGGGGGAACGCTGCCAGTATCTTCGGTACCTTGCCTAAAGGGACTCCTTTTAATAATTTATTTTAGTTATTGTATTATATTGTTTAAGGTTTTTAGTTTTAGGTTCATTGTATATAAATGTATATTCGTATAATAAGACATTAGGTATTGCGGTTTTGTATATTGCAACTGAATGTCTATGTTCGGTATTAATCTATAAGTAAATCAGTAATAAAATTTAATTTTTTGTACCTATTTTTATAAAATAAATTCATTGTTGTATTTATTATTCACGGCTCATATTAGGAGTGTAGTTTTGTAAGTCCAAAATAAATCAGTTATCAATTTTACTACAATGGTTCAATGGTACATTATATTTTCAATTTAGTTAGTAGGGTATGTCATAAAGTGGTGCTTAAACAATTTGGAATAGACTAATGGGTCTTAATAAAAAATACAATATATTTTTTTTAATTAAAAAATTTAGCTTTATGTGAAGCTTTTGTCCCTTCATTTATTTCGATTAGAAACGGAACTGTTTAAATTATTTTTGCGATTAAATTAAGTTAGATAATTATATTATAATAAAGCTATATTTTACCTTTTTAGCTTAAACGAGTATATATGCCCTTCCTCCTCCAAATATAGGCAGAACAACAACTCCAATACCTTATTTAAAAAACTAGATTTTGAACTTTTTAACACCAGCAATGCATCGGCGAAACGGCTCATGAGCATGTTATTTTTTGAGTTTTAATTTAATTAACAAAAACAATTGTGTGTGTTTCTTATTAATTGGTCTATTAGTGAGGACCTATACTTGGCTCTCTGTTATTATTTTTTAGTTTTTATGTTGTGCCATAGCTGTTGGTCTTCTCTTAAATCAATAGATAAATAGCTTGTAAGGATATTTTTTCTCCTATTCTCTTCTAACATACATTTTCCTTGTGAGTCGCGTCATATGCCCAATATCGTCGCGGATGTACTTATTGAGTGGGAACTAATGTCATTGTTCTCCGTGTTTAGGGATAAAATAGCCTTGACTCTTCTATATTGACCGTTGGAATTCGAGATACAATATTACTTTTAGGGAGCAAGACTTAACATTTCTTTATCGGCTACATTAGTTCGGTAATATTAACTGGATATCGTAGTGTTAGCGCATATAACAACCTTTTTTGTATGCTACAATATGTTACTGTTTATAAAATTGTTTTATATTAGTAAAGGTGTTCTTATCTTGTAACTTAACTTCCAAGACAAGTTTAACGTTTAGCGTTTCCAAGATAACCGGATCGACGACCAAATTATAAAATCTCAAACTCTTTCGTGCTTCTTGCATTTACCACAAATCCATAGACAAGATAAAAAAACCTATCATCAACATAAACCGTTCCGCTAAGCAATCCACTCCGTAGTCCGCAGTATTCATCAAAATGCAAATAAAATCCTAACCGATTTTAACTCGGCGTCTACTACCACACACCAGTATTAAATTATGGGAAGTTTTAACTCCAACTGATTTACATAAGGCCACTCAACGAAACAGAAACAAAAGAATAGAGAGTAATCTCGAATAATACTCGCGCGCGTAAACAATCCGAATTCGTTTGCGAACATGACAGATTGGGCGACGATACAATGAACAGGCTTTTGTTCAACAAGTGTCACAAATTGTGTTTTTGACGGTTAAATGCATTGCTATCTATCGTGTCTACCTTTTGATAAATTAATAAAAAAGTATTTAGCTAATACTATCTGCTGTTTTGATTTATTTCAATAATTTGTGTAGTGTATAGACTATTCTAACATATTTATTTGGCCCTGTATATTGTATTCTTTTTTATAGAAAACATGCATAAAGAAGGGCATTTCAGAAAGTTTAGCGCCTTAAATTCATATAAGCACCAAAATAACACCAACCAAATTTTATTATTCATAGATCGTATCATACGTATCATACGTTGTATGATATAGTTTAATCATGAATTCTTATTATTTCAGCTGGGTATATTAGATGCAACTACAAGTAGAATAATATTTAATAATACTTAATTTAAAACAACACTGTATTTCCAGTAAGAACTTTTATTTATTTAAGCCTCAATAGACTTGAAATAAGGATCCATCTTTGTTGATTTCAGTTGCCTTTTATTTCAAATTTTGTATTTTTTAGAATTAACAGCTTCACCTAAGTAAAAAATGCAGGTGTTTTCAAATATTTTGTATTATAATTACAAACCATTTTGTTAATAAATGCAAATGTACACTTTCCTTATGAAATTAACCGACTGGGCCTAATAATAAAATCCCTCAAATCAATTCGTAATATCCTGATTTTCATTTTACCCTGTAAAAGTGTCTTTTTGGTAGCTCGGCGAGTAGAGTGTAATTCTTGTATAGGTTTAATGAAAAACACATTTACCTATGTAAACACTTTAAACTTTATGATTACGAGTATTAAACCTCGTATTCATGGTAAATATTTGTTTAGCAACAGTTGATCAACATTGTTGATGAGCGGTGAGAATGTTGCTGGAAACTTTGTTTATACAATATAGGTTGTCCACACGCCAGTCTGCGTTAAAATGTTGCCTGAGGAAGTAGTGTTGTTGTGTTCTCTGTATCTGATGTACCTATAGGATATCTAATAAAAAAAGAAAAAAGATGGTGGGTGCGCAACTATTGTTGATAAACAGACGTTGTCGCTCGTCGGGCGAGAACTTGTCAACATGACGTTGTCAACTCTGCAACACGTAGTGCTGCCAGCAACATGTTGACAGCAACTCCGCAACACGATGATGCAACTTTGTTGCTAAACGAGTGTTTACCATAAATACGAGGTTTTATTCGTAATTTCGAGATCGAAAATATCGCTTATGAAAAACAAACTTTTAGTTGTCAGCAAAACGTCTTGCGAACACTGCGATTCGAACGGAAAACAAAAGACAATCACTTAAAAAGTACAAATTCGAAAAAAGGTTTTATTTTTCTAAGTTTTTTGTATGTGGCCTGTTGTCAACAAAGAGTGAGTGTTAGAGTGTAGGAACACCACAAATCACTCACTAATTTATTAAGAAAAACCTATTTATTTTTAAAAGGCGTACTGGCCATAATTCAATCAGCCGTACACTTAACACGGGAAAGGGTAAGCGTCCCGAGGAGCACGCAAAATAAACACGAGCCGGTTCGTTTACCTACAGCTAAGTGTCCGTCCCAGATTGTTTAGGGAATGACGACCTTAATTTACTCCAGTTGATACTGGCCAAACAGTATTATGAAGTCAGTTGATTTACTGAAGGTAACGCTAGTTGATAGGGGTGACTTGAGGTCTTCTTTTGTTTTTTTAAGAACATTTTCGGTTGTATTTTTTATAGTCTTCCAGTCAAATAGAGGCTAGAGAAGTTACTTTTCAAGGGCTCGATGGCGCAGCAGCTTGCGATCTTGTTGAGCAATCATCGCAAGCTTTAGCCAATTATCATCGACCTCCTTGGTCGAGTGGCTTGCACACCGGTTTTCATGGTGTCGCTATCTCTGAGGTCCCGGGTTCGATCCCCGGTCGGATCAATTTAGAAATACCTGTTTTTCTATTTTGTTTCGGGTCTGGGTGTTTCCTATGTATAATAAGTATGTATTTAAGTATATAAAGTATGTTTATCCGTTGTCTAGTTAACCATATATCGAGTTTCTTAAGGAAGCTTTTCTTGGGGCTAGATAATTGGTGTGAGTGTGGGAAACATTTATTTATTTATTTATTTATCATCACCAGCTCATTTTTGATGTGTAACATCTTTCCGCTCGCTTTCTATATAAGCAATTTGTGGGAGTGATTTCGTGAAATGGGACGGAAGTATGTATGTGTAACAGAAAAAGTAAAAGTCGGGAAAGCGCGCAAGCGCGCGCCATTTTGTAAATTTAAAATCGATATTATGAACATGACATATTATTATTATATGTGACATATTGTGTCATTTGACTAGCAAAGGTCATTTTGATATGTCAAATGTCTTCTAATGAGTATTTACTGTATTTATTTTATAGTTATAAAATGATGTAATGACCCATTTTTTTTCAGAATATAATGTTAAAATTGCTTATTACTAATGTGAGATGTCAAATGTCACATCATATGCGACTACTGTAAGGCTCGCTCGTTTTTTTTGTCCCCACTGCTGGGGCACGAGCCTTCCCTATGGTTGTATAGGGAGAACATGCTATCAACCACCACGCGGGCCCAGTGCGGATTGGCGGTTGTACACGACTTGCTACTAAATCTAAAGCCGGGACAACGGCTACAAATACGTAATGTCAAAAATATGGAACTGTATTTACGGAATTTTTATCAATTGCGATTACCAATAAAGCGTCGCTACCAATATAAAATACATAAAATTTTGCTTATTAAAGTTATTATCGTCGTTACATCACACAATTGCTAGACCGTTCCCATTTATGTACGATTCGCGCCATTCATTACATTTCAGTTGGACATTTAATTTTCAGGGATCCGCTGCCGTCGTAACAGAAGGGTTGACAAACGGTCCGCATCGCACCAGATGTTTCCCACGCCCAGTCTCGGTAAACACACGATTTGTATTGGCTGTTTTATTGATGATATTTTTTACGACGAATAAGATTCTGAATGTAGGGTGTTCGTCAGGAACAAGTGAACAATTTTTTTCCCCTTAATCATTAGAAATAGGTTTCAGTCAACTGATTTGTGACTTTAGCTACTGTTAAATAGGGTTGTTCCACATTTGTCATAGTAGAATCTTGTTACACCTAAAAAAAGCGTCGAATTTATTAATAATTATAAATATATAAACCTATTGCAAGCACCAGTGTCGCACAAGGGATACGTATGGGTTCCATTTACTTGATATGTGTCATTTTTATCTCTGTACCTTTATAACTATATTAGCTGAGTATTTCCCGTTTTTGCAACATTTTTCATTGCTGCTCCACTTCTATTAGTCATAGCGTGATGTAATATAGCCTATAGCATTCCTCAATAAATGGACTATTCAACACAAAAATATTTTTTCAATTCGAACTAGTAGTTCTTAAGATTAGCGCGTTTAACCAAACAAACAAACTCTTCAGCTTTATAATATTAAAAATTAAAAAAATATAGTGTTTACGACGATGCCTAGTTAAATAAGACACCGTAGAAACAGACAAATTCCTTTATTCGGAATAAAAACAATATATAAAATAAGGACGCGCGTACGAGCTAAAAACCGATAGACAGATGTCATTGTCCGGCAGTCGCCGGTGTCGTTCGTGTCACTGCGTCGTCCTTGCTCCCTCTTCCATTGCCGTCAGTATGCTTAACATATAGTATAGAAAACCAAGTACCTATACATTGTGATGAGAAAATAAATATATTTAAATTTGAATTTGAATATTACGGGTTGAATCTCGCCACACATACTTTTTATAGTAAACGGATCACCTGAAAATAAAATTCTAGATTAATTTTTGGTAACGAAAACCGTAACTATGTCGATCACTAGGTTTAGAGTGTTGAAGACTGATTCCAGCCACTGCGATGACTGTTTTGCGAGCACAGATCACTGGTAGATACGGGTGGACAATCCTCAACTAGGCACTGGCCATCTTATCTCTAGCTGCCGGAACACAACAATGCTACAAACATTGATGTTATGGCGACATATTTAGATAAGATGGTGGTAGCTAGCCAGGCGGACAAACAAGCCCTACCACCAACCAAACCGAGTACACAAACATGTACCCGATGAATCGAATCCAGGACCTCTGGCTCTAAACCGGTGATCTTAACCACTAAACCACAGAGGTGATCTGAGTTTAGCGAAGCTGCGGAAACAACGAAGTAGAAGTTATGACAATTAGTTTAATATAACCATCCACACGTCCTCTGCGCTGGATTTCGGAATATTTCTTAAGCAGAAGTTACCTAGTAGTTGCATACTACACTTAGAATCAGGGAAATTTGGCCACGCTTTTACCAAGGGACGGCAAAAGTATTATATTTAGTTAAAACACACCGAAAACACAAAAAGTGGATGTTGAAAGCATTATGACTAAATTCGCCTAGAAAAAAAAGTGCATTTCCACAAAAAATTTAAGTGGCCTAGTTTTTGTGCCGGTGAGTTTAGAATGTAGTACGTTGCTTCAAGAATGTATACAACTTACAGTAAAATACTTAAGATAACAGAACTTTAAATATACCATCTCTCACTTCTCTGAAAACATGTAAACGGTTTTTCTAGAATTGTTTTAAAAATAAACTTTGAAACGATAAACCTGAGGATCTTTTAGAAATGTGAAACTTATATATACACCATGCATTCTTTTGGTTCCACTGCCCACACAAACAAGATTGATGTATATTTGTTTTTCATTATTATTTATTCCTATTTTGTAATAATGGAACACTGTCTCCTTATGTGATGGTGGACGTTAATGACTGTTACACAGTTATTCAAACTAATACGGTCAATACGGAAAACATAAAACATTTTGTTATCAGTTTCAGTTCCAACGAAACTTATAGTTATATAATATATTTTTATAGTCTTCTAATTTTTATACAACTCATTAAGGGTGCGCCGACCAAAAAAGCCAAAATGCAGTCACGGTTAAGTTGATATATTATTGAAAATACTATCGTATTAAATAAAAAAAATGTATACTTAGTATCAAAGGGAACGTGTTTACAATTAGTCCGATCCATAACACACTATAAGTAGGTTTTTTTACAATATGATTTAAAGTTGGGCAAAAATCATGAAAACGAGTGGCGGCGTTTAGTTAATATCAGTAGGTGATTATTGGGCATTCTACTTCACTTTTTCTTAATCGTTCGCTCACTTCGTTCGCTCTCTCGAAAAAGTGAATTAGAACGCCCAATAATCGATATGGATTATTAGCTTTTCCGTTATTTAAGCGTAGCAACCATTTTATGTAGTCATTTCTGAAAAATCCTTTTAACACTGCAGTCAAATTTAATTTTTAATCATAAAATATAATGAAATTCTTAAAACAAAAAGAATCGTTAAAATTGGAATGTATTTGTCCAACTTCATTGACAGGGGCAAGTCGACATGGAAAGTTATTGCCAAATACAATTCGTTGTATTGTTTGCGGTCCATCTAATTGCGGGAAAACCAACATAGTAATAAGTTTATTATTACATAAAGATGGTCCACGATTTCGAAACCTGTACGTGTATTCAAAATCTTTGTATCAACCTAAATACATTTATCTCGAAAAAGTTTTAGAATTGGTTCCAGGTACATCATTTCACAAATATAATCATAATAGCGAAATATTGAACCCTCACGAAGCGTCACCGGATTCCATTATTATTTTCGATGATGTTGCTTGTGAAAATCAAAACAACATCCGTAACTATTTTGCTATGGGGCGTCATAGGAATATTGATTGTTTTTATATCAATCAAACTTACACCAAAATACCTAAACAACTCGTAAGAGACAATTCTAACATGATTATATTGTTTAAACAAGACGACGTAAATTTAAAACATGTTTATGATGAGCATGTAGGGTCTGATATGTCATGGCTTCAATTCCGTGAAATGTGTTCAACTGTTTGGAAAACACCATACAATTATATTGTCATAAATAAGGATTGTGAGCGAAATAAAGGATGCTATAGAATGACGTTTGATACATTTATAGTCGTAGATTAATAATTACATATACGGATGTTATAATATTTATAAATCATTTCCACATGAGATTTGGAGGTGAAAGGAAACCCAATAAAATGGAAAGAGATCTAAAGAGACAAATCATTAAATCAGCATCAGCTGTTAAAAGAAAGTTTGACATGATAAAGGATGCAAAAAATACAAGAAATAATACGTTAGAAACAATATTTAAACCCATAGTTGACCCTCTTAATATGATAGCAAATAAAAATGATGAAAAGCACCATGACAAAGAGACTGTTTATAACCCCGTATTTAAAAAAATAAAGAATAATGAAAGCGAAGCGTCGTATTCGTCTATTGAAGAATTTAACGAACTAAGTAGCGAAGATGAGGAAGAAAATCATGAACAATTCCGAACAACCGACAAAACCCTTACTGTATCACCTACTCAAGACCATGATGTGAGTGAAGGTTCGTTCAAATCGCTACAATCATCGCCAAACGTTAAAAGTCAATCTTTATCATGGTCTACATCATCTGAAGTATTTAGTGCTATACCTTTTGGAATAAGAAATGAACAAGGAAAACTTATGCTTGGAAAAAGTCGCGTTTATGATGACGGCACCACTCTAATAATTGGAAATCATAATTTGAGAAAAACTCTCGGTTTAAAAGAACTATTGTATAAAAAGAAACCAAATCTAGATGATATCACAGATAACGACCTTGAAAACTATAAACTACTACTTATCGATACTAATGCACACAGACGTAATTATGATCCATCTAAACCAATAAATAGCAACAAGGGATTTAAATACATGAATATTATAAAGCCATTATTCAAAATCTCTAGAAAACCAACCACTAGTACAGTGAGTATTCCTCGAGGAAAAGGTATTGAACTTGTAAAAAAAGTAAAAAGAAATACAGATTTAGTTTACTGGGATGATCCTAACGAGTTAGTAAAACGACTGCAATTACTGTTCGCATCACGAGATGCTGGTAACACTGGGTTAGATAATGAAATTATTGCAATCATCGAGGAACTTCACGAAGCCGGTATCATAAACAAAGAATAAAAACAAATAGCTTCGGGAAATTTGTGCAGTATACTTACAGTAAACAAAGCATCGGGACCGCAATGAATATAGATAAATTCGGTCATCACGTTCATAAACGTTTACGATTATCTGAACATATTGATATCTATAACGATACGTTACAGAAGTCTGAAACGGGAGAATACGATTTAAAATCATCCAAACTAAAAGGCTTGTCGTCTCCAGACAAGGACGATGAAGCTGTAAATAAAGCATATTTGGATAAAACAGTTCAAGAGCTGAGAAACGAAATAAGCCAAGTAAATAGTCGTGTATTAATTTATTTAAAGAACTTGGAATCAGCGAGAACAGACCGTTTATCTTCTATGTTTTACTCAAAAATAGAAATAGACCGTATGATTCAAGCCAAACAAAAATGAGTAAGAAAGAAATTGTAGACGAACTTCACAGAGCGGCGAGAAGAAATTTTCCACGTCGAAGTACAATTATAAAAAGAATAGATGATTTATGGCAAGCAGACCTTATGGATTTTCAAAAGTACTCACAGTTTAATAAAGGATATAAATATGTTTTAGTCGTAATTGATACTTTATCAAAATATGTGTGGGTTAATCCTTTGAAGTCAAAGAATAAAAGTTGCGTTACAAATGCAATGCAAAATATATTAACCACTTCATCTCGAAAGCCCAAATATTTACAAACAGATTTAGGCAAAGAATTTTACAATGAAAATTTTAAACAATTGACGATAAAATATAACATAAATCATTACTCCACTTACTCTGTAAAAAAAGCTGCAATTGTTGAAAGAGTAATAAGAACTCTAAAAAGTCATCTTTACAAATTATTTAGCATCTGCGGTAAATATCAATGGATACAAAAAAATTTGGAAGACGTTGTACTATGCTACAATAATACTATTCACCGTGTAACAAAACTTAGGCCTATTGATGTTAGCAAAGAAAACCAGTTGATTGTTAGGTCTAACATTATTAAATCACAAATTACCAGAAAACATCAAAAAGGACAATGGGCAAAATGGGCCCACCTCCAATAAGAATGACATGTATGTCAAAATGAAGGTTTGTTTACATACAACTATTATCAGAAAGGCTCATGCCAGAATTCACTGTGTGGGTGGAGTTACTCGATTTAGAAAAGTTGATATTTTTAGGTTAATTTTTTCTCAAGAAAAGCTTAGTGAATATAATTCACATACATAAGTGTTATATTTTAACAGGTTACTTGTTAACATTTGTATTAGGTATCTGTAGATCGTCACCGATTGTGTGATAAAGTTTTTTTTAAGTTGTAAGTATGTATTTCTTAACACATAATGAGAATTAAAATAATACTGATTTATTAACAAGCCAATTTTTATTATAAAAAATACAAACATTACTCATCAATCTTAATCAACAATAACCTCATTTAAAAACATAGCAGGACCATCAAACTGATTATATCTGCCGTATCCTAGATACCATACAATACATACAACGTGTGCACAAGTTCCTATTGTACGTCTCCCTGTCAGACAAGTGCAGTAATGCTCGATGATGGCATCTCTTCCTTGCTGGCTTGGGTCTATTAATACGTACGTATAATAAGTCCTGGCACGGACGTGCCGTGACTGTATTCGACCCTTTAATAACCACATTGTATGGTTCTCTGGTAGGTTAGGAAAATCGTTGATCTGATTTTCTCTATAGACTTCTAAAGTATAGATGCCATTTTGAAGATGTTTGGCGCAATACGATCTGGCTAGCTTAAGATGATAGGTCCCTAAAGACAAAAGTTTTAAATCATGCTCCGACAAGGCAGGGAAGTTTTCCAGTTGCGGCAGGTTTGCATCAATACGTTCAAAAGCAGTTCTTCTTCTATTAAGATTATTTCGATCGACGTATTCAAACAAAATATTCGGCCTGTTTATCGAAGTATTAATAAACTCCAATATTGTTTCTGCATCATCATTATCGACAATTGGCTCGTGGAAATGATTTGTAATTGCTGCTGCGATCTTGAAATCTGTCATCATATGAGGAAGCGCGCGGTTGTTATAGTTCTGTCGAAGTAGTTTGAAATCTCGTTTAAAACGCCCGTTTACCACCTCAACTACCCAACGGCAGATCGTTACCAACCGAGATTTGTTGGCTTGGGTGGTGGTGAGTTCAGTCTCGTGTCTATCTTTTGTAGGCGGCATATGACCTTCAAAACCGCAAGACTCGATATCTGGCAGACTGTCACGGAAGCCTCGGTCGAGTATAAAAACATCATCTTGCTCTAAAAACCACAACAGGGGATGTTCTTCATTGGCAAGGATGTCTCTCATAATGTTTGCGTCTGATTTTGTAGCCGAGTACGGTCCGAGGACGTCTACAATGTAGCCATCGGTGCAAACAATAATAAAGGGCTTCAGCAGGTTCACATACTTGTGAAGGCTATACGACTGCCTTTGAAATAAATAATTTGTGCTTTTTTGTATATATATGTATGTGCCATCAAATATTAAAATAGCTTTGGTGTTATTATCATTTCCAAAAATTCCTTTTGGAATATGTAGATTCTTGTTCAGCACGTTCTCTCTGGTTAAATGGTCAAAGCCCAAGTGCTGTGAAACATAATCTTCAGCCAAACAAGTTCTGACTGAATGTAACAGCCTCTCCTGCGTGCGCCGAGATATGTTGAATAAAGTCGCCATTCGTTCATCAGGCTCTCCTGTGCGAAGTTTACTTAGGTACACTCCTAGGGCTGTCCTCGGCTGTCTTAATCTATTTAACGAAGTACATTCTTGCAGAATTGTATTAAATTCGTCGATGTCCAAAAAAACATTTCGGCATTTGATATTCCTTGAATACTTTCAAAATCTAGTCTGACATCTTTCAGAGCAGCTGTTCTCAACGCTTCGCAAATGGAATTACACTGTTCTGTATTAAAATCATACGATACATTGCAGTTTCCTGGTAAATCTTCCCATTCATTATTATTTAAGTGTTCTTGGCAGACTCTACTGTTTTCGGGAACAAAAAGCCTGTGTGTAAGTAATATATATGTTTTCACTGATTCTGGTATTCTGAGGCGGCTTGTGTTTCGGCAATTGTTATATATGCAGTGTCTGCTTGTGTTAGGTGCTCGCGAATATCGTGGATTATTTTGTGGTAGCGGTTCGTCAGGTACTTCAACTTGCTGATTTGCATCGCCCTGTGCACCTGCTCGAATCCTGTTTGCCTCATTGGTAGCCCTTTGCCAGCACCGATGGCACACCCTTCTTGTGTTGTCAAATATAACCTGAAATAAGAAATGATTTAAAACAGAATCACAGCATGATTAAATGCTAACTTACTTGTTTAAGTTAAATAAAAATACTACTAAATATCAAGGTGGTAAAAATAGTAACTGATAGATCATGACAATATTATACTAATGACAAACACTCGCTGCCCGCGGGGCAATAAATTGTGGAAACAGGACACCGTCTGTTGCTTTCTCTGTCGCACTTATGCCAGCGCACACTATTCTTCTTCCTTCTAGGAATCGATAAGCGTTTATAAAGTGTCGCGCCGCACGCGTCTGACCTTGGAATACCAATGATTTATGGCAGTACAGGCAGCGAGTGTTTGACATTAATATAATGTAATTAGTTTTTAACTTTACTTTCAGAAAAGGGTCATGTTTTTATCCAAAAATGGTAACATTTATAACAAAAACTAGTTTTCTCGGAAAACTAAGAAGATGGCATGGCAAATAAAGCGCCCGAGCACGCGGCGCTAAATGTCGTTAAATGTTTGATTAATTCTTTGCGTAACCTAACCTAACCAAAATAACTTAAAAGATATCGCTCACACACACAACCCTCATTTCACGCAATATAGAAATAAACTATAATATCTAACTGCTTACCTCCAACTGAGCATGCTCTTGTATATACATTGCAAGCGACGGTTCGTCTTGGGCTAAATTCGCCGTGAGTACATGTTGTTGGTATCTTCTATTGTGTAAACCACGACGGCACATAACACAATTTCGATAGTCCATTTTTCCGAGAAATGAGTCACTTAAGAATCAATAGTCCAAAATCAAAGCCAAGTTATCGTTTTACACAAGAATCAATAGTCCAAAATGAAAGCCAAGTTGTCGTTTTTAATCAGATGGGATGTGGTTCAATGCGATACAAAATGCAACGTCTTCACACACGCAAAGGTAGCGGATGACTGACTGAGTACGTGATAGGCGGCATGATAAGTCGGTAGTAGGTGCGAGCGAGAGGGGCGAAGAGCGTTCCTTTGTTTGTTATCGTCGGTCGGTCTGCCGCCATTAAGTAGCGTCTCACGCGCATACATCTAGCACGGTCGGTCCACGAGAATTGAATAGTCTGAAGGCGATCTGCAAGTACCTAATGCAAATATTTGTCTATCATCGTCAGATTTTTCTATCATATAAATAGTTTTTTCTTTCTCGTTCATTTCAACTTATAACTTATAGATGATTCAGTAATAATTGGTTGACATATTCGCAAAACAATGGTTTTCTAAATCAAAAACTTCTATTTCTAACTTAAAAATATCTTTTTATATCGAATAACTCCAACCACACAGCGATTTCTGGCATGCGCCTTTCTGGTGGTGGTTGCATGTAAACAGACCTTTAATTTAATATATAAGTCATTTTTATTGGAGGTGGGCCCACGGTTCATACATTTTTGCCCATCATCCTTTAAGTTCCATCTTGGGGATCAAGTCCGGATAAGTAAATACAAAGGGGATTTCTACAAAGGTTATACTCCAAACTGGTCAACAGAAATATTTTATGTTATTAAAGTCAATCATACAAACCCAGTTACTTATCACTTGGAAGACAAACATAAACCGAGAATTTTAGGATCTTTTTACGAGCATGAATTACAGAGAACCAAATTTCCAGATATTTATCTTATCGAAAAGGTTTTAAAAAGAAAAGGAAACAAACTCTTTGTCAAATGGTTAGGTCTCAGTGATGGTGAAAACAGTTGGGTTGATAAAAATTCATTGGTGTTTTAATATAAACTAAGCATTATTATTTATACGCTCACTTTATAATCATCGATGACGGAAGGAAGTGGTATTATTAACAACTTAATAAATAACATTCCGTTTGAGTTACATTTACCTGGATATCAATTTTGTGGTCCAGGCACAAAACTTAAGAGAAGATTACTCAGGGGCGAACGAGGTATAAATAAATTGGATGAAGCTTGCATGTACCACGATATCGCTTACAATAATAAAGATTGGAACGTTAGACATAACGCCGATTTAGAACTTTTAAATATGGCAAAGAAAAGATTGAAATCGAAAGATGCTGGGAAAGGAGAAAAGATTGCATCATGGATAGTAAAAAATGCAATGAAAACAAAGCTTAAAGCCGGAGCAGGAGTACGGTCATTCATGAAAGGTGTTAAAAAAATTCAAAAGCAAATGAAAAAATTAAAATGTAATGACAACCGCACGACTATAAAATATGCGCATGCAGCTGCAAAAAAAGTGTTTTCTAATATAAAAGGAATACGCTTCCCACGCTGCATTCCTGTTCCGAAAACTGGTGGGTTGTTACCCCTCATACCAATCTTTGCTGGTTTATCAGCTCTTGGTTCACTCGCTGGAGGTGCTGCAGGTATAACAAAGGCTGTTAACGATTACAAGGTTGCTCAAAAAAATCTTCAAGAATCTGAACGTCATAACAAGATGATGGAAGCCGTTGCACTTGGGAAAGGATTGTATTTGAAGTCTCACAAAAAAGGAGCGGGCTTGTACTTACAACCTCCAAAAAACTAATTAAACGGTTACCCAAACGAGCACTTACTAATCTAGATATATTAAAGCACTCAGTTCATATTCCATATTTTCGTGGCGTTTTTATGCGAGATACGTTACCATCAAAACCAAGAAAAATTGAATGTGCTATTCTAAATTTAGATAGTTCCAGAAATCCAGGAACTCACTGGGTAGCCTATGTCAAGCAAAATGAATACTGTGAATATTTTAACAGTTTTGGTAACTTAAAACCTCCGTTAGAATTAATAAAGTATTTGAAAGATATACACATAAATTATAATTACAAACAGTATCAAACTTTTGGCACTACGAACTGCGGTCATCTTTGTTTATTATTTTTAAGTAAGTATTGGAAAAATCATTTATATAAAGGTTAAAATTAAAATAACTTGACAGTATAATTATGTCTTTCACTGTATCCATAACTGGGCAGGGAGCCTCCCTCGTAACAAACTACTCACCTACTTTAGAATTACGTGGAGAATATGAGTGTGGACTTCTGTACTTTTCTACATTTAATTCTATTCCTAATATAGACGAAAGAAATAATAAGTTTTACTATGGTAATAATGAGGTCATTGAAATTCCAGAAGGATCATATGAACTTCAAGACATTTGTGATTTTTTAAAAGGCAATGTCAAGAATACTGCATTAAAATTGAGTTGTAATAATAATACACTCAAAACCAAAATATTCTGTTCAGAAGATGTTCACTTTGAGAAAAGTAATTCCATCGGTAAAATTTTAGGTTTTGCTAGGGAAACAATAAAGGCTAATATAAGTTGCGAATCTCGGTATCCAGTCAGCATTTTATCTACAACTATCGTGCGCATCGAATGTGACGTAGTTGGAGGATCAATCGTGAATGGAAAAGCAAGCCATATAATTTACGAATTTGTACCTAACGTGCCACCAGGCTATCGAGTTATTGAGATACCCAAAAACTTAATATATTTTCCAGTCAACCAAAATTCAATCAGTGCGATTAATATTAGATTACTAGACGGTCATAATAAGCAAATCAATTTACGAGGTGAAGAAGTACAACTATACTTGCACTTTAGAAAAAAATGATAAATTTCAATAAAAACCCTACCCCATCAGGTGTTCAAGTCAGTTCCAAAGGTGCATTTAATAAAAGAACACCGCTTTTATTAAAAAAGAAACTTACTAAAAATAATAAAGATTTCCTAAAGCTAGTAGGCTTGTTAAAATGAATATATTAAATATATCTCAGCCGACATCATACGACAACAGTATCGAGAGTTTTGAATATCATTCGTATAAGCCTTATGTAACAAGTTTCAACAATAATGATGAAATAAGAATACCAATCAATCAGCAAGATTTGTATGTGTTGCCGTCACGCAGCACTTTGTATATTGAAGGTAAAGCTGATGTATATAACAGTACCACTAAAGAAAAGGTAACAAGTATGCATTTTGTAAACAATCCAATGTTATTTCTATTTCAAGATATTCGATATGAGTTAAATGGAATAGAAATAGATAAAATAAAAAATGCAGGTATCACGACGACAATGAAGTCTTATTTGTCGCTGAATGAAAATGAATCCAAAAGTGCAAAAGTTTGGGGTTGGTCTCCTGCAGGAATAACCAATGTTACAAGCGGAGTTTTTTCTGTCTCAATACCATTAAATAAAATATTGGGATTTGCAGAAGATTATGAAAAAGTTTTAATAAACTGTAAACATGAGTTAGTACTGTTGAGAAGCAACACAAATGTCAATGCATTAAAATTGAGCAAAGAACAAATTGTGGAAAATATAGCTATAGATAAAATCGTTTGGCGTGTTCCGCATATTAAAGTGTCAGATCGAGAGAGAATTAATTTATTAAAACATTTAGAAAAAGATCGGGCCATCACACTGGCCTTTCGTAATTGGGACTTGTATGAATATCCGTTACTACCCAAAACACGTAAGCATACTTGGTCTATTAAAACTTCATCGCAAACAGAGAAACCTCGATTTGTTATTATTGCCTTACAAACAAACCGAAAACATAATGCTGGAATGTCAATGGCGGAGTTCGACCATTGCAATGTTCGTGACGTAAGAGTGTTTTTAAATTCATCATATTACCCCTACGAAGGACTTAACATCAATTTCTCTGACAACAAGTTTCTATTAATATACGAACAGTACGCAAGGTTTCAACAGTATTATCACGGACGTCGATCAGAACCGTTGTTGAGTTTAAAAGATTTTAAAGATATTGCTCCTTTATTTGTTATTGACTGTTCTCGCCAACAAGAAATGTTAAAGGGATCAATCGATGTAAGAGTAGAAATCGAAACAGATCAAGAGATACCTGATCAGACCGCCGCATATTGTCTTATACTGAACGATTGCATATTTGAATACAAACCGCTGAGTAGCATTGTGAAAAAGCTATCATGAATAACGAAACTATTATAGTGGATATGCAAGGATTTAAGGATTTGAAAAATAATTTTATTGTAAAAGAGTTATCAATAGCAACTAAAAATCATACGCAGACGTTCTTAATTAAGCCACCATATGCTTTTAAAAATCTAACAGATGAAGAAAAGAAGCAAGTCCGTTGGTTAGAAAGGAATCGCGGGCTCAAATGGAGCGAGGGATTCATTGATTACCGCGAATTTAGACGAATAATAGTTCCTTATTTAAGCAGTAAGAAGGTATTAGTAAAGGGATTGGAAAAAGGAATGTGGGTTCGCGAGCTATGTCAAGATTGCGAAATAATGGAGTTAGAAGAAAAAGGTTGTCCTAACTTTTTAAAATTATATAGTGATTACCATGTAGATGTAAATAAATTTAATTGTGAATATCATAAAAAAATGTGTGCTTTAAAAAATGTTCTGTGTCTAAAAAAGTGGTACACTTTAAATGTTACTTGATTTATTAATGTAATACAGTATCTTCCTCAATAAAATGTGTCTAAGTATTTTTTTGTTTTATTTACTAAAGGAAAAAGGGTTGAATGAAACGATCTTAGTATTCAATTAAATTATATTTATTTGAAAATTTCTTAAAAACTATAACTATATCCACAAACTTTTTTTGATATATTGCTAATGATAGCCTCTGTTTGATCCATTATGGGGTCAATATGCTCTGTTACCACATACTGCGCACATAATAATGGATCAGTATGATTTTTTTCCAAGTCTAACACTTCAATCTTTATTAATCGACGACCTTGAATCAGCGAACTTTTCATCACGTAAGAATGATGTTGCTTCAGATAACTTCTTTTTTGAGGTCTCTTCTTTGTGATATTTCTCATCACCTTGTTATACAGCGGGGAATCGCATCGCAATTCATCTGCTCTCCAATTCGGATACTCCTCTGTAAATCCCTCGAGCATATCTTGAGCGTTCTGTTCAAAAGTCGGAGATGTCGATTGCACGACCTCCTTGTTGATGCTGAACGACAACGAGTTCTCTTGAGTATTCTAAAAAATGAAATAAAATAAAATAATTAATTACATACATATAACCACAACAATTATCCTCGAAGGGTTAGTCAGAGACTAACATAGTCCACTTTTCACCAAATAGCGACACAATCACAGTAAGAATAAAATTATTTTATAATCGTATAAAACTATCTAAACTACTTACCATGTTGATATTATCTAGCTGGACTACTGACGCCTACACTTTGATAATTGAAATTAAAACTAATTTGAAACCCATTTATATTAATGTAGGTATATGAGATGACACAGCAACACTTGTATGTAGGTACAATGTAGGTTGCTTACTCGAAAATTATAAGATTTTGCAACAACATGTAATTTGCAATTTAGCAAAATAAAAAAACATTATTGATATTAATAAAAAATGATTAACTTAGCAATAACGTGACCTGATTTGTATTAAATAGGTTTCATATTACCTTATAGTCAGAAGAGTTGTATTACACAACCTACTCTGAAACTAACTTGTTCAAACTTGTTTGCGTTAGAATTTTCTTACTTATTTACCGTCAATGTTTTATTATAATAATGTATATACTAAATTAAATAAAAATGCAAGTTAGTTTGTTACTTTTATATTTTATTAGGTATATTAAAACAGCTGGGTAGGTACAGTAAATTTACATTACATTTCATAATATTAGTTACATTTCCTATTCAAACAATGAATCTGAGCAAAAGCAACTACATAATTAATTATCATTTTTTAATCAAAATATTGATTATATCTAAGTACTTAAGTATATTGAAATACGGGTTACAATACTTTATAACAAGTTCATATTATTTTTAATTCAAACAGTGAATCTTAGTAATGATAATAAATAATAATACATTTTTTTTATTTCTCAAGCTCTAAGTATAATAAGATTTAAAAACACAGTGAAAACAATCGTTGTTAAAATATATAATCCCAGTGACCCCAAGACATAGTAGATATTTTATTTTTTAATATTACGCGTTTGTCGTCATTACCTGACAAAGCTATCTTGTTCTGTTCTTGGGTAAATATTTCATGCTTTAAAGATTTAAAAATAATGTTTTTCTTTCTTAAAAAAGTATTTTTGTCTAATACATTATAGTAATCTTCGAAATGCACATTTTTTAAAACCTGTTTCTGTATACCTTTAGCCTTTTTTAATTCCTCTTGTACTGTTTTTATACAGTATAATTTTGATCTTAAACCAACAAACTCAGAAATCAAATTTCCACCTAGTTCATCTTTGAAGAGACCCGGGACTTTTTTGTTAAGACTTGGTATACCGAAACAGTTATTTAATGGATAATTACTAGTATCGAAATATCTAAGGAAATTCAACTTTAAATCTGTATAAAAATCTTTGCTTTCTATTGAATAAAGAAAACTGTCAGTATCCGTATAACAAAGCTTTAATTTTTCCCCATAAAAAGGTTTCATAATAGAGTAATGAAAATCAAACATGTGACTTTTGGATATTTCTAATACAGAAAAGCCAATGTATATGGGTTTATCTAAAGTAACTGTCTCAGGTTTCATTTGAACAGCTATAAAATTTTCTGTAAAAATTGTAGCACTATGGAAATTTGGTCGAGCTATTAGTTGCTCAGCACCGAAACTTTTCTTTGTTATATTTTTTTCATCATTCCACTTATTAACCAACTTCACGCTAACCCTTTTCTCAGTATCTTCTAATGTCTTACCAAATATACTATTGTTTAAAAGTTTGAAGAAATCCTGTTCAAATATAGATTTTGCCTTTTTCCGTAACTCAGTGTTCATATCAATATACTGTTTTAGGTATGGACTCTGATTGAATTGAATTACTCTGTGTATTTTTTTTAATAATAAACCATGTTTTAGGCATGTTTTCAGGTAGGAAAAATGAATGACATAAAAAAACTTATCGTATAAATTTGGTATCAATTTCGAAGTTTTAGATCCTGGAGGAGCAAATTTTTGAGCACAGAATGGAAAATCGTTATGATAATTATGCAAATGATTAGGGTATTCTAAGTCTACTTCGAGTATATAACCAATGTCCCCGTCAATAGGCATATTTTGAAAATCTATATTTGAAATTTCTAGTTCACTTAATAACTTAAAATTTGAATGAGGTAAATAAGCGCACATAGCATAACCATAAAGATTATTACAATCAATATAAACAAGGAAGTTATCACTTTTTGCGGGGTCATAAGTTTGTAAATACTTGTTATTGGCTTTCGAATATCTTGTAGAACATAAACATATACCACCGCGAATGCCTTTTTGTATCATTCTTAATATTTCCAAGTCATTTATTAATTCTAATTTAACATCTGTTTTTAATAGCATAGCGTCAAAACTCAGGCTAGGTGCTGTTAAGTAAAAAGAAGGATCCAGTTTATAATTCGTCTTACAAGTTTTTCGAAAACTTTCGAAGACGTCCGCTAGTAAAAGTACATCTGACTTAAGATATAAATCAG
This sequence comes from Eudonia mercurella, assembly GCA_963082485.1. Taxonomy (NCBI): domain Eukaryota; kingdom Metazoa; phylum Arthropoda; class Insecta; order Lepidoptera; family Crambidae; genus Eudonia; species Eudonia mercurella. Next base: position 23,977,784 of record OY720023.1, on the reverse strand, counting down.
TGTATTCTCCAAGGCTCCGTAATTCAAAGGTTTGCCATACTCTTTTTGCATGTTCATAATCTGCTTTTGATATGTTACAATTATGCAATTTACTAAAAAAACATTTAAGAGGAGGTATTTCTTCCTCATCATAAGAATTCCAAGTAGTGACGTATTCGTAAGGATAAACCCCTTTACGTCTAAGTAAATTAAAATGTTCCTGATAAGGAAAAAAAAATGTCAGATGTTTGAAATCAATTGTATTTAAATTTGCAACTAGCTTCTCTAGGCTTGTGCCTAAAAATTTAAAAGAATCGACAAAACGAACAGGCATAATAGCTTTGTTATTGATTTGAAAAAATTTTGTAAACGATATGTAATTTTCTTTATTTTTTGCAATCACTTGTATCCTACCGGATAATTCTCCTAACTGTCGTATGAAAAGATGACTGTCGTAACCAGCTAAATTATGAAAAAATATGGGAACGAACTTAGGCAAACAATATTTAATATTACAATAAGAATGAGCTGCACCACGATATCGCCCAGTAAGATGGCAGTGATCTTTTACTTTGTCGTCAAATAATATTTTGTTACAAAGATAGCAATTTTTAGCTTGAACAAAATTGGTTCTATCTTCATCTGTTAAGAACATAGGGATCGATGAATGTAAAATATTATAAATTACAGTAATATCAGATAGAAGGTTATCAAAAAAATGTTTCACACAGTCAGGTCCTCGATAAGACACATATTTATTAAGGGAGCTGTCGTAGGAGCATACAACATAGTAAGCAAATGCAGCTGGTACATGCTTTTGCGTAATCGTTGTGCAACTTGTTCCAGAATTTGATTCAACTGGCTCTAACAAAGATTCAAAGTCTGCGTATAAGACGAAGGGCATGTCTTGCATACGTTCATAATGTTCAAATTGTATTAGAGTTCCCTGATTAGGTAACGTTGTTGCTACACCACTGCAAACGTGAGCTTCGAGTTTAAGATTGTCGTCAAAAAATATCATACAATCCTCACATAAAAATATTTTGGAATGATGTTTAGTTAACTGCTTGCGAAGTAATTTAGATAAATCTTTAATTAAACAGTAATGTGTGCGTTTTCCATTTTCAAGAAAAAGCATGTTGACGTGATGTCCTTTTCGAAATTCACATTTGTACAGAGGTCCAACAACCTTAGTGTTATTTTTAAGGCCATAAACATTAATACTTATGTCGGGATTATTCTTTTCAAAAATTCTTATATCCGCGAACCCTACTGGAAATGTCATATTTTTGACATTAAGTACACTTTCAAAGTGCGGATATGCTGTCGTTCGGTGTGCGTTATTTTTTGCAGGAAAAAGTGCTGCCATAACACACCACAAAAAGCAGTAATCATCTGAATTTTTAATGTTGATACATGCACGTTTGTTTTTTATGACGCTAGGTAAATGTAAGTAACCCGAGGCTCTCAACGGGTTATATTTGTTTATATTTACTTCTAGATACAAGCTTCGTAAATAAGCCCAACCACTATCTTTTTCCTCAAATTCTTCAACTTTTTTACAAATTTTATGGCTAATGTTTGTGTACATTTCATCAAAATTATAACTTTGATGTAAGATAGTGTTTTCAGTAGCAAAAGATTTAATTGAAAGTGAATCATCCTTATGCAGAAAAAATTCACAAAACAATTCAAAATTTACTTTAAGGTTTGCATAAGCCTCAATTCGGGCTAAGAGTAAAAGTTTTACGCGGGAGCGTAATTGCGTTAAAAACTCAGCAGGAGTAAACACACGCATACGTTCTTCATCGTCACCGATGACGTCCTCGCATCGAATCCGGTACGACGCTATGCGACCGCGAAAAGCGCTATGAACTTTTTCGATACCTTCGCTCTCAACGACAGAACTATTATTCTTGTGTAAAATACTTTTTAAATGAGCAGAGAAAGAATTATTTTTAACGGATAAGTTGCAAGTTGAACAAAATATAGTTTTAACCATTATGATTTTTTCACTGTGTTAAAAAATTTACAAGAGGTTAAAGTCGTTTTTAAGTAAAATGTAATATTACATATAAAATGATCTAAAACCTAACACACAATATAAAAGTAAAACCATTTAAGTCAAAATTTTCCGAAGAGAGTGTAACTAATTATAATGGACCCAGCTGACTGTAACTATTTTTTGTTTTTATCACTAAAGAATACCCCCTCTTCAGTAAATTTTGATTTGGCTAATTTAACAAATTTTTTTATAGTCAATAATTCAGGAGACTCGGCTTCGCCTTGTAGTCGAACCCAAACTATTGCCTTTTCACACCTTTCAAAGCCGGTGAGACTGTGCACCTCCTCAGCGTTGTAGAGACGCAGCTCCGCCACCAGTTCACCGCTGAGCTTCGCAGTCCGACGCGTTACCCCGCCTGGTACACGTCGCGTTAGTACGCTGTCGTTGACCTGGTTTGTCTCGCGTGGTGGCGGCAAAACTTCGTCATCTGACTCCGAATCATTTAGCCAGTTTGAAGCGGAGCTGGACGCTTCTTGTTTTTTCGCAATCGTCGTTGAGGTCTTAGGCACCGACGACGACGAGTACAGGCATTTTTTCTTAGTGCTAGAAAGATAAGAAATGTAATTAAAAAACATACATTACTTTACTTATTAATATCGCCGATATACAAATAAGAAAACATACAATATGTTGACACATTTTTAATACTTAGTTTTAAAAGTAGTCAACGCAAATTACCTTATGCTTTCGTTGTCCGAGTCAAACAAATTGGTTGACACACAGCTTTTCTTGGCAGAGCGTTTAATTTGCTTGGTTTCAGACCTGAAATAACAATAAATATTAGAGACTCGATATTAACATTTGACATGACTCGACATGACCCAACATGATAGTAAATGCTAGGATGATTTAATAATAACATTTGCTGATCTAGGTCAATGCTCCTCTACAGACCTTCTATAATGACTTCTCTACACATAGAGAGAACGGACCACAGCCCACCACGCAGACCCAGTGCGGTTTGGTGGTGATAACGGTTGCAGATGCAGCTGGGATCACCCGCTTGATATACCTTCCGAAGCATATAGGTACTCGAGATGGTAATGGTTGACCACCCATCAGATGACTGACCATGCATGACACAACATATTAATAAAAAAAAAATAATAATATTCAAAACTTACGAACATTATTTCGGTGTATATCTTCTGGATGATTCTCGGGGCGAGCGACGTCGGAGTACTGAAGCACTGACTAGTGGTCGAACTACTGGGCTTGGCGTGTCTACTAGTGGTCAATCTGACTTAGGAAGCACTGATACGACGACTACCATTTTTCGGGTATTTATTGGAGAAAAGTGTTTAACAAGCTATTTTACTAGGCAGGAGTGATCAACTTTTTTTAAATTTATTTTTAATTTATTTTTTTCATTTGTTTGTATACAACTAAACTACCAGTGCTAGTTTTTAATTTCAAGATTACATACACCGTATGTAAAAACTGTTAATTCCAAATACTTTTTTTTTTATTTTTACCTTTAATACATAGGTACTTAATACTTATTGGTCTTATAAAACACATCAATTCTAAGTAAGACAGGTTTAGCCGATAGTTTGACCTTCTGTACTACAATCAGTTACGTATACGATATACACATAAATGCTTGCATTCATCAAACAAAATGCTGCTACTAGCATTCAACTTGAACTGGGCCTTTTTCGCGTTATAGTCAAGTATCTAACCACTACATTAACTACCAGTTATATTTTACGAGTTATATTTTAACGAGTTTACGTTTAAGCAAAAGTATTTAATCAAGTATTGCAATATAAATAAATATGTAGGTTTTATTAGTAGCAATGAAGTATTTACAAAATTGAAGCAATGTTGAAAACCTCTGGTTTTTTTAATATTCAGCAAATTATATAGTTTATCGATTAGTGTGAAAAGTTGCAGCGTAAGTAAAGTATAACATACATATTTTAACATTTGCTGTGTAAAAAAGGTCAGCAACCTTTCGATAAAGCGCTGACAGCGATTGTCCGGATGTGCAACATTAGGACTGTTTTCACTAAGCATGAAATTTATTAATACATTCCATCTCATGATCGGTCTTTACGAGAGTTGCTTAACCACCACAATCGCTGATCGAGTTCACCACTGCGCCATCGAGCTCCTCACACTCTAAAATTATTTTCGATGTACTAAACTAGACAAATGTCTCGGTAACTTTAAAGTTAACCGCTCGGATATCGAGAGACGCAGGTTCGATTACCGTGAGGCAGTCTATTTTTATAACTTCTGTGTTTATGTATATGAATACAAAAGATGACTTATTCCCACAATAAATAAATCTAACCATATTTAATGGGTACGTATTAAAATAGACATTTGCATTAATAAGTTAAACCATGAAAAGGTACTGTTATGGAAATCCTATCTGATGACTTGTTGCTAAACGTGGCTTCAGCATGACATAATTGTTACCTGTTGCTCTGTCTATCCCACTTGTGGGAATATGGCGTGATGTTTATGTTATTATGAAAATTTATGTTTAATGCGTTTGTCAATTAAACAGTATAAACTTAGCTTTATCTTTTTAATTTTGTTTATATTAAAGGGTTATTCCCATTCTCCTCCAAGAAATTGTCCCAAAGTCCTCCACAGAAAAAATACGAATATAATAATTTGTTAATCGATTTTCATTCTCCTCCGTAATTAAAAAATGGTAACCGGGTTAATCTCAAACTCCGCAGACAACTTCAGAAAATACTAATTTTAGCTACTCTGAGGACAATAGAACTAAAAAATTATACTAATATTTCATCAACATCAGCCTATAAACGATCCACTGCTGAGCACAGACCTCCCACGTGGACAATAGCACGTGAGGATAATGGGTCATAACCCACCACGCTGGCCCAATGCGGTTGATGGGTTTTAGCGACTATCATCTTACGACAACAACCGAGACCAACGGCTTAACGCGCCTTAGCACGGAGGAGCTCGAGATGTTTTAAATTTGATCACCCATCCAGCGACTCAGCATTGCGAAAGTTGCTTAGCGGACAAGATCGCAAGCCGAACGCGCTAGCCGCTGCGCTATCGTGCTACTATACTAATATTTAAATAATATTTTTTATAATAGTCTTTGGAGGAGTCTAGGAATCAATGTTTGAACTTCTTATATTTTCCAAACAAAAGATTGGAGGCGTTTGGGAATAACCCGTATTAAAATTGTTTTTGTCAGCATTGAAATGGGAAGTAGTCGAACTCGTAGGTAACGTGTGTGAGTGTGTGTGTGTGTAGTGATTGCATACGTCGTTGTTGGTAGGATTGATATAAATAAGGTAACTAATAATTCCCTGCACAGTTGTCTGCATTGACTTAGATCAAAAAACACAAGTGTTTATCTATTATGAAAACCTTGAAAATGTGTTGAGTAGATCGGAGTCGATAAAGACAATTGGCAACTGATTCTAATCAAAATACACAAGTGTTTTCCTATGGGTCGAGGTACTACTTTGACAAATGTTATTCATAGTACTAACTTATTCGGGGATCCAGTCCTGGGAGACCAGGAGCCCCATCCAGTTTAAGTTGTGCTGTAATTCCATGTTGTTAAAAACCTTTGCATCCAATAGACGAAGACCTTGAAAATGTGTAAAGTAGATCCTAGAACCTATATTTAAAAAATCTTAATACGGTGGTACGACCAAACTGGCTGGAAAGAATCTTGAGCAATCAGCCACATGTTTTAAAAATCATTTTAAAAGCATGTGAAGATTTCGTTTCCAGGTACCTATATTTAGAAAATCTTAATACGATGGTACGACCAAACTGGCTGGAAAGAATCTTGAGCAATCAGCCACATGTTTTAAAAATCATTTTAAAACCTTGTGAAGATTTCGTTTCCAGGTACCTATATTTAAAAAATCTTAATACGTGGTACGACCAAACTGGCTGGAAAGAGTCTTGAGCAATCAGCCACATGTTTTAAAAATCATTTTAAAAGCATGTGAAGATTTCGTTTCCAGGTACCTATATTTAGAAAATCTTAATACGATGGTACGACCAAACTGGGTGGAAAGAATCTTGAGCAATCAGCCACATGTTTTAAAAATCATTTTAAAACCTTGTGAAGATTTCGTTTCCAGGTACCTATATTTAAAAAATCTTAATACGTGGTACGACCAAACTGGCTGGAAAGAGTCTTGAGCAATCAGCCACATGTTTTAAAAATCATTTTAAAACCATGTGAAGATTTCGTTTCCAGGTACCTATATTTAAAAAATCTTAATACGATGGTACGACCAAACTGGCTGGAAAGAATCTTGAGCAATCAGCCACATGTTTTAAAAATCATTTTAAAACCATGTGAAGATTTCATTTCCAGGTACCTATATTTAAAAAAATCTTAATACGTGGTACGACCAAACTGGCTGGAAAGAGTCTTGAGCAATCAGCCACATGTTTTAAAAATCATTTTAAAACCATGTGAAGATTTCGTTTCCAGGTACCTATATTTAAAAAATCTTAATACGTGGTACGACCAAACTGGCTGGAAAGAGTCTTGAGCAATCAGCCACATGTTTTAAAAATAATTTTAAAACCATGTGAAGATTTCATTTCCCGGTACCTAAAATAACTTATGACTTATGACGATGGTACGACCAATCTGGCTGGAAATAATCTTGAGCAATCTACCACATAACATAAAAATTATTTTAATATGTTTTAAGTATAGCTCAATGGTTTTAAGTACCTTTAAACATATAAAATAATTTATTGTATCTGGTTAATCTGTAATCTGCATTGTGAAGGTTTCATTTCTGAATGACTATTGATTTTTGTTCAACAGCACATACCTCATCAGATACGCACCTTAAAGTAAAAGACATTTCTTATTATAATATTTTGGTGTTACCTAATGCGTAATGTGAAGTCAAGTGAACGTCCTGATTCTAATCAGTGAGTAGCATTTTTAGTAAACTAATTTTTAATTTTTCTCAACGATTATTGTCCAAAACACGAGTGGCGTTGATTTTTCAATCGCGCGATTATTGGACATTCTACTTCGCTTTTTCCAGTGAGCGAACGGAGTGAGCGAACGATTAAGAAAAAGTGAAGTAGAATGCCCAATAATCACCTACTAATATCTTATAGTTTATCTAAATTAATGTACCTCTGATTTTGTCTAAACAATCACCAATGTTTAAGCTACAAATCGTCCGTCTCACATTTTCGATTTATCGAGCGGTTTCTTAAATGATTATTTTTAAAATTAACACGTTAAAATCCCCATACAAAATTAGTATGGCCGCGCGGCATCAAAGACATGGACGAAGAATTTCAAATAAAATATATGACACTTGTCACTTATGGACAGCGCACCCTTAACAAAAGCTGGAAACAAGTTTCGTAAAACCACACAATCCCTCATATTAAAAGCATAAAACAATTTATTTTAATACTAACACAAAATTTACCATTACTAATTGGATCATAAATTAAAGTTGATGCCGCAAATATTAAACACCAAATTGCAGTAAAGCAAGCCATAACATATGGTATTGTGGTCTAACAAAACCATAAATTGGTACCAGAAAGCTGAGCGATAACCCCGCACTGTCCAATCAGGCCCCACTGGGCCGAAAAACGCAAATTGTAGCCAAAAATGATAGCTGCTCTGCATGTATATCCGAATTTGAAATATTGGTGCTTTTATGGCTGGTTTATCTTGATAATTGGAGTATGATTTATTAAATGCAACAATAGACATTTATTTTAAGCCATAAGGTCGGAGCCACGGATCTTTTTTTGTCACATATTCGTTCGTTTGTTTCGTACTTTTTAATATTGTTATCAAACCTTTATCTTGGGCTAAAGCATTCTGAAAATTAAATTTTAATTACTTTTGATATGAGTAAATGCTATTAACGTCTAAAAAATTTTAAGTATAGACACGACATTATAAACGAAAGACGCGTTCAGTAATTAGTAAGTCAATTTGTTAAATATCTTTTTTCTCAAAACGTTGTTTTCTCAATTTTTCGAGCCAAATCCCGCATAATTATTGAAGATTATACGTATGCTATAAAAATAATAGTAATCATAAATATTTACAAATATTAATATTAATTATGTTAAAATACCACCAAGGATATCGTATTGGCGGTGGGGAAATGGTAAACAATAGCTGAATGGCCACAAACTGCGGGTTTGTATCTCGCTCGTGTGGAAACCTTCCAACATTTTTTAGGGTTCCGTAGCCAAATGGCAAAAAACGGAACCCGTATGGATTGGTCATGTATATATGTCTGTCCGTCCGTATGTCATAGCCACTTTTTTCCGAAACTATAAGAACTTGGTAAGTAGATGTATTCTGTGAACCGCATTAAGATTTTCACACAAAAATAGAAAAAAAACAATAAATTTTTAGGGTTACCCATACTCCTCAAAAATGTTTTTTTCATTAAACCCATACGTGTATTTATAGATAGGTCTTCAAAAATGATATTGAGGTTCTTAATATAATTTTTTTCTAAACTGAATACTTTACGCGAGAGACACTTCCAAAGTGGTAAAATGTGTCCCCCCCCTGTAACTTCTAAAATAAGAGAATGATAAAACTAAAAAAAATATATGATGTACATCACCATGCACACTTCGAGATCTAGTAAGTAGTTTTTTTAATACGTCATAAAGTACGGAGCCCTTCGTGCGCGAGTCCGACTCGCACTTAGCCGGTTTTTTTTTATAATTAACACAGTGGTTGTCGCATCAATCATGTAGTTATTAACATTTGTGTACACTCTAAGTCTACAGTGAACCAGCAAAGCTATTCAGCGTCCTTAATCACTTCGTGGTTCATTTGTCATTGTTTATTAGTTTTTTTTGTTTTGAAACACCATTAATTCACAATATCCAATAGAACAATTCTCTGTGGAACAGCACTTCAAATTGTGGACCAAAATAATGCTCTTAGTAATGTTTGTTTTGGATTAAATTTATTGTGGACAGGCGTCCCCTTGTGTCAAACTATCAGATAGAGTATGGTGATTGCCCACTGGGAGATATTATCTGACGTTTACTTGATTGGAGTTACGGCATAAATCTTCAATTTTATTGTTATTTAAAGAGGAATGCAGGGTCAACTTTAGTTAGCTGAGCGTTATAACGATGAATGATGTCACAAACACAATGTATAATGTAGATAAAGCACATCTTATTTATTTAATAGAAATATGGGGTAGCACCGGTAAAACAAAACTAGCGGATCTTTAAATTGCACGTCTTAAAAATTCTCTTTAGATATCATTACTTAACACCAACCACGACATTGTACAATGAAACTAAATTAATGACTATAAAACAACTTTATTTTTTTCATACATGTATACTTATTAAAAAAAATTTGATGGGCTCTTTCCATACTAGCCTAACTTCCGCACCGCAAAACAGGTAAACAAGCATAGTACCTACTCGCCGCACAAGTTTTCTCGTACTACCCAAAATCTGGACCAATTATGGAAAAAACAATATTACTTTTGAAGGAAGAAAAATGTGTAAATCTTCATTTTAATTGCAAATTTGTAACGATAATATTTTATGAACATGATATTGCGATTCACGAAAATAATTTAATAAACAAAGCGATTTTACTGTGCCGAATAAGTGCCAACTTTATCTATCTTTAATTTTCGCTCGAACGAATATGTAAACTATTTTTTAAATGTAAATTTGTTGTTCTCATGTAAAGGACTATTATGTCTTGAATGAGAATAAATGATCTTTAACATTAGATAAAGATTTATAAACAAAAACTATGACAAAGATACTTAAGCGAACTTATCCTTATTTATGTGTAGGTAACTATGGTAGTTAGTTACTTGCTGTATTTTCTTACTATATATAACTGTTTCCGCAGATATACATTTTTTTTATTATACTAAGCCGTCTGCATCGGCCCCCATGCCATATGTACTCTTATGTAGTAGTAAAGTAGCCTATAGCTGTCCCACTGCTGGGCAAAGACCTCCATCATTGAAATCAAGTCATCACTGCAACTGATGGGTAAAGGTGTAATCACCACGCTTGCTAAATGCGGGTTGGTGATCATAAACCTGGGCTATGTATCGAAAAATCCAAAACACACTTTGCTCAACCTGGTAATTGAACCCAAGACTTTCGGATATCGGGCCGAGCGCTTTGTCACTCAGGCCACCGAGGCATTATGTCATCATCATCATCATCATCTCAGCCAAAAGACGTCTACTGCTGGACAAAGGCCTCCCCCAAGGATCTCGCTAGTGTGCATATCATCATGAGCGGTATTTGCCGTAATCACCACGCTTGGCAGGCGGGTTGGCGATCGCAGTAGGTTGAGGGTAACTTCATAGAGAAGCTGCTGCCCATCCTCTGCAATGGTTATTTAGTCCGCTTTTACGACATACACGGGAAGAGATGGGGTGGTGCAATTCTTTATTCACGGCACCACACAGGCATTATGTACGGCGACGGTATGTACGGAGGCGGGTTGTACTCTTGCAACACCAAAAATATAACGCGCATGCTGCGGACCCTGGAGTTTTTGTGGCGTTACCTCTTTTTCCTGTAATTTGTATGCGTACGCTGTATCAAATGAAAACAATACACACACATACATAAATACATACTCTCACGTCTTTTTCCTAATAAGAGGTAGACAGAGCATCGACCGACATCACCAATTTTTTACTCGCCATTTTAACCCAACGCTACATTTGCCATAAAACATGTTAACAGAAATTGGTATTACGATTGTTAGTCGCTATCCAGACGACTTCTATGCAAAATCCTGGTCACACCAGGCTACGATATTACAGGATAATTTTGCGAAAAATAAGATTAACAGTTATTCGTTAAAGCAAAATTTTGACAAAAAAATACTTCATCACCAGCTCATTTTATGTTCCCACTGCTGGGGGGGGGCATCCCTATGGATGGATAGGGAGAACGGGCCAAAAACCACCACGCCGCGGGCCCAGTGCGGATTGGTGGTTGTTATCGACTGCTAATGCAGCCGAGACCAACGGCTTTACGTGCTCTCCAAAGCACGGAGGAGCTCGAGATGATACATTTTCGGTCACCTATCTGATGACCGGCCTTTGCGAAAGTTGCTTAACCTCAGCACTCGCAGACCGGGCGCGTTAACCACTGCGCGTTAACCACTCCTCAAAAAAATGCTGATTTAGTGCAACTTCCTTTTTGTATTGCTAACAGTTTGTCTATTGTAAGAAAAAAAAATATTATAAGAAATAATCCATCCATCAAGTCTCATTTAGCTTAATTTATAGCTGTACATATGACCGCTCGACATACTAATTTAGGTACTCCTTCCGAAACAATTTGTATCGACTACGCACCCACTTAATCATACTACATAATATATTGCTATAGAAAACTGACAGGGGTGGCAGCTACGAACTAAAGCAGCGTATCTGCTTATTAATCCAGATAATACCAGTATTATTTTATAAACAGTAGACTACAATCTTGTTTATGATCTATGAAACTTTTTGTGCTGTTATTTGTTGTTGAGGTTAACCTGTATGTGTACTTATAAATTAATAAATATTAATATTGTTAAATAAATCTCGAAGAGTTTTATTGCACAGTGGCCTAGGCGTTTTATTTGCGATCTTGCAAATTTTGCTATTTTCGCAATGAAGGTTCACAGGATGGCTATATTTAATAATCTCTAGCTCTAAAATGTTTAAATAATTTTAACGCAAATTTGGTTGCAAATTACAAAAACACAAATGTTGAAAGACATACCGGGTCAGGTGCTCTTCCAATTGTGGTATCGGCGGGCTGGTTAGAACCACGATAGCTCAATTGGAAGAGCACCTGACCCGGTATGTCAGAGGGTGCAGGTTCAAATCCTGCTCGTGGAAATTTTTACAACATTTGTATCTCTAGCTCTTTTACGTGTACGTCTGTAATTTTGAAATAAACGCATTTTTCATGTAATCTATATATCCAACCCCCGCCGTGTTTCAAAAGACGCGTTAAGCCGTTGGTCCCGGACGTCGTCATAAATGACAGTCGTTAAAACCTACCAATATGCATGCACTGCAGGCATAATGCTGCTCATGTGTGAAAGCCTAGGCCCAGCAGAAATGGAATGTTTATAGGCTGATGATTGAAGACAAGACAGCACGGGTTTAAAATGCTCCAATCACTCCGACAGGTATTTCTAATTTAAAATATTGTTAAGTAATTTTAAACTTGTATAACTTGGTAACGGCATATGATTTTGTAAATGTCGTTACTTAGATTAAAGCTGTGGAGTTTCTTACGCCCATTCTTCTCCACAGCTAAAAAATAGACGTCCAAAAGCACTTTTCTAAAGTTTATTTCAATAAAAAATATTTGACTTTGACTTTACAAGTCGAAACGACTAGGGTTTTAGAAAAAAATGTTAGGTCTCTAAAATGTAGAATTCACGAAGTAATAAATTTATAGGATTACAATAAAAGTTTGACACTAAAAGCTCTGATTAAGAAGTAGAAAGACATTTTTCATCCAATCAATCTTCGATACTTAAATATCTAAAGAGTTAAATGAATATTTTGTGTTGGATGCTGGGCAACCCTATTTGATTAATGGCTAAGACACGTCGTGAAAAATGGCCGGTCGAAATTTACCCAATTAAAAGGTAAAGCGATATGGCCGTTGCAATAAGATATTAGTTGCTATAACCACTGCTATAAGTACACTATACGACACCACTTATTTTAATGGTGTTGATTGATTGCATCATAATTAGTAACATATTTTTGTAGTTTTGGTAAGCGAGTTGTGTTCTGAATCCTGACAGTTGCAATTAAGAAAGTTAGGTAACTTACTATTTTCTGTACGAGGAACTAACTGTTAAGGGTTTTAGTTAATTGCGTTTGCAGTATCGTCAGTTTTTCTCAGTGCCACAATCGGGAAGCATTTGACTTTCACTGAGATGATGATAGAGCTGATAGTAAGTAACGATAATACAAAAGATGGTAGCGCGCTACCACTAGAATCCCCAACCTCAGAGAATTTATCATCAGGTTTGATGAAGGTCCAAGCGGTACACTGTCAATACCAAAACCATGGACTATTATAATAATATTAGTCCATGCCAAAATGTCTGACGAGCATGAATCGACGACCTCCTTAGTCGCATTGCTTGCACACCGGTTTTTATGGTGTTGCCATCCCCAGTCGGATCAATTTAGAAATACCTGTTTTTCTATATTGTTTCGGGTCTGGGTGTTTCCTATGTATAATAAGTATGTATTTAAGTATATTAGGTATGTTTATCCGTTGTCTAGTTAACCATTTATCGAGTTTCTTAAAGAAGCTTTTCTTGGGGCTAGATAGTTGGTGTGAGTGTGAGAAACATTTATTTATTTATTATTTATTTATTTATTTGTCAACTGTCAGCCTCGAATTCGGTATAAACAACTGCAGAAAAACAAAGACTATGATGAGAACCTCTCGGTGCCACCTCACCCTATGCTGGTTTGTCTGGATTCTGGATTAGGTAGATAAACCAGCTCAATGTTGTAGAAGTGTAAACTTACTTAAAATGTTAGCAACTTTATTACAAACTTTAATTCAGTTGATAAGATTTTACTAGAAAAAATATTAACAATTCTACTATATTGTTACTATTTATGTCACTGTGAATGCAAAATACAAAAAATAATAAAAATATATCGATATAGGTAATAATACTGAGACATGGCCGCTCACTATGGGCCTTATCAGAAGGCTTAAGGTCACTCAAAGAGCAATAGAGAGGGCTATGATTCTGATTCACAGAAGAACAAAGGTAACCGACATAATCCGAAGAGTTGCTACGCTCAAGTGGCAGAGGGAAAGGGCAGGGCACATTGCTCGCAGGACTGATGGCTGCTGGGGCGGAACAGTTCTCGAGTGGCGACCGCGTACCGGAAAGTGCAGTGTGGGCAGGGCTCCAACAAGGTGGACCGACGATCTGGTGAATGTCGTGGGAAGCCCCTGGATGCGAGCAGCACAAAACCAGTCGTTGTGGAGATCCTTGGGGGAGGCCTTTGTCCAGCAGTGGACGTCTTTTGGCTGAGATGATGATGATGATGAATAATGCTTTCGGTTCGAATTATCAGATCTAACCTAATTTCTGAAAAATCTTCGGACAGCGTACCGAAAACTATCCTTGGAAAATAAATAAGGACAAATACGTCGTCTAATGGGGCTGAAGACGTATAATTTTGCTCTCACTATAACTTAGGGTGGAATAAGGGACGTATTTATGTTCACGCTTCATTACTGTCTGGCCTCAACAAGTGGTTTGTTTTGGGTAAGAAAAACAAAAATACCACTTTGTTTTTCTTTTGTTTTGGAACGCTTTTTATAAAAATCGTTTAGGATGCGGCGTGATTTGTGTAGGTTTTTAGAGAATATAATTTACAAAATTATATTACTTTTTTCAACTACGGTAGGTATACAGGAATTGAAATATGCGAGTCCGTCTAAAATAGAATAAAAATGTGCACCAAATTTTGTCGCAATATAGTATTAGCGAAAACTATAATTAAGCACAATATGTAGATATAGATATAGACGTCTCAAATATAAATATTTAACTGACAATTGCATGAAAAATTAAAGTTAATAATCATGTCTTAGTAACATCACATACAAGTCGTACGTCTCCAACTTGATGGCTGATTTCACAGCGTTTAGGGCGTTCATTATAACTGCTCTGCACACGTTACAGGAGCAAGTTTTTTTTTATATACAAGAAGGAGGCAAACAAGCAGGCGGGTCACCTGATGGAAAGTAATCATCGCCGCCCATGGACATCCGCAAAACCAGAGGAATCGCAGACGCGTTGCCGGCCTTTAAGGAAGGAATAGGCTCGTTTCTTGAAGATTTCGAGGTTGTAACGGTCCGGAAATACCGCCGGCAAGTGAGCCGCCTTGCACGTCAGGTGGACGGTATCGAGATGAGGAGCCGGCGTTTGTGCTTTTCGTTTTATGTTAGTTATTCTCCTTTTTTATATAACTTTGTAATGGGTTCACAGTTGATTGCCAATATTTTATTTGTAATGTAAACATTTTATAATTTCATTATTTTTTATGTTCTTTTACAAATGTACTGATGACACGAACCAGCGGATGGACATAGCTTCAGCTTTTAATAGTAATTTATCCATCTTATATTTATTTAATATGTCATCTTCAGGTGAAGATTCACAATATCTTTCTTTATCTTCTAGTAGTAGGGGTGAAGATAGTTTTGTCAGCATTCCTTCCCTTTCTGACACGCTTGAGTGTCAGTTTTCTGATGTACCAAAAAACTTTAACGTCATTCACATTAATGCGCAAAGTATTCCGGCTCACTCTTGAGACAAGCTGGCGTCACTTGATCACAAAAATATCTATGCTGTATTAATCTCCGAGTCTTGGCTTAAACCATGTTTGCTTTCTACCTCTAAAGCTCTGCCTGGCTTTCATATTATATGCAATGATCGAACTGGCTCATGGGGTGGCGGGGTTGCTATATACTTACGTGCTCATATTCCTTTCTCTGTAATTAGCATCTCGGCACAACCACCGCCTTCTAACGCAGGCGAGCTTTTGTTGGTTGAAGTTCTTCTTTCTCACAACAAAGTCCTACTTGGAGTTCACTAAAGCCCTTCTTGACATGTAAATTTTTTCACATCATTTGAGAAACTGCTTGATGAAATAATTCAATTATTATTATCAGTTGGTAGGACAGTGGAAGTATCATCTACGTACCGCTTGTGGAATCTAGGGGTTACGAACATGCCCTAGAGGGGCCCAACCATTACATCAGATTTGATAAACCACAAATACTCGCTAGAGAACAACGATTCATCCCTAGGCTGATACGCGAGGCTATTGAAATTAAAAAAAAACATCTTAATTTTAATAGAGAAGATGGTTGGAATCTACCACCAGCCTGGGATCCCGTCATATAAAATATTTAATCCCAGCACCAACACCATACTGCCAGACCAAAAGATACTGTATGCTCTTTCTGCATAAAACGGAACACACCTGATTAAATTTAAATGAGGGTATACAAGCTACTACCTAATTATGAGACGACCAACATCTCAGTCTCCCTGTGACCACGGGCCTTGCAAAGGGTTCGAAACGTCAGGATAAACATTAAAAAGTAATGTGTAAAATCCGTAAAAGTTGTTTCATTGAAATATTTATATTTCGAGAATCGAGGAGCTCGATGGCGCAGTGGTTAACGCGCCCGGTCTGCGAGTGCTGAGATTAAGCAACTTTCGCAAAGGCCGGTCATCGGATGGGTGACCAAAAATGTATCATCTCGAGCTCCTCCGTGCTTCGGAAGGCACGTAAAGCCGTTGGTTCCGGCTGCATTAGCAGACGTTAACAACCATCAATCCGCACTGGGTTCGCGTGGTGGTTAATGGCCCGTTCTCCTTATCCATCCATAGGGAAGGCTCGTGCCCCAGCAGTGGAGACATATAATGAGCTGATGATGATTTATATTTGTGTTCATGTTTATGTTTCATAGTGTTGCCATAAAAGTATTATCTATCTATCTACCTATCTATATATTTATGTTATGTCCCATTCAAATTTGCTCCCTTTGTATTCGTATCTAAAGGACAAAGTATAAAAATACTTTATCAATAAATATCATTAGTCTGTCATTCTTATCAAAAACATGACTGTAAAGATAATAGAAATGTTATGACGGTGTCTCAACCCTGTTATGATTTGGTTAACCTTTAACGGTGTGTGGGAATGCTCGGATAACAAAAGCTAGTTCTGTCCTTGTTTGAGGACGTTCGTCGAAATTTTGTTTTGGTGTAAACGTATGTTAAAGTTAATATTAACAGTTAGCAGTTCGAATCTTTCAGAAACATTAATCGATTTTTGTATTATTAATAAACTGTTGTACTTAAGTTTTCCCGCATTGACTACCCAAATGGCGAATAGCATATATAATAATATGTTATTCGGGAGTCTTAATCTAACACACTGAACCAATCAATTATACGGGGTTAAATACTGATCATCCGAAGCTAGAAAAGCTGGAGATATCTATTTTAATTTAGTCACCCATCTGCAATGCTTATTTGTAAAAGTTGCTTAGCTAGCACGATAGTAAGCCGAGCGTGCTAGCTGCTGCGGGAATATTATAAAAATATCTTTATTATGATTTTATGATTGATTTACACGATGTTTTTATCAATAAATTAACTCAAACATAAATATGTACTGCATTATTAATATTTTTATATTTACATTATAATTACGCTATTAAAAAAAAAACTAAACCAACTTAATAATTCAAACAGATAGGTGCAAGAGTTTCATAAATCTAGAGCCAATATATAACTCTTACAAGCTCTCTTATAATTACCCCAAGGAATAATTGTCTTACACAGTTACCAATCTATGTCAAGCAGATTCTTATTATATTAGAAACTCCCTGATAGTAGTTATAAAATAAACTTGGAACGTCAAAATTCAATAAGGAAACTTTGTTAATTAACAATATCAACGTACACGCTCCACTGAACGGAGATGAAGTTTCAAGCCTTCGTCCAAACAATGCTTCAATTGCTTAACTTTTATAGTTCGAGACAATCCTTCATTGTGTTAAACGCTATCAATCATTCCAACGACAAATGACAGTCGTATGTGTCAAAAATAATAGAGAAAGCGACATCTGTCGGTCGGGCGAATTAATGACTGTTCAAACATCAATTTGGGCGGGGTCTTATCGCTCCCAGCCAGCGTGGGGTTGAACCAACTACTTTAATAGAAGCGGCTTAATACTGCTACATACGGTTGGCGCGATAATTTGGTTCATTAAATACAAAGACAGTAAGGAAGCGAGTTTGGTAAACGCTGATTTGAGAATGTAACAAGAATAGTTTAGTTACGTTATTGTCGTAATATAATTGTGCTCGACATGTTCAAAGCTTAAAGTTCGTAAGTTTCGTTACGATTTAATGAAAGTTACATAACTAATAATAAATACAAAGAGACTAATATCAATTTTATCTTTGAGAACGTTTCACTCATTCATTGGGTTTTCGAGTTTTCTAGTTAGTGTACCTGTTGTCATTTATGAAACTAAGTTTTGCGAATAAAGTTTTTGTCGTGAAAGACTACACTGCCCGCTTAAAAAAAACTCAACTGTATTGACTGGTTTATTTTGTGAAACTTTGCAATTGTTTTCGACATTCAAGCTCCTTTGTGAAATAGATGTTCATTTAATTTACATTAATACTTACTTTATTTTATTTAGTTTTTATTAAGATACACAAAATATGTGAGTTGATTTTTTTCATGGCGCTAAACCATAATATTATTTTTTATTGATAATTATTTCGTCGAGTTAACGGAACACTACACAGCTTTTTCTCATCTGCGGCGAGCACTGATCAGTGCCCTAATTAAAATTCTATTGTGTTTGGTCAAACAAAACACATTCGTGTATTCATTAATTATGCATTCATCGATTCACACCATAACTGGTTTGCACCACGGTGTGAATCGCAGAAGGCCGCATTTTGAATTGGCTGTTTCGAACCACGGCTCATACCATGGTATGAATCAGCAAATGTCTTTGTTGGCTCCTATTAACTTCGTTGATTCGGACCACTAACAAAATAAATGTGATTTTTGTACTAGCGGATGGAAAACGGTTACTGAAACAAACAGTTAGTATAAAATATTTAATAGTTTTACATAATCTAAGATTGCAGCGAATGCATGTCATGAATAAAGCTTATCGCAAACAGCCAAATAATAATAATTGCGAACGTTCCCTTTATCACTACCAAACTCAAACCATTACTTCTGGGCATTTATTTCCTTGACATATCGGTTTATGGCTCAATCTCACGTCACTCGTATTTCGTATGCATTGCACGACAGAGTTTCTTTTATCTCTAATAAGATTCCAATTCGGATATTCTGACGTTCCATACTCCCTAAAGTAATAAACTACTAGTAGTTATATCGGGTGCGTGCCCATTGTTCGGAAAAACGTTGATTAGTATAATCAAAATCGTTTTACTACGTACGACAAAATACTTCTTAGTCTTAAGCTTCTATTTCTCCATAGTGGTTATGTAATAATCAATGAATTTGAAGCGTAGCTTGTAAAATGCTTAATTTGGGAGAAAATATTGAATTAGGATTACTCAAAGCGTTAATTACAGATGGCTACCTACCTACATGTACTGTTTTATTGAAAATACTTTTGTGGTTAGCCGTTAAAACTTCTTAGAATACCTTCACGTATTTTTTAGAACAACAACACAACAACATAACTAACTAACATAAACTTTTTTGTTCCGTCATTAACTTCACGACTTATTTATCGCATCACAATACAGAATTGACGTGACGGACGCGAGAAAGGAAACACATTGGGTTGCGTATACGGAATACGTCAAATTTGTAGAACAAATATAAATGGTTGAGGGTAGATCGGGGGTAGATAATTACATTTTTTGATCTCTGCTAGGGGATGGCGGGCTGCGGAGGCGTAAGGTTTTTGTATCGGGACTTCGATAGTGTCTGATAGGGACGTGTGTAAACAACACTGGCGTTTTGGTTAACGTACGATGGAATAAGAATTGTTTGAGCTACTATGCTACTTGTAGAATTTGTTTTCGCAATATTTTGGAATATCGAGTTTTTTTATGATAGAGTCAAATGCTTTTGTTTGAAAATTAACCATTTAAGGTAGAAACGAGAAGAATTAGAAGACAGGATTTATATAATTTTGAAAAGTGTTGAAATTTTTTATAGTTAGTAAATTATAATGTACTTACTTATTATAATTGGTCGAATTTTTGCTCCGACTTCGGATATGCAATAGCTAGTTATTATATGTATATTAGTATTATGATTATATCAATTATACTTCCCACTTGTTTTTCATGTATCTGTATATGCATAATACATTACCTATCACATTATTATTATTAAAAGAACAATGAACCTAAAACTAAAAACCTTAAAAAATATAATACAATAACTAAAATAAATTATTAAAAGGAGTCCCTTTTTCATGTTATAAGTAACAGTTTTAAATCTTTTCCTTTTTGGAAATTATAGAAAGATGTGTCAGATTTTTTTTCATAAGTATATATAAGTAGATTCTACGTATATATAAATATTCATCTGCCTTTTAAGCATAATATTCCGTTATAGAAATACCTCTACAAAATCTCTTCACTAAAAATATGTGAGTCTCTTCAACAGTAGTTAAACATTACATT
This sequence comes from Eudonia mercurella, assembly GCA_963082485.1. Classification (NCBI taxonomy): domain Eukaryota; kingdom Metazoa; phylum Arthropoda; class Insecta; order Lepidoptera; family Crambidae; genus Eudonia; species Eudonia mercurella. The sequence continues at coordinate 23,957,481 of OY720023.1, read as the reverse complement.
TAACGTTGAAGCCATTTCCGAACTAGAACAAATATCCATCTGCCTGAAAGCTCCCATTTAGAAAAAGAATCGGGCTTGCAAGCCCACCTAAGGGCGGATTCAGATTAGAGTTTTTTCGGCGTTTTTGGAAGCGCGTGTAGGCGCGACGCGAGGAGCTCGATGGCGCAGTGGTTAACGCGCCTGGTCTGCAAGTGCTGAGGTCAAGCAACTTTCGCAAAGGCCGGTCATTGGATGGGTGACCAAAAATGTATCATCTAGAGCTCCTTCGTGTTTCGGAAGGCACGTAAAGTCGTTGGTCCCGACTGCTTTAGCAGTCGTTGTTAACCACCAATCCGCACTGGGCCCGCGTGGTGGTTTATGGCCCGTTCTTCCTATCCATCCATAGGGAAGGCTCGTGCCCCAGCAGTGGGGACGTAAAATGAGCAGATGATGATGATGATGATGATGATGTAGGCGCGTCTTTGACACACGCGCAACTTGTATAAGCGTTGGCGCGCTTATAAGCTCGTAAAAGCGCGATACTGTTACTGTCTGACCCACCTGTTCGAGCGAACACGCCAGAATAAGCGCGTACTACGTGCGTCCGGTTTTTGAAGCGAAAATTGTAGCGCATATGTAAGCGCTAATGAATATAATATCATTACCTGTGCGTTGTAAATAAGATTTAATTTTTATTTTATTTTAAACATCATCGTCATCATCATTATCTCAGCCAAAAGACGTCCACTGCTGGACAAAGGCCTCCCCCAAGGACCGGTTTTGTGCTGCTCGCATCCTATTTTGATTTTATTTTTATAGTTAATTTACCCTTACATGGTTCTTGTAAGCACTTTATACATTGTAAGACCATTGTTGTATACGCAAGAAATGCAAATAAACGATTTTTTTTTTTTTATATTTACGGGTAAGCACAGTGCCTTGATCTTACCTGATGTTAAGTGATGATAAGGCCACTGATGGAAGCGCACTTCACCCGGGATCCTCAACTAGTGAGGCACTGGCTATCTTATCTCTAGCTGCCGGAACACAACAATGCTACAAACATTGATGTTATGGCGACATATTTAGATAAGATGGTGGTAGCTAGCCAGGCGGACAAACAAGTCCTACCACCAACCAAACCGAGTACACAAACATGTACCCCCCGCTGGGAATCGAACCCGGGACCTCTGGGTCTAAACCGGTGCTCTTAACCACTAGACCACAAAAGCGGTTAAATTTAATTGAATGCAAAAATAAGCTCAAATACACGCGTATGAAAACGCAAGTCTGTAAGCGTCCTTATTTAGGTCGAAAGAACCGAATACTGTCGCTTCGATTTCCTGTCTGAATTGCGGTTTGCGAATGCTGATAAGAAGCGTAATAGAAAGTGCGTTAAAGTACCAGTGGCATGATTCAACTGTAAATTATGTAAAGCGACGCGTCGACAACCCGAATTGTGGTTTCAAGGTTTTGGGTTTATAGGTTTTATTCATAGATAGAAATAAAACCAGGAAATGGAGATGCTCGATGGCACAGTGGTTAACGGGCCTGGTCTGCGATTGCTGAGGTTAAGCAACTTTTGCAAAGGCCGGTCATCGGATGAGTGACCAAAAATTTACGTGTATCAACTAGGGCTCCTTCGGGCTTCCTTATTTGATAAACAATTAACTGATTAAATTCGATTTTTTTTGTTTTGCTTTTTTCGTTTCGTTCGCATGCGATATTCTATGTTGATTATTGTCAATTGTTAAATAAGTCATAAGACTAACTTAAGTTCAAAGTAACTATAACGATAAAATATAAAATGTTCAAATAATTTTTAACGTAAATTTTGTTACGAACAAATTAGAAAAACACAAATGTTGAAAAAATTTCCACGAGCAGGATTTGAACCTGCACCCTTCTGACATTCCGGATCAGGTGCTCTTCCAATTGAGCTATCGTGCTTCTAACCAACCCGCCGAAATTATTCAACACTTTTTACTTTGAAAGCCAAAGGCGCCCATTCAATGTCAACAACTACCGTCATTAACATTTAAAATATATTTTTTCTCTAAGTATACTTACTGGAAAAGAGTTTTTCTAAAATTTTGCCTAGCTGTTTCGCAGTTTGTTGGAGAATAACGCAATCCATTATTTACAAACATGAATATGTTGTAAATACACTTACAGCTTTACTTAGCACATTACGCGCGTCTTCGTCTGCGTGGATTTGAGACTTCAAAACTAAACTATTTTTTTATCAAATTAAAATATAGCCTATGTTATTCGCAAGGTATTCTATCAGTGAAAAATTTTCTGGAGTTGAGCCAGTAGTTCCAGAGATTATCCTCGACATAAAAACAAACAAACAAACACTTAAACGTTACCTCTTTTTTAATAGTATAAATTTGTATTAATTACATTTTTATCCTAGGTATGTAAATTATTTTTTATTTTTTTTTATATTTACGGGTAAGCACAGTGCCCTGATGTTAAGTGATGATAGGGCCATTTGGTGGAAGCGCACTTCACCCGGGATCCTCAACTAGTGAGGCACTGGCTATCTTGTCTCTAGCTGCCGGAACACAACAATGCTACAAAAATTGTTGTTATGGCGACATATTTAGATAAGATGGTGGTAGCTAGCCAAGCGGACAAACAAGTCCTACCACCAACCAAACCGAGTACACAAAGCTGGGAATCGAACCCGGGACCTCTCTGGGTCTAAACCGGTGGTCTTAACCACTAGACCACAGAGGCGGTTAATAAAATATACGTCTCGGTGGCTGAGTGGCAAGGCGATGGCCCCATAACAGAAGGTCCCGGGTTTAATTCCCAGGTCGGGTAAAGTGTGTTTCGGATTTTTTGATGCATAGCCCGGGTTTGTGGTCACCAACCCGCATTTGGCAAGCATAGTGATTAATTAACGTATCAATTGTATTGATGACTTGATTTCAATGATGGGGGCCTTTGCCCAGCAGTGGGATAGTTACAGGCTATTTACTTACATATGTATGTAAATATAAATTTCTTTCAAAAGCTGTCCAAAGAATGTCTACATTAAACGAACGTAACTCAATTGCTTTTTGATTAAGAACTTTCGCAATTGCCTTCCGACTGAAGTACCTATTTAATTTTTTTTTTTCTAACTTATATATTAATTGACTTATTTTTTGGTTCGCGGAATTGACCTTATGTTTTGTGTTTTGTATTGTAGCTTTGAAGGGATTTGATTTTATTTCTTTTTAATGTCTGCTATATTTTTATAAAAAATCTTCATACAAAACGTCAATTTCATAGGTTTCATAGGTACATAATATTTTAACATTTATTGTATGGAGTAGATACTATACTGATACTGGTGTAACGCTTAACGCTTCGTTCTTTCACCATAATATTTATATCTTCTTGGTTCAACATACTTGTTCCGCTACGCTTCTCTAATGGGCTGACTATTGAATCTTACAGATTGCAAAACATGTTATAACGCTATTTAAAAATAAACTCTTTCATGTTTTAGTATAACCCTGCATAGTCTTTCAAATACACTGTTAATAACTATATTTTGTTTTTTGAGCCAACGTGTCTTTTAAGAGTTTTTTATGTTGCTTTTTTAATTTTAATAGTGTGGTAAAGATATTTTGTGGGTAACTAATGAAGTGTTAGCTAAGTCTTGTAAAGAGTTGGCCAGTACATGATATTTATAAAACCTATAGTGTAGCCTTTACACCACCACGAAAAAAATAGAAGGTACCAAGTTCAGATCTTAGTTTGTTCTAAAAATCGCTTATTTGATATAATTGCCTAATTACGTTGCTATCATCGATTGACCCTAAATAATTTTACCTATCGACCATTTTCATCTGATCTATTTTCAGTCGATATACTTACTTACGTTTAGAATTTAATTTAATATTTTTTTAGATAAAGTTTCACGGTTATTGTTTAAACTTTTCGGCAAAATAATTAATAGGTAAAACAGTTTTCTCCAAACTTTTAAAAGTCAATTATAACGCGTAGAACGACTACATGATAACCTTAAATAAAAAAGAAAATGGAAAACAAATGAAAATGCAAAACAGAAGTTGTAACGCATTCCAGATTCAAAACAAATCGCATCTTACCTAACAGCTTCATCACCTCCGCCTTGCTGATCAGCACGTTGAGGTGGCCGGTTGCCAACGGCAACGCCAGCCACACCGCCCAGGCGATAATAAGTCTTTTCGTTGCCATCTCACACCACTATCCAGTCATTTCAACTTCACTTTCGAGTACATTCTCCACATTCAGTTGTTAAACAAAAGAAAAGTTTGCTTAGTCTTCATTTTTATTCACAAATCGAATCCGCGGGAGAATTTAAATTCGCAATCCGCGGGAGAAAGAAAAGTTCGAATTTCGAGCGCGATGCGAGTTCGTTTCGTTTTTGTTTTACGCGGAAGAGGGTTGTGCTCTGGCGAGGACGCGTGGGGCGTCCGCGGAGGCGCGTCGCACTGTCGCTACGAACGTTCGGCGGCCCAACAAGTTAGTTTCTGACATGCGCACCTATGGCCTGCTGGTGCACTAGCGTTTCTAATTATTTTGAAGCACTGTGTATAAATGTTATTAAATATTTGATTAATTATTCTAAAATTAATGCTTTTTATTGTAACCGATTCTTGCAGCTTGCGTGATGTAAAGCCATCGTAGCCCATGGATGCCAAGGGTAGCACGAGAGTGAAGTGCGTTGCCGACCTTCTTACTTAAGTTTTATGTCTTCTGTCTGTGTTCTGTAACTGACGAATAAACAGGTACCTACCTCCAATAAAATAAAATAAAGTGTAGCTAGCAATAAAATAATAAAATTAATAAGTAATAAAAAGTTCTTGCATCTTGACTCTGCTTCTTGGTTCTGCTTAACATCAAGTAGAAACATTTGCTGAATATCTATAAAAAATATTTTTATAGGTACATAAACGGCAAAGATTGACATTAAAAAAATATTACTTTGTAAAAAGTTAATATAAAAGTGTAAAAAAGTATGATTTTGATGTTTTTAATCAGTTACGAAATTCTAAACAAATGATGACGCAAACGACATCGAGAAAAAAGACAAAAGGCTCATGACAGAAAAAATAAAAAAAAGGAATGTCTTAAAATAAAAAGAAACTGCCTAACAGAAAAACTGGCAGCGCATTAACAACTCTACAGCCCTTACAATAAGCACTAGCATTATTCCGAGCACTACAATAAACGGGTTAACATCACGATAGTAACGAAGTTAACAGTATCACAAAGTTCTTGCAGGCGAGGTCAAAATGTGTTTAAAATTTAAAAGGGCGCCATTGAGAGCTCTTGTTTAAAAGGGAATTAATTGAGTTTGTCTCGGGGGTGCGGGGTGCGGGGTGAGGGGTTTCCGTTTTGCATTAGGCCCGTTCGGATACTAATAAAATTACACGCTCTTTCATAGTACGAGTAGGTACCGACTTACTGCGCGTACTGCAATATTTAATAGCTTTAAAACCTTCGCTAGGCATCTAATTAATTTTGTATCTGTGTATACCATCTGATTGATATAAATTGTAAATAATGATAAAATAATGTAAATAAATATCATACATTGCTCTGACTCCAAAGAAAGTAGCTTTAGCATTTGTGTTAGTAAACTCAGCATGGACTCATAATATTAGTCCATACAATCAGGAACAACGACACCACAATCACGTCAATCACCCAGATCCGAGAAAATATAGAAAAAGATAAAATAAAAATAAAAAAATTCAAAATTCAAAATCATTTATTCAGTTTAGGATACAAATAGCTCTTATGAACGTGATTAAGGGGTCGCAAGCTCTGGGCGGGAGACCTTGTACTGAGAAGAACCGGCAAGAAACTCAGCAAGTGTCAAGCTCTTTTCTCCCTTATAGCGTCAAAAATATTGGAAAATGCCCTATCATAAAAGGACAAGAACAAGGATAGTTTGGTTTTTGAAGGACACAAATTGACACACAAATGGGGAATCTAAGATGGCAACACCAGAAACCGGCATGTGAGCCAATCGACTACGGAGGTCGTCAAATTTATTATACAATACTGTATGTTCCAAAAATCTTAAGAGATCAGTTGAGGATGTGTCGTGTATGTAGTATTATAAAGGAACCTAACAAAACATTAAAACATATACGAGTGGAAGTATCGAAACAGGTGATGAACTCTTCAAGACTTAATTTAAAAATTGTTCATTAACCAAAAATGTGTAGAACTCCAAGTCTTGCTTACATTTACTCTACACAAACTTTTGCCTTATGTAAATGTTTTGTTTTTATCAAAATAATAACAATATAATTTTTTTTTAACCATTCCAATAATTATGTACATATTATTTTACGCAAATATTGTTGCGAACAAATTACAATTTGAAAAAAGACAAAGTTTTGAAAAATTTCTCGAGCGGGATTCGAACTCGCACCCCATGACATGCTGGGTCAGCTGCACAACCAACTATGCTATCGTGTCTGAATCCAACTCGCCGAAATTAATCAACACTATCTATTTTTACTTTATAATGATTTATGACCGGCCTTTGCGAAAGTTGCTTAACTTTATCAATCGCAGGCCGCGTTAACCACTATGATAATGGCTATCATTAGAAAATCATCATTCAATATAAACTTTTAGCAAAGTATTATAAAAACGTCAAAAGTACGCTGAGGTTATTTTGGACGTTTCTGCAAAGTTTCACTAGCCTTAGTCACAAGCTGATGTTATCTGCGTTTAACTCCAAGTAAACATTTTATTTAAAATGAATCGTGAATATTTAAAAGCTAATTCCTTAGTTAGGGATGTTACTTCATGTAGAAAAACTTTTTGCGCGGCCGAAAGAAACTATCGTCCAACTTTAATATAAATAACCACTTCCTCATGTAGTTTCCCGATTAATATTATGCCGTATCTCATACATCAAACGAGAAGCACTTTTGTAAGTAACTAGATTAGCAACTAGCGAATGCATAAGTAATCAGCGTGCCCCGGCACTGATGGATGGCGCTACGAAACTCCTCTAAACAGCTGATTCAGTAATTACTTGCCGCGCTAAATATGGATTACTAGAGTGATTTTCACTTGTTTTAATTGTTGGATCATCAACGATAGATGCCATGCAGTTTAGTGTTTTGACAAAGCTACATAAGAATTGTTTTTTACCAGCAAGCGCTTCTCAACTTCTAGCACAATTTTAATGATGGCGCTGCGAAACACGAAGCGTAAACAGCTGATTCAGTAAGTATTACTTGGCGCGCTAAATATGGATTATTAGAGTGATTTTCACTTGTTTTTCATTTTACTGCCAGCAACGATTTTCACTTGTTAATAATTGTACGGTGAGCAAAGACAGTCGCTGCACAGCTTTCAAAGCTTTATCAAAGCAAGCATTGAAACTAGTCCACTATCTTCCAAATTCTAATAGTAGGTTAATAAAATAACATTTAATTTTGTGATTGGTGAATGTTATTTAATGGCTGGGTGGTCCCTCAGGGCATGTTCGCACACCGCAGACTTATTTTCGCGCATGTTTGACGTCGGCCACACGTTTTTTAACCCGGGACTTTGATGTAAGAGTGCCCGTATAAAGTATTTCATTTCATGTATTGTGTTCGCGTAAACTAAAAAAAAAAGATAACAAGTAGTATTTTATAAACAATGTGTTTAATGGGGTTTAATGTAAACTACTTAGAATAGGGTATCGTAAGCATACCGTTTCATTCTTCGTTATTCGACGTTTCGACGAAGTTGCACTGGTCGAATCAACCCGTCACCACGGCAGGTGTAGCTCAGTCGAAAAGTCGAGCATATAAAGGTATCTATGTCTTACTATTCTACGGATGTAAGTCCTTTCGTAAACATATTTCTTAAAATAAAATTAATGTAAAGAAATCATTAGAAGTTTTTTATCTGAATGTACAAAGCAGCTATTTTTATTGGTGCCCGAATCGTCAGTGAAAAAAATAATAAAATTAAAAAGTGTCAATTCGGACACTGTGTCCGAATATAATGTGTCCGAAACGTCACCTAGCCTAATATTCGTGTGGACTCTAATTCTACTTAACATTTCTACTTAACACTAGGTGGGGAGGAGTCATTGGCCGAGTTGGGTATAAAAAAATGGATTCTATATGCGGATGAAAAACAAAACACACGGCAAGAGTAGTTACCCAACAAATAATCATGAAAGTAAAATAGAACTAGTAAGTTAATAGCCTATAACTGTCCCACTGCTGGGCAAAGGCCTCTATTATTGAAATCATAAGTCATCACTACAATTGATGGGTAATGGCTTAATCACCACGCTTGCCAAAATGCGGGTTGGTAATAACAAACCCGGGCTATGCATCGAGTATCGGGCCGAGTGTTTTGCCACTCGGCCACCGAGGCGTTCAAAATAAAAAATAGTCATCATCATCATCATCATCAGCTCATTATATGTCTCCACTGCTGGGGCACGAGCCTTCCCTATGGATGGATAGGAAGTACGGGCCGTAAACCAGCACGCGGACCCAGTGCGGATTGGTGGTTGTTAACGACTGCTAATGAAGCCGGGACCAACGGCTTTACGTGCCTTTCAAAGCACGGAGGAGCTCGGGGTGATACATTTTTGGTCACCCATCCAATGTCTGGCCTTTGCGAAAGTTGCTTAACCTCAGCACTCGCAGACCGGACGCGCATCGAGCTCCTCTGAAAATAATAACATCTAAAAAATTCTGAACAACTCGAGCAGCGTTTTTCCGATCTCCCAAGTCGAGTCGGCTCCGCTACGTCGCATACTGGCGCGCTCTAGCGGAAAATTCTCGAAACTCACGCGGGCGTGAGGTACGCGCCCGACTCCCGACTCCCAAGTCCCGACTACCGAGTTTACGCTTATTTATTTTTTTAACGGCGATTGAATAATGAAGTCGTGACGACTCCGAGTCCTGCCGCTCGGATAGTTGCGGAGTTATTGGACTCAATTTTCTCCGTCGCCTCGTTTCACTCGTTATGAATTTGCCGGGATGTTGTAGGTATATTTGAATTTTCAATTTTAATATTTTTTATTCCGTCTTTAAATGCGATTTAGAAAATCTGATGTTGGTGTTCAATGAGAATATTTGTGAAGATAAATGACAATCAGATATTTTGACGACACTAGGACTCAATAATTTAAAAAAAAACGTTCATCACATGGCAACTATCTCAGGTCTGAGACAACAGAGTTTAGTGTGTATGTATTAGATATCTATATTAATAAAAATCAATTTCCACATGAAGGTCAGACCATCACTTGAGAACGGCTTGACCAATCTGGCCGATTTTTTTGTGTCCATAATTGTCAGGGCAAGATTTGTATAAATAAAAAAAAGGTTTTCGACGGGATTCCAAGCGGAAAAAGTTGCAAGCTGGCCGCTAGTACCTGCTGCTGCTATTGCTGCTCCATCCTATTAGTCATAGCGTGATATAATATTGGCTTCCTCAATAAATGGACATATATAAAACACAAAAATAATTTTTCAATTCGAACCAGTAGTTCCTGAGATTAGCGCGTTCAACCAAACAAACAAGCAAACAAACTCTTCGGCTTTATAATATTAGTATAATAAATAATAAAAAATAAGGTACTACTTTTTTACATGCAATTTGAGATAATAATAAGTTTAACTAAACTCAATCATTATTTTTATTATCAGCCACTACTTTCCCACTGCAGGGCAAAGACCTCCCCTCCCTCCTTCCACCTATCTTTATCCTGAGCTAGTTCATCCCAAACTCAATCATATGAGTTAAAAATATATGAAGTACTTAAACTTAACTTAACTTAACTACCTACGTTACCACCAATGCTAAAATAAAGTGTGTTCCCGTAGTAGAATTCTAAAACAAACAGCTCATTATATTCATGTGCTTTATTTTTAACCGTGAATAGATTAAACTATTTCAAATTTAACTCCAAAATGAAATAAACATAAAAATGAATTTTAACAACTTTATTGCGAACAATAAAAATATCACTGAACAAAATAAATGTGGAACGAATTTGCGTATAGCATTAAGTTAAATCGTAGCGAAGCGACGACGAGCAATTAAAATAATACGTACGTTCATTAAAATTTATCGTTAATCGGGTTTTGCAGAAAAAATATATCCATATTGAACAACGAAGCCGCGAGTCTGAGCAATTTGCACGCAAACGGTTCCCGAACGAATATTGAGAAGTTTTTTTAAAATGTTTTCAGCATTCGCTAGGCGGATCGGAGTAGACGGAAGTTGGATTTCTTTATATGAACGTTTTTTTATGTTTTCTTTGACTATTTATATGGATTTAGTGGACAAGGCTAAATACGCTGGACAATATTGAACATTTGCGTTCAAAACGCTGTTAATTAGTCAAATCTATCTAATCTAACTTCTCTCCATAACATCAATGTTTGTAGCCTTGTTAGGTTCCGGCAGCTAGAAAGAGATAGCCAGTGCCTCAGTAGTTGAAGATCCGGGTAAAATGCGCTTCCACCAATTGGCCTTATCATCACATAACATCTAGGCACTGTGCTTACATGTATGATATTTAAAAATAGTTATTTGTTATACAAGAGTGCAAAGTTGCTTTTTAACCGCGTGCTCAATTTTGATGACCGAGCAAACGAAGGATTCTAAAATTGAATCACGAACGCAGCAAGTGATTCAAAAATTAGAATCCTGAGCGTTAGCGAGGGAATCAAAAGAGAACGAGGTGAAAAATCTTTGCACTCGAGTGCAACACGTAACTTTTCATCCCACCTCAGCGAAGAAATGACTAAATGCAAAAAAAAACATTTACAATCACAAGATACTTTTATTTCAGTTTAGGTATTAACTACTACATTATGATAGGTAGGTAAGTATTACAGAATAATCTTTAAATTATAACAAATAATACTTAGGTATAATTAAGAAAAATTTAAAGTAACGTTGCTACAGTTACTTAAGTTGAGTGTAATATTTTTGTTGTAGGTACTGTAATGTTGGTGTTAGTGACTTGTGTACTGATAAATTCGGCACTATAGAGGTAGAAGTAAATAGGTTTAATGATGTTTTAAATTCACAAACTTAGTGCACACGATGTTCTAAATTCAATTTACTTTATTATCCTCTGGCGGATAAAAACGGCTTTTGCACTCAGATATCGAAGAGCAAAAATACTCTTTCCGAGATGGGGGGATGAAAAAACTATTAACCATTTAGGTTTTACCTAATTTTCAAACATGTTTTTTTGTATAAGCAAAATTTAAAATGTTTATACAGTTAAGGCTTTAACAATTGACCGTTCATAACCTGCTAGTACTGAAAAGAAATTCAAAAAAGGCTTCTCTTCTCTATTTCTTGTACAACGCCAAATTGAAAAGTAAGTTTACTGTTGCATACGCCACCCATAAAACATGGTAATAACCCCGTCAATAAGTGCCTACTGTAATGTAAATGGACATGATTATTTTAATAGTTTGTGATCCCTAGTAGATATCCATTTACATTCACGATAATAAAGAGTGAAGTAATTTTTTTATTATGATCCGAACCGGATCAACCACACTAATATTATAAATGCGTAAGTTTGTGTGTATGTGTGTATATTCGTTGCTTCTTTACGCTGCAATGGATACGGATGGATGGATTTGGATGAAATTTGACATACAGATAGTTTATAACCTGAATTAACACATAGGATACTTTTTATCCCGATATTGCCACGGGACCGGGAACCACGCGGGTGAAACTGCGGGCGGCCGCTAGTATTTATATAAAATGTAGTTACTACGAGTATTTACTCGACTGAGGTCGGCTTGACACGAGAAACATCATAATGCTGGAACCTTATGCATGATTCAAGTTTCACGCTTGACCTCTTTCGGTTGAAGGGACGCATCGTTGGAAATTGTATCTATGTTAATGTAGGCAACAATTTTGAATATTCAACTTGAACTTCGCTAGTTTTGCTTTATTTTCGCTTTTTAAACAAAACTTGTGTCCACACTTAATGGTTTTGGAAACTAGACTGCTATAAATTGCATTTTGTAGCACTATTTTTTGACGACCTCCGTAGCCGAGTGGCATGCACGCTGGACTTTGGGCGGCGCCAACTTTAAGGTCGAAACCCGGCTCCGAGTTCGATTCCCAGTCGGGTCAATATTAAAAACGAACTGTGAGTCTGGGTTGTTATAGTACCGTCGTTGTTTCTGATTTCCATAAAACGAGTGGACCAGTATAGGCTGATGATGATGATGAAGATGATGAGTGCTTTAGCTGCTTACCTTGGGATCAGAACAATGTATGTTATGTTGTCTAATATTTATCGTATTTATTTGTTTACTATTAGTTGTAGTAACAGAGAATATGAATAAAAATATGAGACCACAATATGAAGTTTGTGACATCATGTTTATTTCACAACCACGAGCGCCCAATTAACATTTCAAAGCTTTGAAAGACGTGCGCAATTTTGGATATAGATACATGTACATGATAAAGATTTTATGTACTACAAAGTACACATACAATAATTGTAAATGAAATATGTTTTATAGCGGAAGTTTTATTTCTTTATGAGGGAAAGGAGCTTAAGGCGACACCTCGTTTCGTGAACATTAAAAACGGCTAATACTTACAGGCGCTGTCATAAGGTCGTAAATACGTAGCATTTGTGACGATCGAGACCGCTTAGAACATTTATGTTATCAATATACATATTTGAGTGATTCCCAAGCATATAGTACTAGTTAAAGAGATGTCGTTGTAATATCAACAATAGTGATTTTTGGAGGTTTTAAAAATGTGATGATGATTTCCAGATTTAATTAGCAATGAAATGTAAATATATACTACAGTATATGAAACTATGTGACTCGGTGCTGTTTAGAGCAAGTTTGCTTTGCTCACAAGCGAAAGGAAAAGGGTATATTTGTTCCGACTACACAAACATTCAGTAGCGATCCCGCACAATATCGAGGGGCTGTTTGCCAACACGTTTTATGATAATCTGGAAATAGAAATGATCTATCGCAAGGTGGCACAGTCATAACGCTAATATAAAATCGTCTAATATAATAAAAAAACTCCTATTAAAAAAAGTAACCATCAACTTTTTAAAAACCGATTCTGAGCTATTGTACTACTCGTACTTTACTTTTAAGGGAATCATAGTTGAGTCTCATGATGACATTTAAGTATCAAGTGTGGAATGTGACAATAGACCAGCAATAGTAATTAAAAGCCATTCTTATACTTTTCTACTGTGTGGCAAGGGCCTCTATAATTGCAATTAAGATGTCGCTACAAATGATGTACATATATATTGACTCAATCAACCGAATGCGGATTGACGATCCCAAACCCGGGCTATGCCTTGAAAAATCCAAAACACACTTTGTCAGACCTCGGAACCATACCCAGGACCGGAGCATTTTTTTTTCGAGAGAGTTTGCTGATTGCTTCAAACGACATTTTAAGCTTCACCGGACTTTTAGGATCGAAGCGAGCGCAATCATGGTTTTAAAAACTAGTAAAGCAGTACCACCTTATTAAAGACAATCATCTCAAATGTTTATAGATGTCGACATAGATCTGTTGCGGTTTAATCAAATCTGATAGAATCATTTTATTTGGTGCGTTGGCATGTAAAGGAAATCATATTTTAGTAATTTTCGGTACACATTATGTAAAAGGAACAAATCAAGGTATTGGCTAAGAGTCTTGAGCGCAAGTTTTTAAGTTAAATAATGCAACTTATTAGGAATTTGGTTTTGTGTAGGTACATGACCGTCGCTAGTTTTGTTTTGATCCTATACAAATCAATAGTTACGCTTTTACTAGTTAAAATTATATAAATCAGTACAAATAGGTATCAAATGTTGTTGATTTTAAGCAAGTGCTCAATATCCTCGGATATTTGTAACGATACAGGAGAACACACAAACATATAGCCAGTGCAAAACTGAAAAATGTCCTAGCTCATTTTCCAAAATGGCGGCGGACGCCAACGTAAATAATATTATCCGGGGAATTGTATGAAATTGCAATCCAAACACATTATCTCATATTTCGCAGGAAGCCGATGTAAATATTGGACCGTTGAAACCTTAAATCTCCCCGATCCGGATATCTTACACGGTAGTATCCGGGTCAGAGTAAACAGTTCGTGAGATGAATCTGTGGAAGGAAATAATAATAGTTGGCGAAATTTGAATTAATTTAACGGTCCCGTGGCTGAGTGATGATCCCGCATGGTGGCACAATGAATTCATTGATGTCTTGGAAAATATGTATTTAGCCTATCTAATTAATTGTTATATATAACACGTGTGTAATGGAATAGGAAAGGCTAAAATAGTACCGGGAACGTCAGGCTAAAATAATGTGTAAAAATCTATGACAATGATGTCTTGGAAAATATTATGTAGTAATTTACCTAGCTTATCTAATTAATTGTTATGTATAGTACGTGACTAATGTTACAGGGAAGGCTAGGATAGCATTAATAATGCTTTAATAATGTGTAATAATCGTAAAATATTTCATTAACATGAAGACGTTAAGTTTAAAAAACGGTAAACTTTTCAATTATTTTTTAAATAATTTATTCGATTTCAAGATTTAAAGGATTTTTCATCAAAGTCAATGGTGAATGGTCAATCAATTAATTTTCATCAAACAACAAACAAATAAATATTTTATCATTCTACCAGACAAAAGTTAATAATAAGTGTAACATTTATTGTAATGTTATTATTATACTCTTTATTTATTTTTAATCTTAGATCTAGGTTTTATAAAAATTATATAAAAAGTAAAATATAAAAAAATAGCATACAAAAATACAACTTTTATAAAAACATAAACCTAGAACGCCGCCAGCAGCGGAGCAGGACTCAAGCTACCGGCGATTAAGACTGCAGAGAAAGAAACCTCCTGACAATGCGTGCCGTGTCCAGGAGTGTTGCCTTCTGTATCTGACCCTTGATCCAGCCATCCAGCGAAAGCCTCTTGAGATGTTGGTCAAGACTCTTCGTTATACTCGTAAGGCCGTTTGCAGATACATTATTATATTATATAATTCTTATTATTGTTAATAAAGAATATTATTCCTTTCATACTAAAATAAGCAATATTATCAAAATCTCTGAATCAACCATTATGTTTACGAACACATACCTCCATTTTACATACAAGCCTTTCTTCGCAATTACCATTACTATTACGTACCATTACAGGAGCGGATTCATTTGCTTGCTAAATCAAAAACTAATTACATTTTAAATTAGAGATATTATTAAGTTCTCAGCATCTACCATATGTATGCATACACATTTCCATTTTACACACGAGCCTTAAACACTACTTCCCTCGCAATTACTCGTATTATTACAGGAGCGGATTCTTTTACTCGCTGGATAAAAAACTAATTAAATATTTAATTAGCAATATTATCAAAATCTCTGCATCAACCATATGTATGCGAACACACCTCCATTTTTATACAAGCCTTAAACATGAATTCCTTAGCAATCCTTCGCACCGTTACAGAAGCGGATTAGCTTGCTTGCTGAATCAAAAACTAATTACATATTAAATTAGCAATATTATCAAAATCTCAGCATCTACCATGTGTATGCAAACACGTACTTCCATTTTACATACAAGCTTTAAACACTAATTCCTTCGCAATTACTCGTACCATTACAGGAGCGGTCGGCGCCCCGTCAGTAGCAGGCCGCAGTTTCCTAATTCTGATTGCATTTTGCGGCCGCTCTACAGCTAAACGGAATGTTCAATGAGTTTTAAATTCGGCAATGAGAAATTGTTAAACATATAACATATTAATTACTCAGTAAAGGTTCACTGAAACGTGAACAATCTGAGCTTACTTTCTCATATCCGAGAACATCGTTGAGGCCTACGCTTCATTAGTAATCATGCTCTTGGTGTAGATACTACGAGTAGTACTTCATTGACTGAGTATTAAAGTCTCACTCAAATATGTGTACCCACGTCATCCCCAGCTTATAGCAAAAAGTGTTCATAAAGTTTCGCTGTTAATGTACATAACAATCCTATTGAAAATACTATCATGAGCTAGCTAGCAGGGCTAGGCTTTAAAACGCAACTAAAAGTTAGTGCTTACTTTGGTCGTCACAACATTAAACATTTACCCCCTTATTCATAAAAACTATTTAAGCATTATTAAGTTAAATATTGTTTTGTCAATGTCACACAAACGTTATTTTGAATTTGAGAAAAAGAGACAAAACAATGATTAACTAAATTATGCTTAAATAGTTTTTATGAATAAGGGGGTTAGTGCCTTACAAATAAACAATGAATAAGGTCCGAATAGTTATCCGTGTTTTGTCTCTTTTACTCTTATTTGAAATGACGTTTACATGACAGAAACAAAACACGGAATAATTATTCGGACCTTATTCATTGTTTATTTGTAAGGGGCAAAGAATGTAGGAGAATGTACCTGACCTATGAGGCACATGGCACCTGGCAAATACTAAACCGAGCGATGTTGCCACTCAAATTTTAATAGATACCCTGTGACTTAGCTATAGCAAGTAAGTTTACGACACAAGTCTCAACAATCGTGGTTCAAGCCAGTCTAGATTAAGCGAAGTTAGGTAAACTACCTTGCCGCTACCTAAACTTCGCCACCGACCTTTAGAGGCAAAACAATGCACGCCTTGCATACAATATCGTGTTTGAGAAGGTAGCCCAATCATAGTTTTAATTAAAGAAAACAGGATTATAAAGAGTCTTGTCTCGGAGATAAATGTTATATCGTTGTTAAAGAATAGTAACATAAGTTAAGCAAATTATGCAACCAATCTATACTAATATTATAAAGCTGAAGAGTTTGTTTGTTTGTTTGTTTGTTTGTTTGAACGCGCTAATCTCAGGAACTACTGGTTCGAATTGAAAAATTCTTTTTGTGTTGAATAGTACATTTATTGAGGAAGGCTATAGGCTATATTACATCACGCTATGACTAATAGGAGTGGAACAGTCGCTAATTAACGCGGGTGAAACCGCAGGGCACAGCTAGTCCAAAATATTATGTCGATCCTCAAATCATCATTCTGAACTCAGCTTACAAGTTTATGCACTAGTCTACGTTAACGAATATAAATAACTAGCGACCCGTCCCTGCTTCGCACGGGTGGACATTTTTTTTAAATATAGCCTATATTACTCAGCGCTAAGGTAGCATTTTAATGGTGAAAGAATTTTTTTAATTGGTCCAGTAGTTTTTGAGTTTATTCGTTGCAAACATACATACATACAAAAATACAAAGGTTTCCTCTTTATAATATTAGTATAGACTACACGAGTGTATAAATAATAAACGCTAATACTTTTCACTTATAGCATTTTATTTTTTATTTTATAGATATTATTTTGTTTCTTAGGTTAGGAATCGCAAATGATCGTTTAGATTATGTTTTTAAAATGATAATAAACATTATTTTAATTATTAATGAAGTGTTTATAAACTGACTTTGTTAAGCTTCACAACGGATTCGCCACTCGTGACTTCCACATATTAAATTAAATCATGAACTCTACGCTTATTCAGTCAACACGCACCCGCCCACATTAAACTAGATTACTATGTAAACGTCCCGCTAACGTGGTTGAACGACGATTACTCACGTAAGAACTGCCAGACTTCCAGCTGTTTGACGCTCCGTCACAAACTCGTAAACTGTGAATGTGAAATTTCCTTCGAGGTTTAGTAGTAAAGCCGACATTACTATTGTACTGCTGTATGTATTTTGATCTGAACGATAACTAGTAATTGTATTCTATATTCTAAATAATCACTTACTCGTCTGAGAAATATCAAACTCCAGCAGTTTGACGCTCCGTCACAAACTGGTAAACTGTGAATGTGAAATATTCTTCGCAGTTTAGCAGTAAAGCTGACTTTACTATTGTACTTTATGTCTTTTAATCTGAACGATAACTCGTAATTGAATTTTATATTCTAAATAATTACCTACTCGCCTAAGGACTGTCAGGCTCCAGCTGTTTAATGCTCCGTCACAAACTCGTAAATTATGAATGTGAATGTCCCTCGAGGTTTAGTAGTAACGCCGCTTTACTATTCTGCTGGGTGTGTTTAATACGAATGATATCTCGTAACTGTACTTTATTTTCAAAATAATTGATTACGTTAGAACAGCTAGGTTCCAAGCTGTTTGACGCTCCGTCACAAGCTCGTGAACTGTGAATGTGAAATGTCCTTCGAGGTTTAGTAGTAACGCTGACTGTACTATTATAAATATAAAAACAATAAAAATAAAAGTTTTATTTTCTAATCCAACTTCTATTGAACAACCACACAACATGGGGAGATCGAGACATAACTATCACGCTGAGTATAAACAACTGATAGAGAAAGAACTGGTACTAACCGCTTAATGTACTTTCAGATGCCTGTCAAATAGTTCGACCCATCCAACGAGCCGGCGGCATTACGAAAGTTTTTGCAAGATTGCAACCCAAACGCGTCAGCTACTGCGATTTTTATTTATCTACTTGCTTTTGTTTAACGTTATAGTTTGGCAACCGCATCAGTCTCACACTGTACCGACCGACGTATCATTCAAGAAAACGGATGGTATAAAATCCATTCAGCTTTTTTTAAATAAACTAATGGTTGGAAGTCTGTATTAATGCTGTAATGTGGTAACGCCATTACTCACGTAGGGCTGCCACATGTTCCGCTGTTTAGCGCGTCGTTATAAAGTCGTAAACCTAGAAAGCCACGTCCTTCGAGATTTACGTGGTTTCAGTAATAGGAAATTTAATGGTGCAAGTTAAGAGCGGTAACAGAGTTATAAAAAAAATGGGTTAATAACATTCAATACATTTACAACAACCTTACAACCATTCTACTACACATATAACACAAGGATACAGTATTTTTTGATTATTTTCAATTATTTAATGGATAAGTTGGTTGATATGAACAAGTGTGAATTACATGAAGGCAACACATTTTGCGGTAGGTATATACGATAATAAATATTATGGTTATACCTACCATTGAACATTCGTCAATAATAGTCGAGAGCACTCTGTCTTGATTTATATTGTCTTATTTAAATGGCAAATATTATTTGAATGGCACTGACCCCTGACACTGACAGTCTGTTTTGGAAATGTAGAAGTCTCCGAAACATGATACGATACGATAAACACAACAGTCGCTGCCCATTAAACAGGCTTTAATTTCATTCCAGCTTTACTTACAGCATAAATTATTTCAGCAAAAATGTTAACGTTTATTGAACTTAAAACTTTTGAACATATTTTATGTCTCTATGTTCCACAAATAAATGTTGTATCTGAACTTGTCATTATAGTAACTCATTCTGGCATATAACAATCCGCTCCGCTTATGACTTTAACCGCTTTGAGCTCTGCATCAAACGGCTGACGGTCATGCGAGCGGCCTGTAGCATGTTGTCCCAACATAAGCCTTTGGGTTCACAGGTCAGCGCCATTGTAACAATAACAATTGTTATTTTTTTTATTTGCCTCGTTGTAATATTAGCAGTGCGATGATAAAAAGTAATTGACTTGGTGCAACGCTAAACGTGATTAGTTTGAATAAAAAATATTTTTTTTTGCATTTCATGAACGGGACTTTTAATAAGTTTGTAATGTATGAGATTTTATTAAGAATTATAACAATTCGCTAATCATGAGTACCTGACACAATTTATATGAAATTCAATCCTGGCATCTCTGAGCTTGAGACCTAAAAACGGGATTGAAAGCGGTAGCAATCAAACATTTTGTTTCGCCTTATTTTAATTATTAAACCTTTTATCGCACTTGATAAACACATAAATGAAACAAAATACAGAAAAAAGACGTATAAAAGTAGTCTTATCTCTTTACGAGATCTCTTTATTTTGTGATTTTGGCTCAGTCACGGCAAGTCACCATGTACAAAAGCAATGAAGTCGTAAATTTCCAAGTCCTCGCCTTAATTAAGCTAACACAACAATATAACCTTATCAACGCAACATGAAAACTGTCGAACACTTAAACTAACTAATATTGAACTCTGAACACGAACGAATCCTTACGGCAACTAAGTTCCACGTGTTGGTTAGTTAATCGTGCGAAGTTCTAAAATTGACATAGGTACGACTTGCTCCTTCACCCTACATAGTTGAGACACAAAATAAGGTGACCCACAGAAGGTAATTTTCATTCAAACGCGCTCGAGCAACGTACACATATACAACCTCACACGGACACGGAATCTCGCAACAGCTGCGTTCGGACTACGAGTATTCTGAAGTCGAAAGTCGAAAGTCGAAAATCGAAAGTCGAACGTTATATAGTTTATCAAAAAATATCAGAGACGCCCTTGCTGAATATCTTCTGGGTTATTCTCAGTTCGTGATCGTCGACTAAAAAAGCATGATTTCTAAGTCCTTGACGAGCGACCTTCGCCAATTTAATACCGAAAGTATTAAGGCGGCGACTAAACGCAATAAAGGCTCCAAAGTGTTCGCAAGAGATCTGTCTATTGGGCAATGTCAAATGACGAGGCTGAAAACTGAGGAAGGTAACATCATTTCATCAACACCTGAAATCCTGAGAGAGATCGAGAGTTTTTATGACTTGACAGCTTTACTCCACAAAAACACTTGTTGAAAGCAAGGCCCCAAAGCCAAGATGACCCAACACTATACCGAAGATATCCCGGACGTCAGCCTGTATGAGATTAGAATGGATCTCAAGCAGCTTAAGCACAACAAGGTGGTGGGTGATAACGGAATCACAACAGAGCTTCTGAGAGCGGGCGATAAACCGATACTTAAGGTCCTCCAGAAGCTATTCAATTCTGTTATCCTCAAGGGCAGAACGCCAAAGGCATGGGGCAGAGGCGATGTGATGTTGTTCTTCAAGAAGGGTGATAAGACTCTCCTGAAGAACCACAGACCCATCTCGCTTCTGAGCCATATCTACAAGCTGTTTTCGAGAGTCATTACGAATCGTCTCGCGCACAGGTTCGACGACTTCCAACCTCCCGAACAAGCCGGGTTTCGAAAAACATCTAAGGATGTTGCTGCGGCAAATTATACAGAAGATTGAAGAGTATAACTTGCCACTTTGCTTGGCATTCGTGGACTATGAGAAAATCTTCGATTCGATCGAGACCTGGGTAGTGCTGCAGTCTTTCTAGAGGTGCCAGGTACATTGAGGTGCTGAGGTGCTTATACCAAAATGCACCTATGTCGGTCCGATTACAGAACCAAAGCTCTAATCCTATCCAACTACAGCGAGGTGTGAGACAGGGAGACGTTATTTCTCCGAAACTGTTCACAGCTGCGTTGGAGGATATTTTCAAGCTTCTAGACTGGAAAGGATACGGCATCAACATTAATGGCGAGTATCTTACAAACCTTCGGTTTGCCGATGATGTAGTTCTCATGGTTGAGACCTTGGAAGAATTGAACACAATGCTCGAAGATCTCAGTAATGCTTCTCAAAGAGTGGCTCTTAAGATGAACATGGACAAGACCAAAATTATGTCCAATGCCCATGTTGCACCCGCTCTCGATGTTGTTGACCATTACGTTTACCTGGGACAGACGGTCCAGTTCGTCAAGTTCAACTTCGAGAAAGAGATCTCTCGACGAATCTAGCTCGAATGGGCTGCATTCGGGAAGCTACGTGATGTATTCCCAGCGCGATAGAATCAGAAATGATGAAATCGGCAAGAGAACTAAACTGACATCGGTCGTGGCAGTGGGCGGGACACATAGCGCGGAGAACCGATGGCCGTTGGGGCGGAAAGGTTCTCGATATACGACCACGCACCGGATGACGTCCCGTAGGCAGGCTCCCTACAAGGTGGACCGACGATCCACATTGACCATATGGTCAAGGTCGCGGGAAGCCGCTGGATGCGGGCAGCGCAGGACCTATCATTGTGGCGATCCTTGGGGGAGGCCTATGTTCAGCAGTGGGCAACATATGACTGACGATGATTCAATGCCAACCTGTAATGTTCGCATAAAATTTATAAAAACCTTTGCAACATAAACCGGACGGTGAGTCAGATCCATAAAAACCTTTAAATCATAACTCAACTCGACAATAAGCTAAACAATGTCAAACGAAGCGAAAGGTGCTTCAACTTTGAACGACAAGTTTATTCTAAAAGCCATTTCGTGCAATCTCACCTTCAATATGAGACGTACTCGACAAACTTCCAGAGAGAATCCGAAAAGTTTTCCACTTGGTCGAGTCAAACTAAAATAATTGCTGGAGTCGCAACGCATCGGTGCACTTTCATTGGCTCTGGTGGATTGTGTTACACCGTACACTTATTTTATCAATTCACCAACAATTTTACATTAAAACAAGGTAAATATACGTATAATATCATCAACAGCTCATTTTATGTCCCCGCTGCTGGAGCACGAGTCTTCCCTATGGATGGATAGGGAGAACAGGGCATTAACCACCACGCGGTCCCAGACTCCCAGTGCGGATTGGTGGTTGTTAACGAATGCAGCCGGGACCAACGGCTTTACGTGCCTTCCGAAACACGGAGGAGCTCGAGGTGATACATTTTTGGTCACCCATTCGATGCGAAAGTAACTTAAGGGCGCGTTAACCACTGGTGCCATCGAGCTCCTCATTTAACTAAATATATATCTAAATTAACTCATTAAAGTTTAATAACTAATCATTTTTTTTAATTCTTGTCATAAAAAGCTCAACATCACCATAGACGTAGGCTATAATATCTGGTAAGTTAAGATGCCGAAGAAGATAGTTTCCTCATACATAATCTTAAATTAAGGATGAACACAAGAATACTGTTCTTATAGCAGCATTTAATGATATTATGGTGGTAGCTAGTTAAACCTCAATAAAATAAATACTTTAAAAAACTACAATTCACCCCTGCTGACCTATAAATCTCAAATCAGTCACCTTACAACTACAGATTCGGTAAAAGTAAGTAAGTAGGTAATTAATTTTTTTTTTCACAATCTGAACTTACACTATAAAACATATTTTTTTTAAACCATTTTTGTTGAGTTTAAGATTGTGAGAGACTGTGGTGCATGAGCTAAGCGTCAGCCTGTCTCACATGCACCAGCGTATAATATAATTATATTACTAGTGGCCGCCCGCAGTTTCACCCGCGTGGTTTCCGTTCCCGTGGAAATATCGGGATAAAAAGTATCCTATTTGTTAATCCAGATTATAAACTATCTGTATGCCGAATTTCATCCAAATTTATCCATCCGTTGCAGCGTGAAAAAGCAACAAATATACGCACATACACACAAACTTTCGCATTTATCATATAAACTAGCTGACCCGGCGGACTATGTACCACTTTGACAGTTTCCATCATTGAGTTAAATATATATCAATGGTTTCCATGACAACAAAACAAACAAATCATTTTATCTCGTACGCTATTATCTATTATATGTATATCTATTAAAAAAAATTGACAGTTTGTGGTAGTCTGATATGCAGAATGTTACGCTGCGGTGTGATTGAGGAAAACCAGTTAGAATTTTAAAAAGCGCTCAAAGAGAAAGGGGACTAAGTGGCAGGAATGGAGAACTACCCTTTTGTTATGTGCAAAACGGCAATGGCCCCTTTGTCCCCTAATTGGAAAGCGAGAATTGGCCCGTAAGGAAAGATACTGTCCGGCAACGGCACCTTTGAAGCTGAATGTATTACATTTTTGTTGACATTCATGCTTGGGTAAGTCGAAAACGTATTTACAGTCGGTGTAACGGATGAATCTGAAATCGTTGTATTGGAAATTGTACTCGTACACCGTAACAATATTTTCGTAGAATTTATTTTAATATTTATTAATACAAAATTTATATATACAAATTATTTCTTGCAATAGGAGTTGGTGGGTTTTAATGATTGAAATCTTACGACATCAACCGGTGCAATGGCTGTATGGCAGTCGTTAATACCCATGAACTCACATTAAGCGAGCGTGGTTGGTTGTAATAGCCTTATCTCCCCATATGTGGGGAAGTCTTGGTGGGAAGTCTGGGCTGATGATGATGATGACGATGAGTTTATTTTTTCAGTTCTAAGGGTATCGTCTACTATTATGGAGAAGAATAAAGCTTACAATTTAAAAAGTACTACAGAAGGTAACCAACCTAACCATAACTGTCACATGTCTACCATATGTTCAACCATATGACGAAGTTATAAAGTTCAAAATCTATTGAGGTAATTTGACAGTTTGTGGTAGTCTGTGTCCAGGCGTGTGTACTATTCAAACAACACACCAGTCTTAACGCTAGTCGTAGCGTTGAAAGGCCATTTATGCCATTCAGCTTCAGTACCCGCCTTAGTCCGTAAACAAAAGTAACATGACCTTCAAACATAATTACATTCTGACTCTTTGAAAGAGGAAAAGAGTCTTCGAATTAAACATAATTGTTTTGAAAAAGACAGTGTTAAAAAAAATATCCACGAGCGGGATTATTTTCAACTTTGTCTTTTTTCAAATTGTAATTTGTTCGCAACAATATTTGCGGAAAATTATATGTAAATAATCATATTCTTTTTGTAGCTTTATAGTGTATAAAAACTTTTGATATATTTGAACGTTGAGCATTTTGCCATATCAATCATAAATTCATAGATGACTTTTTACATCTACTCCTCTAAAGTATTCTACTATTATTATTGAAAAAGATTATATCATTTCCAGTTGAGTATATATTATCGAACTCGTAGGCTCCAATGCACTTCGCAAAACTGTGCGGCGTTAAAAGTTAACTTGCAAAGTTCTGTACCATCGCCAACTTGCCGTTCCTTGAAATTAGACGAGACAAAATTTAAAAAATTCAAAGTGTCGTCTAGCGAAACGATTTTTAAGTTTCCCCGTATATATTCATGGCGTTCAGTCCACTGGCGCGGAAAAGTGAGACTATTCTGCCACCATTCTCGTTCCAAGGCGATGTGGAAGTGACAACTTATAGACAGAAGCGAGAACGTACATTTCACTTGATTAAACTGAAGTGGTTGCTCTGTTTGTTCGCTTTATGTACTAAGTTTGATATTTTTGTTGTTTCTACAATAGGGAAGCGATTTGCTAACATTAGGTAGGTACTCCAACGATGTAACTATAAAGAAAGTTATAGAAAGCGCACTTGAACCAGAATCCTTACACAGTGAGAAAGTAGTTATCCTACCTTTTCATGTCGAAAAACTACAAAGTTGTCAAAGTCAAATAATTTATTGAATATAAGCTTTCACAGGCACTTATATGAAGTCTAGAATGAGGTCAAACTAAGTATAAAAAATAAAAATAAACTTAATTTTGTTTAACTAAGTTATGAATCTACCACCAGTTCGAATTTTGGGAAAGCCTTCGACCGAGAAGAGATAGCAAGATTATTGTTATGTCAACAGATCACATACTAAACTGTGTATAAAAATGAGTTATTTGCTTCATCATCACCACCATGGTGGTCAAATGTCTTGACCACGAAAGAGAAACAAGACTAAAATGTTTTATTGTTTAAAAAATTATGCTCAGGAAAAATGCGATTCATAATAACGCTTTACAGACAAGAGCCTGGGCATTTCTCTCTTTCTAAGTTTATCTAAGACTAAAGTTATAGGTGCAGATAACTTCCAGATATGGTCTCATAAAATTGAATGTAAAATTTTATAAGAAATTAAGTTTTTCTAAATCTCATGTTTCTTCAGTATAGATTCTACAAAATGTCGGATTGGATAAGGATATAATGATTAAAGTATTGTTAACCCAAGATATATAATTATGAGTCGCAACTTCTCCCATATTAAGTGTAAATACGTTAAGAACGCTCGTGGCGTGTACCAAAGCAATATCCACACGAATGTCTAAGGTTCGAGCAAATATTCCATCGGATATGTTGTTTGATCGGCGGGACATGTTTGCCGACATGGGCCGGGTAAGCTTTTTCTACAGACCTCTCACTTATAATGTTCCGGCGCCTTTGTGACATATAATATTGCTGACTTTTGATTTATATAGTATATTTTTTTATATATTTTGATAGTAGTTCCTGAACAAATGGAAATCGAAAATGCTTACCTATAATTATTTACCAAAACATCAGGTGAGCTTATAAGTATAAATGGAGATTTTTCTGGTTACACAGCTGATGGTGCTTTTGTTGTTTTCTTAAAATTACCTACAGAGCGACATTCGCGAAGAGATATTGGTAATGTAAATATTAAGAATACTCTAAAATAATTGCTATAAAATGTAGAAGTAGAGGAGAAAAGAGGAAATCTACATGCTATCAACCATAAGGAAATGGTAAAACTCTTTTGTTCGATTGAAACAAGAATTAAAAAGAACAAAATATTTTCGAATTTGGAGCAACTGCTACTTATAGTGATGTCAAGAGCAATAACGGTTAATTTCAAAATGCACAAAATGACATCACGTAACAGTTCTTCGCGAACATAAAACATTACTTCATCTCAACCCATTTTATGTCCCCACTGCTGGGGCACGACCCTTCCCTGTGGATGGATAGGAGAAGTTAAACATTGCAATACAATAATGCAAATTGATGTAAGTTCAATTATGGAATATAATAGTGACTAGACGTCACTCTTATATTTATAATGTAATATATGTTCGCTATTCTTATACTATTTCTGTAATAGGATACTATGGTTTACATAGGTGCTTAAAGTGTCTCTATTTTCTAACCAGTCTATTGGCCTTTTATAACGACTGACTTTTGTTTTGAAATTAAAGTTAAAATTGTCCCAATATTTCTCAGGCCTTCCATTTTAAGCTAATATAGGGCATATGTCACACTCGTGTAGTGGCATGCGCTAACAAAACAAACTGGGAACAAAGTCATGCCAGCAAAAGGTGGGACAAGCACAGCCGCAGCCTCTTGGCCCATATACGGCTGTGATTGCGGCGGTTGGCAAAGTGCCAGAAGTAAAAAGTTCGAAACCGAAATTTTACAAATCTACTTACCGAGCCCAAGCCGATGCCGGTTGTCTCCAAATTTTGTTTTGAACCAGATTTAACAAGCTTTAACTAGTTATTTTTTTATTTTTTCATTTTTAAGTGCTAATTGCTGCACTTAAGCTGAATTAAGTATTTCTAAAATATAATGAAAAAATTAAACGTCTACCCGACCCACTACTGCCGCTAAAAAGCAGTCAAAATTAAAGCAGTGAAAAAATTCAGTGCTTACGTCAGCCTTCCCGGTTGCATATAATGGTCAGCCGGTGCAGCCGCCCGGATTGCGGAAGACCCAGGTTCCTGGGTTCCTGGCTGGGTCGGGTAGGCATTTAATTTTTCACTTTATTTTAGAAATATTTAACTAGTTATAGTTCTATTTTTAGTACTGAGCAGAATAAGTGATATGAGTTATTTTATTTCTTTATTTATTTATTTTTTATCACCTTTAGAAAAATACACAAAATTACGACTAATATAAATATCTCGTTTATTTAGACTAGTAATCAGTGTAGCTACAATTGCTAAGGTAGATTTCCTTCGTAGGTAATCTGTAAATTCAGCATTAATGCATTTATTATACGATAAAATATGACGTTCAAATAATATTTCTGAGGAGCTCGTATAAATTATTGTCACCCCTCCAGCGACAAGGCATTGCTTTCTCGAACAATTTGTATGTCCATCTTTAAAAATGCTCTTGCTGGTAACAAACGAAGTGAGTTGCAATATAGCCATATAAATTCTCGTTATCACCTGATACCTACCTAGGAACCTACCTAGTGCGAGTTATATTTGCAATTTGATCATGTTAACAAAAAAAAAGGTTAATCTTGAAGCAGCGCTTTCTAGTGACTAAACTAGTGAGGTGCAATTTATGCTAGTTATTCACATGGCAAATTCTCGTTTTTTCATAAAACCCGAACTCCACGCTCTGTTGGCTACGTTGGCAGGTATATACCATCACTTTGCGGGCTCCATCGAAAAAAACAAACCTTAGGGTTTAACTTCCCGTTCCGTATACTTTCTTATACATTTCAGAGAGAGAGAGAGAAAAGTTCTCAACAAAGTCAATTTTGGGACAATGCCGGAGCTTCGAACTTAATATTCGACCAGTGTTGGGAAGATCGCGTTGTACTTAGCCCGTTCCACAAGTTTTGACCTCAACAATATAGGGCTGTGATATATAAAAGCGTTTTTGCATTTTTTTTGCTTTTTTTACTCGATAAATTGTTTCATTCGTCATTTTGAAAATTATTCCCTGTGGTTTTAAAACATGGACAATTAGACATTAAAACACACTTTGTCCACAAGGCGTGTTATGGACAAAATGCAAGTTTTATTTCACTATTTGATCAAGTTAGGGTTAACGTTGTAAATAATAGAATTTAAGTATCTCTATCCAGTAATAAGTTGGTTCCACAAGTATGTCAATGGGTAGCGCTTCTTTTATCCAATTAAATTGAAGTTAACACTTTCGAATAGTGAAGAAACCTCGCTTCCAGGCCAGCATCCCGGTAATTGAAGGTGTCCTGTGGCAATATACACAAAAAAGTTTATTTATTAATGGTTATAAGTTTTTTTTTTCCAATTTGACGGCTTTGACTCATAGACATAAATATTTATTGCAAGCTGACTAAGCATTTTGGTCACCAACCGGCTTGTTGGTAAGTAGGATGTGGCCTAAGGTGGCACATACTTAGACAGGAAATATACATATATTTTTGAGATTAAAGTTACTCGCGTCCGTAGGTTTACCTTTGAGACCCTACACGTGAGCCCTGGGTGGTGCTAAAAGAGTGACACTGTCAGAGTGGTAGAGCCACGCTGCGTTGCAGCACGAAATGGGCCGGCTCCCCCGGCGTAATACCACCCTCTCACAGAAAATCGGCGTGAAACAA